>CM053590.1:124803024-124825234 GCA_028646515.1 Pseudochirops corinnae
AAAGAGGGGGAGAAAATATGTAACTCAAAATCTTGTGGAAATGAATGATGCAAACTATAATAAAATTTAAAAAAAAAAAGAAAAAAAAAAGAAGTACACAGAGCTTGACCCTAACATAAAGTTCAGAACCAAGAAGTAGACAGAAAGAATGTGGGGGGAGGAGAAATTCCTACCATAAAGAGCTATTGTAAGAACAAAGAAGTTCAAGATGACCCCAAAAGAAAAAGAATAACTCAAAAATATCTACAAGTAAAGTCTTAAAGAAAAATGCAGCTTAGACACAAATCCAACCTGAATTTCTAGATGAGATAAACCAAGAGGTTTTTTTTTTTAAGTTAAAAATCATTTTTAAAGCCAAAAGAGAATGGTGAAGGAAAAAAGGAGAAAAGAAATTAAAGCCATGGAAGAAATATATGAAAAGAGAATTACCAGCTTGGAACAAGAGGTACAAAACTTTACCAATAAAATAACTACCAGAAAACTAAAACTGGCCAAAAAGAAACTAATGACTATATGAAACATCAAGAAATTTTAAAGTGAAATCAAAAGATTGGAAGGAAAAAAGAAAATATGAGGTAGCTCATAACAAAAAAAAACTGAGCTGGAAAATTTAAGAATCACTGAACTAAGATGGATCCCATCAATTTGGGGGGGAAAGTAGGGCAGTGAAGAATCACTACACTATTTGAAATCCAAAGAGGGCAGGAAGGGGGGGGGGGCGGTGCTTAGATATCACATTTCAAGAAATAAAGGAAATGTCCAGATCTTTTAGAACCAGAGGACAAAGCAAAAACTGAAAGAATCCACTGATCACCTACTGAAAAGAAACCCCAGAATGAAAACTCCTAGGAATATTATAGTCAGACTCCCAGGTCAAGTTAAAAATACTGTAAGCAAGCAGAAAAAAAATAATTCAAGTACCAAAAAAGCACAGTTAGGATCACACAAGATTTATCAGCCACAACAATAAAGAAGCAGCAGGCTAGGAAGATAATATATCAGAAGGCAAAAGATCTAGTCTTGCAACCAGGAATAACTTACCAAGAAAAACTGAGTACAATTTTATGGGGGTTGTGAGGGATAAGGACCTTTAATTAAATGAAGGACTTCCATGCATTCATAATGAAAACACCAGAGCTAGGTAGAAATTTGACATACTCACATAAAAGTGTTATGATATGCTATTATAATAGCATATAATATGTTATAATTATATGCTATTGTAATAGCATATAGTAATCAAAAAATCACATCTATAGATGCAGAAAAAGCTTTTGAAAAGTTACAAGAGTATTCTGTTAAGAACACTAGAAAACAAAGGAATAAATGGAGGTTTCCTAAAAATGATAAGCCACACCTATCTAAAACTAATGCCTGGATTATTTATTTTGGGGATAAGCTATAGGCACTCCCAATAAGATCAGGGGTAAAGCAAGGATGTTCATTATCACAATTACTCTTCAATATAAGCGCTAGAAATGCTAACTATATTAATAAAAATAAGAAAATAAATTGAAGGAATAAACATAGACAAAGAGGAAACAAAATTATCATTTTTTGCAGATGGTACTGTTTACTTAGAGAAACTTAGACAGTCAACTAAAAATTCAAACAATTAACGTATTCAGAAAAGTAGGAGAATATAAAATAAATCCATAAAATCATCAATGTTTCTGTATTTTAGGAACAAAATCTAGCCTAAAGAGACAGAAAAAGAAATTCCATATAAAATATTTACAGATAGTATAAAATAATGGGGAATCTGCTTACCAAAACACACACAGGAACTATATGAATACAAAACATTCTTTGCGAAAATAGATATAGAGGAATATTAATTATTCATGGATAAGATGAGCCAATACAATAAAACTGACAATTCTATCCAAATTAATTTATTTGGTACCATACTAATCAAACACTGAAAAATTACTTTATAAAGCTATAAAATAGTAACAAACTTAATGTAAAGGATCAAAATATCAATAATATCAAAAGAATTCATGGGGGGAAAAGTGAGAAGAGGCCTAGCAGTACCAGATCTCAAACAACACTACAAAGTCATAAGCATCAAAACAGTTTGGCACTGGGTAAGAAATAGAAAGCTTGCTCATGGAACAGATTACATACATGATATACAACACAGTAGTCTCTTGTTTGATAAATCCAAAAATTGGAGCAAGAGCTCTCTAGTAAACAAAAACTAATGGAAAAACTGGAAAATAGTCTGACATAAATTAGGTATAGCTCAACATCTCACAATGTGCATGAAGACAAGATCTAAATGAGTACATGATGTTATCATAGAGAGTGACATCATAAAAAAAAGAGGCGCATGAAAGAAAGTATCTGTCAGATCTATGGATAGCAGAACAGTATATGACCAAATAAGAGATAAAGATGTTTACAGGAGGTAAAATGGGTCAATTTTTATTATATAAAGCTTAAAAGTTGTTATACAAATAAAACCAAGGCAAATAAAATTACAGTATAATTAGTGAAATTGCTACTAGGTCTATACCCTCAAAAATATCAAAGAATGAGGAATGGGACCCATATGTACATAAATATTTATAGCAGCTCTTTTCATGGTAGAAAATGGGGTGTCCTTCAATTAAGGAATGGCTGACCAGCTTGTAGTATATGTAAGTGATTGAATACTATTGTATTATAAGGAACAATAAGGGGACAGTTTCAGAGAAACCTGAGAAAATTTACATGAACCTATGCAGAGTGAAGTGAGCAGGACTGGGATAATAATTTATATAATAACAATATTGTAAAGGCATATAACTTTGAAAGACTTGGAAATTCTAATAAAGGACCAACCAGTTTCAGAGGACTTATGATGAAACATACTCCACATCTCCAGATAGAGAGGTGATGGACTCAGAATGTATATTGAGGCTTCTTTTTTTTTGTTCCTTGGACAATGCCAACATGAGAACTTGTTTTGCTTGACTCTATATTTTTGTAAAAGGAGTTTTATTTTTATCGCTTTCTCAAAGGGAAGCAGGAGATGAGAAGAGAATTCAGAGCTGAAATAAAATATTGAATTAAAAATAAATAAATAAAATGTAGATCAAAGATATCTGTGAAAATTGGGGAGGCAAGGGGAGGTCTATGAAAAAAATTATTTTACAGAATTGGAGTAGAGATGGTTTTTGTAAGAAAAGGAGACAGCAACACTATCTAGGGGCTGGAAATGCCTCTTGTAACTTAGGCAATGGGATAGCAGTACACCTAAAGGAGTATTGACCCCACCATAAGTCTGAACAACCCCTATATCTCTGGGTTGGAGACCATTCCATAAAGAAGTAAGAGTTCCCCTTAGGTGTGCTAGGCAGGCAGAACGATCATAGTCTTCCTTGAGTGGTGAAGTGGAACACAATAAAGTAGTAGCTCTTGTCCTTATCCCTACATTCCATATTGCTGAAGAGGGGACAACTTTGAGAAAGACAAGTTTCATGTTCCAAGGTCAAAGAGCCACAGTTAGTTATATGTAAAAATGGAGGAAGGAAAATCATTTCCATCACCCTTTCTTTCTTTCTTCTGCTCTTTTTCCTTTTCCACTATCTTTTTCCTCATCTCCTACTTCCCTATTTTTTATTCTACCCTCTTCCTACCTTTCTGTCTACCTATCCATTTGCCATCTACCTTTTCATATTCTTCTATCTTTCTGTTGCTATTCTTATATTTCTCTCCTATTCTCCCATCTCACTCTTCCTCTCTCTTCCTTCTCTGTCTTCCATTTTTCTCTCCTCTCCCTTCTCTTCTCCCCTCTCCCTTCTCTTCTCCCATCTACTATTCTTTCATCTCTCTCTTCCATCTTTCTCCTCTCTGCTCCCTCTTCTTCCATCTCTTTTTCCTTCTTTCTCCTCTTTTTCCATCTTTCTCCTTCATCTTTTTCCTTTCTCGTCTCTATCACCTTCCTTCCCTCTTCCTCCTCCATTGCGATCTCTTCTTCCTCCTGCCCTGAATCAATACATGAAATCTTCATTTACCAAGTACGCACCAAACTTTAGCAAACTGACATGAAATTCATGGTCAGTCCTCTCATTAATGGTAAGTCTCAGTAATATTAATCATATCTTTCTTAATTTTATATTAGTAGATCATCATCATCCTAATAGCTAATATTGACATAGCACTTAAAAGTATACAAAGCACTTTGACATATATTTTGACTCATTTGATCCTCATAACAACTCTATGAAGTAGATAATACAGGTAGCATTATCTTCAATTCACAGATGAGGAAACTGAGACTCAGAAAGATCAAATGACTTACTTGAGATCATAGAGCTAGTAAATGTTAGAAGATGGATTTGAGCCCAGGTTTTCCTGATTAGAAGTCCAGCTTTCTATATAACACAGCACTCCTAAAAGAAATAGGGAGCCAATGAAGGTATTTGCTAAGCAGTAGAGTGGCATGGTGATGCCTATAAATTAGGATGATGATTTTAGTAATTTTTGTAAAATAGATTAGAGAGGAGAGAGGTTGAAAGTAAGGAGGTCAATTAGGAAGCTATTGCAAAAGCCCAGAGAAAGATAATGAGAGGCTAATCTAGGGTAGTAACCATGGAAATGGAAAGGGACAAATGTGAAAATTATTCTGAAGGTAGAATTAAGAGTAGCTGCTAAATTCCAAGCATTCATGTTTGTTGTTATGGGAAATAGAAGTAAATATAAGATACAGACTGCCTAAAATCCTTTTGCAAGCAGGAAAGATATAAATGAATGAGTAGATAAATAAATAAATAGATAGTTAAATTGATTAATTTAATTAATAGATAAATAAGTAAACAAATGAATAAATAAATCTTCAGACAAATGAATGAATAGATGATAGATTGATTGACTGATAAAGGGGATAGACTCATTTAGTTATTTTAGCTGTGTCCAACTCTCTGTAACCCCATTTGGGGGTTTTTTGGCAAAGATAATAGAGTAGTTTGCTATTTTCTTCTCCAACTCATTTGACAGATGAGGAAACTGTGGCCAACAGGGTTAAGTTGACTTACCTAGGGTCATACAGCCCGTAAGCGTGTAAGACAAGATTTGAGCTCAGATCTCCCTAAATTCAGGGCCAGCACACTATCCATTGTGCCACCTAGCTGGACCTGTTATTCCATTAATGTAGGAAACTGCTAAGTCAGGAAATTCCCCGACTGATACCATAGAGAGTCACCCAGAGCAATGAGAGATCAGGTGATTTACCAAGAGTCCTATAGTCAGGATGTGTCAGAGGTGGGATCTGAATCCAAGAATTCCTTGCTCCAAGGCCAACTCACTATCCACTACAACACGTTATCTCAAAGCGATCAGATATAAATGCAAACAACAAACAAATGAGATGAAAGGCAGCATGGTTAAATGGAGTCAGGAAGACCTGGATTCCAATCCTGCCTCTGACCAAGACTAGCTGTGCAAACATTGATGAAGCCCTGAGAACTGACTTTCAGTGCCATAGAAAACTTTCTAAGACTAAAAGTTATTGACAAGTTACTGGTTTGCATGAAAGGAGAGTTTCCACACTTGGGAATAAATAAATAGATATATAAATTGATTAACTAATTAATAGATAAATAAGTAAATGAATGAATAAATAAATGAAATTATACCAATGAAATAACAGTCTAAAACCGTGTGGGCTGCCTCAAGAAGCTTTCAGTCTAATTAGGAAGACAGGACATACATACATAAGCAATTAAGTGTCAACAGCTCAAGGTCGTAGTATAAGAAATGCCACAAGCCAATAGGTAATGAATTAGTAGATGAATTGCCGAGACAATAAGCACTCTGAGTTCAGCAGAAATTCTAAAGTAACTCTGCTGCGACATTTTTTTTAAGTGACAAGTATTTTTGTGATACATATAAGATCATGGATTCAGAGCTGGAAGTTACCATAGGGACCATGCAGTACAACCCCCTCAATTCACTGAGGCCAGACAGGGATTGACTCCCAATCATCTGATACCCAGTTTAATGCCTTTTCCACAGCACTAGCTACCCCTAATCAATCTAGTAAGTTTAGACCTACATTAGCCAGATGAGAGAATGACAATGAATATTTCACCATTAACTCTTTCACTGGGGCCTAACAATCTGTATGTTGGACTAATCAGAATTCTTTGATGTTCATTCACTTTTTTTTATTCAACATATAATATCCACTCTTTTCTCTTTTTTTCTTTTATGGAATAAAACAAGCATTTCTATAACATAATATAACAATAAAAAGATGATTGCACATGAAACTGAAGATCTATTATGTACTTGCTATTCCTTTTAAGTACGTAGTAAAGTTATCATGTAAATTTCCCCTCCCACCCTAGAGCTGATTACCATTAGACATAAATACATGTGTACATGTGTGTATATGTATGTGAATATACATATATATGTATATATGTGTGGGTGTATATATACATACATACATATGTATGATGTTTGTTCTCAGACTTCCTACTGTTGGTCTTTCCTACCTGGCTGCACTCTATCAGGCCTCTTAAGATCTCCATTATGCCCCTAGGGACCTTGTAATTGGAAAACCCCATCACCTGCAAATAGGCCTTGGTACTTACACTTCATCAATAACCTTTGCCCCCTTGATTCAAGGGCGAAGTCAGGAATTCCAAAACCTCTGTTTAAGGAGGGGGTTCAGCAAAGCCATCTCTTCATTTCCTGCCAGGCTTTGGCGTTTTGGGGCTTCTCTATCACTAATATGTGGATACCGGTCCCTGAACCCAATTTTCAGCTTCCTTTTGCCTGTCATCTTTTGACTGTAAGCTCCTTGAGGACAGAGACTGTCTTTCTTTTTCATATTTGAATCTCTGATGCTTATCACAGTACCTGACACATAGTAGGTACTTACTAAATATTTATTCCCTGACTTCCCATACCAGACCAATGACCAGGACTGTACTGAGGCCCTGACCTACCAGACCCAGGACAATTACTCTCCTTAGAGGTAGAACCAGCGGTGTGTGGTAGACTGATCTAACCACCTTGCAAGACATAATTGTTAAATTTTCAATGTGAGGGTTTACACCTCAGTGATTGACAATCATCTACAAATCAGGTCTTAATTTATTGTTTTGTTGATTGTGTAGACTTAAGAAAATGTTAATGTAGATTAAACTTAAAAGCTTGTATGCATACTTGATTTTTTCTAGAGAGCTAAGTTGTTAAATGTTCCCTGCAAATCCCCAAATAACTCTATAAACAGAGCTAAGCAGGAATGCAGGAGAAGGCTCAGGGAATGAAGCTGTCACCATCAGACCGGATGAATATATGAATGAATGGATGGATGGATAGATGGATGGATGGGTGGATGGATGGATGGATGAAAAAGTATGCAATAAATATTTATTTTGTGCAAAGCATTATGATAAGCAAATAGAAAATAATACAATTCCTGCTTTTAAGGAGCTCAAATTCTACAGGGGGTGACAATACATATAGGCGGTTTCAGGGCTCTTCCCTCCAGAAGTCACAGCGACACTGGAGCAAATGCAGACAAGTGGACAGCAGCCTGGTTTCCCATGGTGGTGTGAGGGAAGGCAGGAGGCACTTGCATTATCTGCTGACCTGCAGCCAGAACAGTCAAGCCCTCCTGTTCCCCAGAAGACAAGTTGTCTTTTTGCTTTCCTATTGGCTGCCTTATGTCACTGTACAGCTGCCTCTGATGTGCTAGTGCTAATAGATAATCCATAGCCCCTTCAAGTGGAGTATATCATCTGCTCATTACCAATGGTAAATCATTTGCAAAATATTAAAATGCTTAAAGACTGTCATATGGTCTTCATGAATTGCTGCGCAATACAGAGGTGCCTGCCGATTAAGGGAGAAAATGTATTCATCATGGATTCACGAGGGCTATCAAATTCGGCTTTATTTACAGGCTGGAGTACAAAGCTATCAGAGGTTCCCAGAAGTGAATGCCGAAACACCTTTCTGCCCTGTCATTACAGCAGCTTCCAGATAAATCTGACCCCAGCTACAGACGCTCATTAAGGTCATTAAGCAGGGTGCCAGTTCTCTTGGGAACTGGCTCCTTTTCGATTAAAAAAAAATGCTGTTAAATGTGAAGTTTATTCTCATCTCTACAAGTAACTAACCTCAGGGAGAGAGTAATCTAATATATTCTCAGTCAATTTCAACTCATTTAAATAAAAAAAGAATTATTCGGCAGCAAATGACAGAGGGAGCAGATGGGGCAATGTTTGTGGGCTCCGCAGAAGAGGCTGGGAGATGAAGCCACTGCTGGTGGCCCCCCAGCTGTAGGACCCCAGAAAGAAAATATATTGTGCTGCAGGGGAAGAAGTCTTGGATTCAGAGTCAGAATAGCGGGTTTGGGCACTTACCGATGATGTGGCCTTGAGCAAGTTAGATGCTCTCATTGGGTCTCAGTTCTATCCTCTGTAAAATGAAAAATCTGGACTAAATCAGGGGTTCTTAACACTTTCTGTGTCATGGGTCTCTTTGGCAATCTGGTGAAGACTTTGGACCCCTTTTCAGAATGGTTTTTTAATTCATAATTGAAGGAAATACTAAACTGCAGTTAGAAGTTAACGAAAAAAAGATGTTTTTTTCCGTTATAAATTGACATACACTCTGAAATCTACCTACGATCCATTGACCACAGATCAAGAAACCTTGGGACCTCTAAGGTCCCTTAAAGCTTTAAATCACTGACCTCTGACAATAGAGGCCTGTTAGAACTCCACCCATACTTCAAGGTTGAAGTCCAAATGCCGCCTGTTCCATGAAGCCATCCCCGCTCCCCTCTGGCTGGTCAGGTTGGCTGGTTTGTTTTAAATGAACTCAAATGAACATCCTGTAGACTCCTAATGCACTTTCTTAGGGGCAGGCATGGAATAGAGGGGGGAAAAAAGATGGATGTCAGCAGATCTGAGTTTGAATTCTTGATTTTGTTATATACTAGCAAATAGTTTGATATCTGAGCCTTAGTTTCTCCATCTGTCAAATGATAGGGTGGGCAAGATGGATTTTGGTGTAAATTCTATCTGAAACATAGTTGATATGATTGCTGTTGTTTCTCCCCTGTCATTTTTTTTCCTGGAACTTTTGTGTACCAGGGGAAAAAAAGGAAAAAGAAAACAGAAATAAAAGAATTGATAGTTTACAGGCATGTGATATAAAGGGAGTATATGAAGTTGTTCTAATAACACAGCGCAAGGGGAACATTTTAAAAAGAAAGGACCATGCTTTAAGAGACAGTGGGAGAAGAAGAGAAAGACAGGGACAGAGGCAGAGAGAGAGAGACAGAGACAGAGACACAGAGACAAACAGACAGACAGACACTGTTGCCAGAAATTTCAAGAGGCCAATGAAAAAAGAAAACAACAAGTCAGGAGGAAGGGAGAAGAAGGAAGAAAGTGATTGATCTTTGGTTTCTGAGGATGTCATCCCAGGTGACATAAGGAGGTGAGGACACCAGGAAAAGGTAGATAGAAGGGAAATAAAGAGCCCATGAAGGTACTGGGTATCAGTCATTATAGTAATGAATAGAAAGTAGAAGGAGAATGTGGGGAGCCCTTGGCTTTTGACACCAAAATGTTGGGGAAGGTTGGGAGAGACTGAGCAGAGAATGTAATGAATCCCCTACAAATCAGTCTTTGGATAGACCTTGGGGAAATTAAGCACCAAAGAATGGAGACTAGATTAGGAGAATTGAGATTTCAGACCTATCCCAGGAATGGCCCACTGCTCTGGCAATTGAACCCCACATTTTGTTCATTTCATTTCTGATTTAGTCACTATAATCTAACCTCTTAGTGGGTAAGTAATCTTTGGAGGATCACATGAAGTTGGAACTAAGATTGAAACCCCTAAGAGAACAGAGGTTAACAACAATTGATTTTATGAATTTTTATTGGGAATAATTATACCCTAGACAGAAACCTGAAAGAGGCAACTAGGGAGTCTGTGGTCTGAGTCCGTTAGATTGGAATGAGCAGATTACTCAAGACTAGAATCTAGAAGCAACTCACGCATAGACAGTGGGAACGAATTGTAGATATTCAAGCTTACAGAGCATTCTGGTGCATCTGTGTAGATATTACACTCTTGAGAAGCCATTCCAATTATGTTCTTGAGGAAGCACGTTAAGTACTGGTTGTCCTTTTTGTGGCTACGTGTGCCTTTGATGCCTTTTACATATGTTGTATGATTCTCAGACTAGTGTTTGTCTCTGGAAATTTCTTTCCTTCTCACCTTCTGCCTTGGAAAAGTAAACTCATATAGGGAGCAGGACTTGTCACTGCCATCAGAGAAAAGAAAACAATGTAGAAATTTGATTTAAAGGAAGTGTCCATTTCCTACCAATCTCTCTGTTAATTATTTTAAATTGTGAGAAGCAGTGTGGTGATAGTGGAAAGAACTCAGCACTAGGAAGCGATAAACCTGAATTCTAGTCTCAGTTTTGCCAGCTGTGTGATCTTGGGTCAATAACTACTGTTCAGTCATTTTTTTAGTCATGTCTGTGAACCTATTTGAGGTTTTCTTAGCAGAGATACTAGTTTGCCATTTCCTTCTCCTGTTCCTTTACAGATGAGGAAACTGAAGCAAACAGGGTTCAGTGACTTGCTCAGGGTCACACAAGTAGTAAGTCTCTGAGGACAGATTTGAACTCAGGAAGATGAGTCTTCCTGACTTCAGACCCAACACTCTATGTACTATGTTACCTAGTTGCCCATTTGGGTCAATTATATTCTCTCTCCAAGTGTTATTTTCCCTATTTGTAAAATAAATTGATTCGACTATAGTATATAGATATAGATAAGTCCTCAGAAGTCCCTTATAACTGATATTCTGGGATTAAAAAGTCATTCTACATGAGGGTCAAACTAAGAAGACTAAATTATACATCAACAGAGTTTAGTTAATAGCTTCAGAAGAAATGGAATCTGCTAGCAACACTGACCATTAAGGGTCAGACCAGACTCTCTATAATATGGTAGCACCAGAAATGGGGTTAGGACTGACAATGGCTTTGTCTTACAAGATCAGATTAGGGTTTCCCTGAGAAATTATATAAAGAAAGGGAAGGGAAGGGAGGGAAGGAGAGGGAAGAAGAGAAAGGAAGGAAGGAAGGAAGGAAACAAGGAAAGAAGGAAGGAAGGAAGGAAACAAGGAAGGAAGGAAGGAAACAAGGAAAGAAGGAAGGAAACAAGGAAGGAAGGAAGAAAGGAGGGAAGGAGGAAAGGAAGGAAGGAAGGAAGGAAGGAAGGAAGGAAGGAAGGAAGGAAGGAAGGAAGGAAGGAAGAAAGGAAGGAAGAAAGGAAAAGAAATCTAGCAAATCTAGTAAACATCAACATTAAGTGAGTAGCTTCTGGCCATCAAAATTTACCTTCCTTTGGAGAGGAAAAGGAGAAGGAGAGAGAGGTGGAGGGAAAGGGAGAGGATTAGATGAGTTAAAGAAGAAGTCTCTAAATAACTAAGCCCAGATGTTGCTAGCCCAGATCCTATAGTTGCCTTTTGATGCAGTAATGAGTAACTGGAAGAGTCCAAACCTCTGTTCCTTTGACTCAACTCTCCTGAGGCCACAGAACCATAGGAAAGTGTTCACGGTCCCCTCCTCCAAAAAGTTCAGTGTGTTGGTTCTAAAATCTGAACCAAAGATCCGGGGGGTTGGTCTGAAGGAGTTCCAAATTGAAGTTGTTGAGATGTTCTCCAAACAGTGTAATCTATCATCAGAAATGGCCCCCATGGGCCATATATATGCATGCATGTATGTATGTATGTATGAGATACGTGTCTGTGTATATATATACACATATACAAGCATATATACATGTATATGTGTGCGTGTGTATATATATATATATAAACATATATATATACATACACAGACACACACACATATACACACACATATTTGTGCCTAATGATAGCCATCTCTAGGGCAAGATGGAGCAGAGGGAGGAAAAAAGGGGGGGGATAAAATTGCATGATAACTTTATTATGTATTTTAAAAGAATACTAGGTTGTACATGATAGATTGACAGTTTCATGTACAATCATCTATTTTTCTATTCTACTATGTTATGGAAATGCTTTTATTTCTTAAGTTCAAATGAAATAAATTAAACTGAAAAAAGAAATGGTTCCTTTACTAGATGTATGACCATTAGCCATGAGAAGGATCCAAACCCATCCCTGGAGGCCTCTGTCAGAAGCACAACTTGTAGCTAGATGGGTCATCTGACCAACACCCTCTGTCTACCCTCAGCTTCTTATGGTTGCTGACATGTAACATGGGGTTCTTGTATTAAATCTAGCCCCAAAGTGGCAGACAGACACTTCAGTACTGGATTTAGTCAGAGGACCTGGTTTTGAGTAACTTTTGCCTGTGACCCTGGGCAAGTCATCTAACCACCCTGGGCCTCAGTTTCCTCATTTCTAAAATGGAAAAGTTGGATTCAATGACCTCTAAGTCTCCTTCCAACTCTAGAGATATGTTCCTGACTTCTAGTAAAGATACCATTTCTTTTTTTTCTTTTTAAAATTTTATTTATTTTATTCTGATTTTAAGAAATAAAACAAGCATTTCCATAATGTAATAGAATGGAGGAGGGGAATGATAGAATGATGTGAAACAGTGGATCTATTGTATAAAACTTGCTATTCCTTTTAAATTTGAGTCGGTAACTCAAATGATCACAAATTATCATTATCATTACTACTAAACAAGTTTGGTTTTGTTGTGTGCCGAAAATGGGAATGAGAAGTCTGGATTTAGAGTCAGGAATCCCTGGGTTCAAATTCTACCTATTACACTTACTATTTGTGTGACTCTGAGAAGGTCATAAAAGTTCTATGAGCCTTAGTTTCTTCAACTATAAAATGAGGAAATTCGATTAGATGGACTCTAAGGTCCCTTCCAGCTTGGGGTGTGCTGATAGATGTTCAAAAACCAGCTCTCTAGGGGTAAAAAATGTACTCAGTGACACACTTTTAAATTTAATTGTTATTATTAGCATTTTCTCCATTGTTTTCTTAAGTCTAGACAATCAACAAAACAATAAATCAAGCTCCTGATCTGTAGTGTTTGCTGATTTCTGAGGTATAAATGCTCACATCGAAAATTTAACAATAGCCTCTCCTGAGCCTGTGCAAGACACTTCCAGCATGCCCCTACTTCCAGCTCTAAATACAGGGTGCCTAAAGCATCTTAGCTCAGTTTTAAGAATATCTGAGCTAAGATATTTGGGACACCCTGTATATGACTCTAGAAGAGTAGAAAAAGTAGTATATGGAAAGTACAAAGCTCCTATTCTTTCTCTTTCTTTCTACTCCCTTAACTTTTCATTCTTTTTGGAAGACTGGCCTCCTAAGGTCTATAACATATGACTTACCCAATGTAATGTTTTTTATTTACGTGACCCATCCAGAACTTACTAGGTACTATGGATAGAAATCTGGAATTGGTACCAAGAAGAACAGAACTGAAATCTCACTTTTAACCTTACTAGCTGTGTGGTCATCGGAAAATCACTTATCCTCTCTGATCCTCTGTCTTCCCAGTAGAGCTGCTGTAGAGCTTAAATGAGGTAAGTATATTAAGTGCTTTGCAAGCTTCAAAGCACTATATAGTAATGTCTATTGTTACAATTAAGCTATTACCCTGAATTAGAATTATGGAATCCCAGAACTAAAAGGAACTTCAGAGGTCATCTGTTCCATCACTCCCTTTTCCACTCACCAAAGGAATGCCTTCTGCACTTGCACCATCCACCTACAGAAACGAAATAGTCTATCAATATGGTGCTGAGCATCAGTTCCATAAGTTGGAACTTTTGCTGTCCTAGAAGTACTACAAAGTATGCTTGAGGCAAGTAGCATAAAGCATACCTTTGAAGGGAAGTAGGATAAGAAGCTCATGTGATCCATTCAATTAGCTAATAGATTCCTAGTTTAACTAATTATTTTTGCTAACTAGATACTAGGTTTTGTTTTTCTAAGCTGTTGAAAGACTAATTTTCTGTCAGCCCCTTCTAAATTTGGCACCCTAGGACAAAGCCCTAATTACTCTACCCTAGTTTTGACTCTGCTGGCCACGTCTTCATCAAACAGTACATGTGTATTTATCTGTTGATTGATTGACATGACCTGGGCAAGTGGGTATGTTTAAAGTTACTTTATCTCCATTAAAAACTATGAAAATCCAGAAGTTGGAATAGGTAAAGACTGCAGGGGCAGTTATGTGATGAGGTGTCCCTCTCTCACTCAGACACCACAGTGTGTGTGTAGGTGTGTGTCACCAGGGAAGGGGACTTAGGCCAGAAACACTGCCCATTTCATCATTACTTTGCTAGAGGAATTTGACAGTTCCAGGTCTAGAGTGATACTCCCAACATGGTGGAGTAGATATGGAACTCAGTCAATTTGGAGTCAACAGGATCCAAATTTTCGCTCTTCTACTTCCTATCTATGTAGCCTAGGGGAAAGCATCATCTCTAGCCCTCAGCTCCCTCATCTCTAAAATGAAGGAATTGAATTAAATAAACTCTAAGGTCACTTTCAGCTCTAAAGCCATGATCTTATAACCTAGCAAGTCAGGAGAAAATGGCACAGGTATTTTCCAAGAGTCAAGACTTGTCCCTGAGAAAACTAACACTAATTAAAAGAGTAAGAGGGAAAGAGGGAAAGCTTGATGGTGCAATGGATAGCATGCCAGGCCTGGAGTCAGGAAGACTCGTCTCCCTGAGCTCAAATCTGGCCTCAGACACTTAGTAACTGTATGACCCTGGGCAAGTCACTTTACCCTGTTTGCCCATTTCCTCATCTAAAAAATGAGCTAACACCAAATGGAGGCAATTAGCTGGCACCATCCCTATAGTCAAGAGGACCTGAGTTCAAATCTGGCCTCACTTACTAGCTGTGTGACCCTAGGCATGTTATTGAACCCTGGTTGCTTAAAAAAAAAGTTATAAAACCTCCAGTGGTTTCATGAAGAGTCAGACATGACTGAAAAACAACTGAACAGCAAAGAGGGAAAGGGAGCTGAGAAGCCCTGGGACATCCACACCCACACAGACAATCAACAACTTCTACACAAAAAGACATATATACAAAGTCAACCAGAAGCATAGATCCCAAAAACCACCTCCACTCAGAAGTCTACACACACAAGACCACACACAGAAAACCACCCATGCACACACACAATGCCCAGAGAAGGGCGGCTGCTAAGGGATTTCGAAGGATGCCCGGTGGCTTGTTTGGTAAATAATGACATTGTTATAAATATTCGATAAGTCCAAAGACTGCAGTACATTAAATAGTGATGAGGCCCCTATGTGGGAAGTGCCAGCTTCTCTCTCTTCTGTGCTCTGGAGGAGGTATTTAGAATCGGACGTCCGCTCGGGCTGACAGCTGTATTTGTTGTACGGTTGATGAATGGTTGAAGAAATATTCGCTACATTTAGAAAGCATCAATCCATCATGCTTGAATTTAGGCTGAGGGAAGAATATCAGGCCATCCATATTCCACATGTTTATTAAGAAATTCATGTTGTGTTAGACACCAAGTCTCTATTCTGTTGGTCCAGAGGGGCAGCCCCCTCCTGGAAAGGCCATGACTGGCTCCTTGATAAATGACTTTAATAGGAAATAGCATGCCTGTGTTTCCTACTTAAGCATTGGGGGAAGGGGACTCAGGTAATTAGCATTTACAATCCCCAACTGGCTAGGAAGTACCTACAATTAAGAAACTAATAACAATAATTAGATTTTTCTTAATCAGGTTTCCAATTATCAGCCTGGGATGCTGACTACCCTTTCCCCAGAGCTCAGCTTCTTCTTAGTGGGACCACAAAGGCCCAGAGAAGCCTGCAGAGTGGAGGCAGCTCCAGTCCAGGGACATCGCCATAGTTAGAGGCAGCTTAGAAACAGGAGTGATGAAATTGTCTCCCTATCTGGCAGTTCCTCACACTGACTGACTTCTCTGCAGACACAGAGCAGCAAGCACCCTGTGGGTCTGAGGAGATGGCCAGCAGGCTTCATTTCCCTGCTTTGGACTCCAAAACGTCTTTCTGTTTCATCTGTTATCTCCCGAAACAGCTTGCCTCATCAAAACAAATATCTGTGTCTGAGGCAGGTGAAATGAAAAATTAATGACCCCTTGTCAGGGCAAGGGTGTCAGAGTGACAGAGCAGAAAGGAGAGAACAAAGGGAGACACACAAGACATATCCTGCTTAACAACAGCAATCCTGTTCTCATCACCCCTTTCCCTGCCCGCATAGTTCACCAGGCCAGAAACGCAAGCAACAGAGTTTCAATATCAAGACCTCAGCAGTCGCTGAGCTGACCTGGCAGGTGAAATAGGTTCCAGCACAGTAGCAGCACTGAACAGCAACTATTCCGGTTCTGATGGCTCAGTCACTCTCAAATGGGGTATGTGTTCCTGTTGGACCATAGACAAAAACAGAGAAGAAACAACTGGAGTGAGGAGCTGGCAAAGCCCCTCTTCCCCAACCTGACCATGCACAAGGGAATAGATGAAGAGGCTATGGAAGAAAAGAGGTGAAAGCCTTACATTTGGAGTTATAAGATCTAGTTTCTAGTTCTGGTTCTGTCATACTCCCACTGCATAACTTCAAGCAAGACACACACTCTCTGAGCCTCGGTTTTGGCCCATCTACAAAATGACAGAGCTGGGATAAGGGGCAGTAGACTAGAGGCTATCCCTTAATGTCTATGTGACCTAAGCAAGTCACTTAACTTCTTAAGAGAGTTGGACTAGTTGATCTCCAAGGAGCCTTCTAGTTCTATGATCCTATCATCACTAAGGTTCTTTCCAGCTTTTAATATTCCATGCATATACCTATGTCCTGGAAAATTAGCACAGAGTAGCTGAGAGTTGTATTTGTCAGGAAGGCCTGGGTCAGATCCTGCTTCTGTGATTTTTTTTTTAGTTATGCAACCCTGGACAAAGCATTTAATCTCTCTGAACCTCTGGTAACTTTCTAAGACTATAAATTACAATCAAGTTGTGAACTTTGTTGGTTAAAGGAGTTACTACACCTTCAAGAATCCCTGGTCCTTGAGGCATGGACACATTTGTGACCTGGGTAGTACCAGCAAACTCAATCTTTGTTAAATTCCATGGAAGAAGGCAATAAGGAAGAGAGAAAGAGCAAAAGGGAAGACATGAGCAAAACTATGTAGCCGAGGGACTTGCTTGCTCATTATAACAGGGTTAGCAAAGATCCATGCCTATACTTTGATTAGAAAGAGCATATTACAATGGGCATGCAGCATTCCTGAGGATGCTTAGGTCTTCTCGTTATGGCAGACCTGCACAACTTGGCAGTAGGTACAGGTCAAAATTAAAATAGGCTAAATTTCTTTGTGCCTCAAACAGGTTTTCAGCAGCTCACTTTCCAAGTAAATATATAATTAATTATGAGACTATTTTGCAAATAAATCATATTTTAAAGGGGAAAATTTCAATTAATATCAATTAATTACACTTATTACTTAAGAATTTTATTTATCATGAATTCACATTAATATTTTTAAAATTTGCTAAGTGGTACAAGTTTTAATACATTTTTCAGGGTTTTTTCTACTGTTTACATTTAGTTAATGGGATGTATTATATTTCTTGTCAGCAATCAGTTTTTCATACTCTGGCATCAAGTTTGAAATCAATTTCTTTAGTAGTCTGAGCACCAACCTTATAATAGCCACCTCATTTTCTGAGTTTGATTTCTTGAAAAAATGTTGTTCCCCACTGAAATTTTTCAACAATTTCGATGCTTTAATTTGTTTCTCATTGGTATCCAATTTGCTTAAGTCAGGATGTTTTGATTTGAAATGGTGACCAAGGTTGTATTTCTTCAGAACAGCTATTACTTCTCAGCAAACAAGGCACAATATTTTGTCTCTCATGTAAGTAACCAAGTATCTATTTGTCCGCTCTGGTTTAAACACTCTATGTTCTGATTCAATCTTCTGTTTCTTTTTAACCATACATTTTACAAAGTTACCCCCCAAAACTTTAATTTTAGAGCCAAAAATAGCTCAACTGCTCATGTACAAAGAAATACTGGAGTCTCGGAGGGTGGAGAGAGCACCAGACACTCATGTAGCTTGGAGGTTGGCTACAAATCCAGGGAAGGGAAGAAGCCCTCATACATTGGCACTCATCACCTAGCGGGGGTCCACTGTGTTGGCACGTGGCTGCACTCACTCTGTCCCTGTTCTGTACCAGTCATGACCAAAAACATAGTGAAAAGCTAATGACTGTTGCCCCTCTCAGACTAGAGATAGAATAGTTGGTTGCCGTGGGTCACGTGACAAACAGGAGCGCGTGCACAGCGGCAACCCACTTGGCAAATTACAAGACGGGCACAATAGTGACTAGTGAAAGCAGGTTAAGCGAGGCATAGACAAAGCACCCGTTACATCTTCACTTTCTTTTATATTTGCTACATTTTTCACAGGCCATATGTTGGGCAGGCCTGTATTATGGTATGAACGCAAATTGTAGCACAAAGGGAAAGGCATAGAACTATTGAGCAAGAAGAGCTCACTATTCAACAAAACCTGCTGGGAATAGCGGAGATCAGTCTGGCAGAAACTAGGTAGAAAACAACGGTTCCCACTGCATATCAAGGCAAGCTCCAAATGAGTGCATGATTTAGACACGAAGATTGACATCACAAAAATATTAAGAGAGTATGGAAGAAATTATCTCGTAGAACTAGGAATCAGGGAGTGTTCATGAGCAAAGAGGAGTTAAAGAGAGTTTACAAGATTGTGGCAAGTCTAGAGCTCTTTTCACTATACAGCAATGAAAAAGGAAAGAATGAAGGGAAAACAGATTGTAAGTAAGAACTGATTCCCCAGCAGAAGTGTATAGGAGCCAGCTTGAATCGGTGGACAGTTAAATGTTTATGCCTTAGAAATTGGCCAAAGTTACACACAAATCAGGGTTTGGTTTATTGTTTTAATGGTTGCCTAATACATAAGAAAGTGATGGAGAAAATGTTAATAATAAAAGTTAAACTTAAAAGTGTGTCCAGAGTACTGGACACCTGATGGTTAAACATTTACCAGCACACTCCCGCCTTGGGCCCGTACAAGCACCAGCACACTGGATATGTGCATACCCCCAGGGTACTTCATCAACAAGGGTGAACTCCAAACCCCTTGTGAAATGTTTAGCTTTGTGGTGAGAAAGGCAATGATAGCTTTTCAGGGCCTTCCCCATAGCCCCAGCCTGGCTGTGGCAACCATCTACAAAACCAATTCCTCACAAGCTGAGAGCAGGACAGCCCAGGGAGAGCTCAGCCTTCCTCTCCCTTCTCAGCCAGCTGGCACTCACCGTGTTTGTCTGAATGGGCTGGCACAGATGTGGCTTTAGGGTCTGTCTCTTGACTTTGGGAATCTGTTTGTGATGTCTCTAGGAAAGCAGGCTGGCCAGCATTCTTGCTTTATTTGCAACACACGCTTAACTCTCCAGTTTAACTCAAAAAAAATGGCAGTACAAAAGGGTGCAGGGGAGGATGAGGAGGGGAAGAGAAGGGGGAAGGAAGGGAAGAGAGGATTATCAAGTTTATCTAGCCCTAAGGGGCTCCTTGTTGGGGTGGCATGGGGGGGAGAGATGAATTGAAGACATTAGATTTTGGAGACATCTCTTCCCAATCCAGCTTAGTACTGATGACAGAGATCCATTCAAAGATGAGAAGTGGTAGAACGTGTTCCTGATTTCTGGGTCAACTTCTATAAAGCGAGGGAAATATAGTGTAAAGGAGAAACTTCAGAGTGGAGACACCATTTTCTATTATTTTTTCAACTCAACCTCAGGATATACCTAGCTCTCCTTTCTGGACAGGAAAATCCCAATGGTACTTCCCTCACAGTACAGAGGTAGACCCCAAGACAGAGAGGTTTCTCCCCCCAAAGCAAGAGGACTTATGATGCCATCTGCTGGGAGTTTTGAGAACTACAAGAGAAATTAGACAGAAGAGGAGGAGAAATGATTGAGATCCATGCACTGAGAAGATGGGACAGGCAACATCTGCTAGAAGTCCTGGCTAGTAAGTTACTGTGACTAGGTCACTAGGGAAGACTTATACACGAATGGAGGTCATTAGTTCCATGAGCTCTGGTGTGTTGTTTTAGTTTGGTTTTGAAGGGGGGGGGGGGGGGCTTTTCTTCTTTGATGTCTATAAACTATGCTTGCAAAGGGAGCTGAGGACATCTGCAGTGAGGAGTGTGCTACATAGAGGCTCCTAGGTTTTCTGAGTGGGGCCAAGCCAGAGAAGCAAGAAACAGCTCTCCCAAAAAATGTGCCCGAGTTTCTATAGTACACTAGTGCCCCCATTCTCTCACAAAAGCACAGAGATACCCATATACCTGTGTTGTTCTTATCCAAAACCAGAGTCCTTGGGGATTCCATAAGCAAAGAGAAATGGAGAGGACTTGAATAGCAGAGAATCACAGAACACAGGGAACTTTGGGAAATGGGAAGAATACTTAGAAATAAATTATATAACTTAGCCTAGAGGGGGGAAAAAAAAGATCTGAATGACTTTTTGGTTCCTCCACTGAGGACTAGACCTAAGAAAATTACTAGAAGATATAACAGGAGGACTTCAGTTAGGAGTGGGGTAGGACTTTAGGACAGTGAATCTCATATAGGAATGATTGACCTAAGGAAATGATGGAGTCTCTGTTCCTTGGTGTCTTTAGAAAGGTAATGAAGAGGCAGCTAGAAGGCACAGTAGATAGAACACCAGCCTTTGATTCATGAGGATCTAAGTTCAAATCCATTCTCAGACACTTACTTACTAGTTGTATAACTCTGGGCAAGTCACTTAACCCTGATAAGAAAATAAGAAAGAAAGGAAGGAAGGAAGGGAAGAAGGAAGGAAGGCAATGAGTTCCCAATCTCTGAGATGACCAGGTAAGAGGACAGATGCTAATAAAGGAATGTCCTTCCTACCTATCTCCATTCTTCTCCAGGGCTATGTCCAGTGATCCTTATCTATATCTTGTCACTGGATCAAGATGACTCTGGAAGAGAGAAGGAGGCTAGTGACTTTGCACAACCCTCCCTCACTTTAAATCCAATTCACTTGTACATCATGGCATCACTTCCCTGATGCCATAGTCCTCTTGAAGAATGAAGTACAATGGTGGCGGAGTCAAGATGGTGGCTTAGAAGCAAGAGAATTCTATGGCTCCCCCCATAACCACCTCAAATACCTATAAAATAAGACTCTAAATGAATTTTAGAGCTCCAGAACCCACAAAATTACAGAGTAACAAAGCTCTCACTGAAGGCAGCCTGGCAGGCTGACAGGAAGGGGTTCATCACAGCATGCTGGGAGCCCAGACCAGCACCATATGAACCCCCAGCTGGAGCCCTAGGGCAGCCAGAACAAGCCATGGCTGGAGCTTTCAGGAGAGCAGATCACAGGAAGCTGTGGTGGTTTCCAGAATTATTGACCCATAAGAAACAAGGACTAAGTGAAAGGTCAGTGGAACTCAGCTAAATTTGGGGGAGAGTCTGGCTGTCTGCCTCCAGGACAAGAAGCAGCAGGTGGCAGCCCTGCTGTCGCTGCCATGTGGCTGCTTCAGAGCTCCTGGCCTGTAGGTAGCAGGGAGGCCAAGCAGTCATTCAGAGGCTAAGCGCTCTTGCCTTAACTGGCTTGGATCGGGATCATGGTCTTGGGTAGTGGTCCTGATGTGTGTGATCAGTGAGCCAAAGCTGGTAGGGGCTGCAGAGATAGTGGCCTCCTAATAGCCCCGACAGCTGTGAAAACCCCTGCGATTTGGGACAAAGCTCTCCCCTCTGGAAGCAGAGTTCTACTGAGCTCAAAAGTCAAGTAATTGACTGGCAACATGAGCAGGCAAAGGAAGCAAAGCAAGCCCAGAAATCCAACTTTAGATTCCTTTTTGGAGGACAATAATTCCTTCAGAATTAGAGTGGAGCAAATGGAAGAAAATGACTTTATGAGAAATCAAGATACTATTAAATAGATCCAAACAAATGAAAAAATAGAAGGCAATGTGAAATATCTCATTGAAAAAACACTGACCTGGAAAATAGATTCAGGAGAGACAATTTTAAAATTATTTGACTACCAGAAAGCCATGATCAAAAAAAGAACTTAGAAAGCATCCTTCAAGAAATTCTCAAGGAAAATTGCCCTGATATTTTAG
>CM053590.1:124825734-124846885 GCA_028646515.1 Pseudochirops corinnae
AGAGCATTTTTCCATATGCTTAAAGATATCTTTAATTTCTGCCTCTGAAAATTGCCTGTTCATATCCTTTAACCATTTATCCATTGGGGAATGACTTGTATTCTTGTAAATTTGACTTAATTCCCTGTAAATTTTGGAAATGAGGCCTTTATCAGAGACATTGGTTGTAAATATTCTTTCCCAATTTCCCACTTCCCTCTTAATCTTGGTTACATTGGCTTTGTTTGTTCAGAAACTTTTCAATTTAATGTACTCAAGGTTATGTGATCCCATATCTCGACAAAGATACTGGAGTGGTTTGCCATTTCCTTCTCCAGATCATTTTACAGATGAGGAAACTGAGACAAAGAGAGCTAAGTGAGTTCCCTAGGGTTACATACCTGGCAAATGCCTGAGGTTGGATTTAAACTTAGAAAGACGAGTCTTCCAGACTCCCGGCCCTGCACTCTATCCACAGCACCACCGTGCTGCCCACGATACTAGTTTAAAGGCTTCTCAAATAGGGAAATTGAAGTATAATTTTGTGATACTCTGCAGTATTTCCCAAGATCCTAAAAAGTGCTAACAAATTCTCCCCCAAAAGAATTTATCTTTTAAAATGTTGATTAGAATGTATGAGAAGGAGTTGGGAATGTATCAAAGCAAACTACAAAGATAATGTGTCAAGTCTCTTATGATAGCCTTTTGGATAGGATGGCAAAATGTATGCTGTGAACTGGATGCCACCCTGCTCATCTGGGCTGTAGAACTGGCCTCAGCGAGTTTGAATCCCGACACTGACATTTATCATATGTATTCCCAGTTGATTGAACAATCATATTCAGAGTATTGATTAATGAATCAATGTTTACCTGAAAGGCGGAATTACATGTGATTAGATGGAAGGACTTAGAGTCAGGGAGACCTGGATTCTTAGAGCCCAATTTGGGTTTTCCTTTCTTTTGAATTAGACAGAGCATGGTCAGATTTTTCTTTTCTTAATCCAACAGAGAGTTTTGGAAGCTGGTTTTGGTCCTGATGACTCAGAGTGAGTAATATGTGTTGATAAAAGCTTTCTATTGGCTTCTGCACTGGAAGGACTAATGACTCATCAGAGTCCTGGAGAGGACTGAGTGAGCATACAAAAGCTTAGAACAGACAATCTATCCCTCTCTTCCCTGGCAGCTTCTGGGTGAGGACAATTGATGTGACCTGCCAGATGAGAAGCTAGCCATTTTTCGCTCCACCCAGCCAGCATATGTCCCTGAGCACATGGTGTCTCTGTTCCTCTATGTTTTCTCTTTCCTACTCTTATATGAACAAGTATTCTGAGAAGTGAGTGCCTAGATGACCAGCAGATCCATTACAGCCATCAGAGGTCTCAGTGGTAAAAGAGAGTCACTCAATCTGCTAAGTTGGGGTAATGACCAACAGAGGAAATGCCTATAAATGGAGATGGAAAGACAGGATGGTGGCAGGTGGCAGGTTCAGGGATTGTGACCACTTGTAATGAAGAGAAATGCAAGATAGGAATTTAAGGAAGATACTGATCCTCAGAGTCCAGCAGATAGCTATGCTATACCTACATTCAACTAAACTAGTAAGTACTCCCATGAAGGGAGAAATGGACTCCTAGGGCTAGGATTTTCCAGACACCCCTCCATTTCACATGTTCTCTACCTATGTACTCATTCCCTTCATACTTTAAATCTGAGCCCATTCTCAAAAGGGGCCTTGTATGTACAAGGGGAGAGTGAGACCCTGGACTGAGGGGAATGTTTTATAACTGTTTTTCTTGCCATACCTTCTGCATTTCAGTAAATCCCTTTTCTAAAAGCAAATGGAGTTGTATTGATTGAAAATAAAGAGAACACTAGATAGGGTCTCATGATTAACACTGTGAAAAATTCCAGCGCTTCAGGGTTATCCCCAGATAGGGGAGCAGGATTCAGCTAAGTCTGGGGACTCAACATGACAATGTGAAGGAGTTGGAGAAGTGGCCCAGGAGTGGGTGTTCCACATAATAATGTGTTACAAAGGTGTTTTTAATAGTGTTATGCTAGGTGTGAGGAGGAAAGTTTGTTACCAAAATTAATGAGTGGGTGGAGATGAAGGTAGGTTCAAGATGGGCTTTAAAAAGTAGGTAAGAATTCAACAAGAGAATATAGGGATGAGGATCATTCCAGACAATGGAAAGATTTAGAGTTTTTTGTGTGTTGCCCCAGCAAGTAGAATTAGGAGCAGTGCACAAATTTTATAGAAAAGCAAATTTTGATTTACCATAAGAAAACTTACCTGAGAAGCTTCATAAGGTAGTGAATTCTCTATACTAAAAGTATCCAAGAAAAGTGTGGCTGGTCATTTTTCAGGGAGGTTATAGAATTGAATTCATGCATTGGATGAGATGTTACCTGGATTACTGGTCTTAAACTTAATTTGCATGTTTAATCAGGCAATCTATATTCTCTATGAATGTCTAAGTCTTTGTTCCTCCTCACAACAATATGTTAATCCATGCAGATATTTATTCATAGAAACAGAGGGTTAAGTAATATGACTGGGAAATGGGGTTGCTACAGGAAGTCAGAAGTCTCAGTCAATTGCTCTCCCCGCTTTGAAATTCTTGAAGAACCTAACCTATAAGGTCCAGTAGAAGTGTGAAATTCTTTGATTCTAAATTCAAAAACATTCTAGACTCTACTACACCACTTTAGAGCATCAGTACCAATGTTTAATCTAAAACTGCATTATTGTCATTGTTCAGTTATTTTCACTCATGTCCGACTCTTCATGACTCCATTTGGGGTTTTCTTGGCAAGGATACGGGAGTGGTTTTCCATTTCCTTCTCCAGCTCATTTTACAGATGAGGAAACTGAGGCAAGAAGGGTCACACAGCCAGTAAGTGTCTAAGAACAAACTGAGGAACTCAGGAAGAGAAGTCTTTCTGACTCCAGGCCCAGTGCTCTATCCACTGTGCCACCTAACTGCCCCTGTATTAGCTAGCATATAAATTAAACTGTATTACCTGACCTCCAAACTAGAAGGTGACCTCCACTAAAGTACTCTTCCCTCCCATTCATGGATTTCAAAGAGTGAATTAGGTCCTATCAAAATAAAGAGACATGAAGGAATGGGTTATATGTCTGTCATCTAAGGACCAGTCTAGCTAAGTTGAAGGACTATTTTTCAACCACAGCAATTCTTTTTTTTTTTGTTGCTTTTTTTGGAGGGGCGAAGGCAGGGCAATTGGGTTTAAGTGACTTGCCCAAGGTCACATGGCTAGTAAATGCTAAGTGTCTAAGGCCAGATTTGAACTCTGGCCCTCCTGACTCCAGGGCCAGTGCTCTATTCACTGTGCCACCTAGCCACCCCCACCATAGCAATTCTTAAAGATCATCTTCTGATAGGTCCTGATTGTCAGGAGAGAATTGACCTCAATAACACAGTTGCAGATCCTTGAAGTACTGACATAGGTAAATTAAAGCTTCAGAAAGCAATGTGCAGAGTAGTCCTAGAAACTGGCAACAGAGAAGAATATGGGTTACTAGCAAAATTTGGTACCATTATTAAAAAACTTTCTTCACAGCTTATATGAACTGATGCATAGTGAAGTAAGAAGAACCAGGAAAATAACATCCACAATAACAACAATGTAGACAGAACAACTTTTCAAAAACTGAACCTGAATGCTCTGTAATAATAATGACTAACCTCGGGCCCCAGAGAAGAGTTGAGAAAATGCACCTCACTCGTCTCATTGCAGAGGTGGGTGACTATGGATGTGTCATAGTGTATATGCCATAGTACTTTTTTTTGTGTGTGTGTTGGCTAGCTTTGTTAAACTGCTTTCCCCCACATATTTTTCAAAATCTGTCACAAAGGATGGCTCACTGGAGCTGGGGAGGAAGGAGGGAAATATTCAGAAATCAAAGCAACATGATGATAAAAGCTATTAATAAAAATGAGGGGAGAAGTTTAAAACAAATTTAAAATAAAATCTTTCTTCTCTTCTCTTTTTCAGAGGATAAATTATTATACCCTGTGGAATTAGCACTTGATTCCTAAATAAGACTAAAAATGTTTTAAGAATAGAAATTATTTCCTTCTTTTTTTTTATCTTCTAAAACTCGTATCATAGGTGGTGCCTAAGACATAGTAAATATTAAATTTTAAAAAGCTGGTTATTAAGTATTTCCTATGTGCAAATCATATATATATGTATGCATGTATATACACACATATGTATGTTATGTGTGTATATGGGGCAGCTAGGTGGTACAGTGGATAAAGTGCTGTGCCTGGAATCATGAAAGCATATCTTCTTGAGTTCAAATCTGACCTCAGACGCTTACTAGCTGTGTGACCCTGGGCAAGTCACAAATCACTCCAGTATCTTTGCCAAGAAAACTCCAAATGGGGTCACAGAGAGTCAGACACAACTGAGCAAAAGTTAGGTCTATCCTCTGACCCTATCAGGTTGCAGATGAGGAAATTGATGGCTCTGAGAAGGAAGTGACTTATCCAAAATTAGATCAGTCATAAGTGATAGAGTTGGAATTACGGTCTAAGCCAGGTCTTCTGCCTTCAAATTTGGTGTTCTTTCTACCACATCACTATGGGACATTAATTATCTAGTCTAACCCCTTCATTTTATAGGGGGGGAAACTGAGGCCCTAAGAGGGCAAGGGACTTGTCAAGGTTGCACAGCTTGTTTGTGGCAGAGCTAGGAGCAGAACTCAGTTCTTCTGACCCAGGGCTTTTCCCTAAATTTCCCTAAAATTTCATTTTAGCAGAAGCCCCAGATTGGTGTCTGAACCTCAGTGTACCTTTGCCAAATACAGGAAAGCCAAAAGGAAGTAACTCACCTTCCCATTCTTTCTGCCTGGGAGGCTGGGTGACTTAGGGTTAAGAAGGTTCTTTCTGGCTTCCCAAATCCTATAGAATTGACATCAGGGAAACCACTGTAGTCCTGAGGAATTGGTGTGGTAAAGGTAAACATGAAGAAACGCTGATTTCTTTGTTTTGTTTTTCTATGTGTGTGACAAAACTGTGGTCATTTTTCCTATGTATTTATACAGCTGCTCACAAGAGTGGTACGAAAGTAATGAGGATAAAATAAAAGATATATATATATATATACATACATATTTATATTCATACACACATGTATATACATATATGTGTATATATGTATATATACACACACAATCATCTGTATTGTGTAATATACACAAATATATATATCTCCATAAACTGAGAAGACTGATGTGAAACCTTAGAGGTTGTACTTTCCCCCTCTGGCCAGAGAGGTGAGGGCCTGTAGGTCCTCCTGTAAGATAAAATGGTGACTTGGGAAAGCTATTGGGCTGTGCAGGAAGTAAGGATTTGCAATTGAATAGGAGTGCTCCCACATCTGTTGTAGCTTCTTTCTTCAAATCAAAAGCTCTGACAATCCAGACTAAGCATGCCACCCTCAACATTATGCTCTTGGAGGAGAAGTGAGGGGAGATAAAGGGGGCCCTATGAGAATCAGAGTAGGGATAATGGTCACTTTGATCTCCTCAGAGAGAGGTGGTACCTAGATGGAATTATGTTTATCCATACCCCCAAATATTGTTAGCCTAGGGAAAATAAATTTTAGGTTAAAGATGCAGTTCTGGGGGTGGCTAGGTGGCAAAATGAATAGAGCAAATCTGACCTCAGACACTTAACACTTACTAGCTGTGTGACCTTGGGCAAGTCACTTAAGCCCAATTGCCCTGCCTTCCCCCCTCAAAAAAAGAATAAAAACAAAAACAAAACCAGGTGCAGTTCTGATTGCTATTACTTAATGAAAGTGTCCCCCGTGCTATTTAACCACATCTTGGCTCCCCTTCCCACCAAATAACAGATCCGTAAGGACCACATGTAGCAAATATATCTATTGATCCAAGCTGATAGTGAATGGAAATCAGAGAAAGTATACAGATGGAGAACATACTAACCAATACTTTGAATAAATGAGCTGTCCCAGTGGGAGTGATTTATCTCAGCTCAAATGAGACCATCCCAGATCTAACCCAAAGGAAAACTCCCTGAAATCTCTAGTATAGCAGACTGAGGATAGGGACATGATTAAGTTGCTGCATCCTCTACATGTTGGCTTCTTTCCAGAGTCTTTTCCTTCAGAAACTTTTCCACGAAGGGAATTCTTTAGTCTTCTCTTTCAGAAGCTGGAAGCCAGAAGACAGGATGTCTCTTCTCTCAAGCTCTCAATAACCTCCCCATACCAGCTTGGGGAGCATTGAGTAGTCAGTCTCCACCAATGAGGATGGTTTTATGCAAATGAGTTTTGAGTTGGGGGTTACACTTCATTTCCCTTTTCCCCTTACGCTCACTATCTTATCTCTTGTCTCTCCAGAGAGAAAACAAGACTGATACCTTTCTCTGGGGAAAGTCTATTTCTTAAAATATATGTTTACATTTCTTTGTTTAAATGTTTACTTTGCCTCTTAAGCTGGCAAATCTGACAAACCACTGTTAACCACTGGCATCACTAATCTATGTGTGTCATTGTTCAAATGCAGTGGAGAGGAGGCCATTGGGAAGAAGCAGGAGGTGGGGAGAGAGGAAAAGGAAAAGAAGGAGAGATTTAAATTTGTGATATTTGACAGAATTTGATCTCTGGCTGGGGGTTCAGAGCTATAGAAATAAGTTATTGATTTACTTCTCAACTTCCCAGGACTGAGAAAGAATACTTATACTAGAGTTCTCCTCGACAATGGAATAAATCAGCAGTCCACAAAAAGGTGGCTCTGTGTGTGTGTGTGTGTATGTGTGTGTGTGTGTGACAGAGAGAGAAAGAGAGAGAGAGAGAGAGAGAGAGAGAGAGAGAGAGAGATAGAGTCAGTTCTGTTTACTAGCATAGCAAAAGACCAAACATCACCATTACCATTGCGAGACAAATATTTGAAGGACTATCATGTGGAAAGAAGGATTATTCTTATTTTTCCTGCCATAGGTGGAAGTTGCAGAGAGGCAGATCTTTGGATTGATATAAAGGAACACTTCTTAATAGAGGCATCCCAAAATGAAAGAAGCTTCTACAGGAGGAAATGGGTTCCCTTTCACCGGAGGTTTTCAAATAGTCTGCATGACAATTTGTTGGGAACATTGAAGAGAGAATTCTTGGACAGATGTAGATTGGACTAGATGATCCCTGATGTCTTTTCTGACTTGAAGTTTCTGTAATTTTTTTGTTCAGAGCAAGATGAACCTTGTTTAAGTCACTTGGGCAAGTCATATCTTCTGTGGGCTACAGTTTCCTCTTCTGAAAAACAAGTTAAAATTAGATGACTCCTAAAGTCGCTGGGGCAACTAGGTGGCCCAGTGGATAGAGTACCAGACCTGGAGTCAGGAAGACCTGAGTTCAAATCTGGCCTCAGACACTTACTAACTGTATGATCCTGGGCAAGTAACATAACCCTGTTTGCCTCAGTTTCCTCATCTGTAAAATGAGTTGGAGAAGAAAATGGCAAACCACTCTAGTATTTTTGCCAAGAAAACCCCAAATGGGATTATGGAGAGTCAGACACAACTGAAATGATACAACAGCAACAAAGTCTCTTTCATCTGTACTCATGAGAGGACAGCTTTGTTTAGTGCAAGTCTGAGTATTGAACCAACTGCTTATCTATCTTGTTTGAGGGCTGGTGAGTAGGATACATCCTGGTAAATGGTATCAATGTCCTTGCTTTATGCTTGCATGGAATTAAACTTGTCAACAAAGTAGTTTGGGATAAGTGGTACATAAATACATTTTGCTCAAAGTGAAGTGTGTCCATGTTGTAGGTATAGGTAGAAACAAGTAGCGCTGGATAGAATGGTCTTGAACTGAGATGTCCAGAAAATTTGGAAGGGAATGTCTACATGATACTTAAGATCTCAAAAGGTCAAAATCAGTGAGGTCAGATAAGTCAGGGAAGAGAATGCTGGTATTTTAAGTCAAGAGCGTCAGGGACCAGAAACTGTGCATTTAGAGGCTGACGATAGTACTAGTGAGTGGAATTCTGATCCTGGGACAGAAATATTTCTTGTTGGCATCTTATATAAACTAATGATATATGTAACTCTGGGCAAATAGTTGTTAATCCTAGAAAGAAGATGTAGGCTTGTAAGGCTTGATTGAAGTAGGGACAGGAATAACTGGGATCACTTCTCATTCTCAGCCTCGTATCTAAGATACCAAAGTATCTTAGAATTCATTCTTCCTATGAAGGTCAGTCTGAATGTCCCTTCCTATGGAAATGTCTTCCATAGGAGCATAGACTTAGAATTGGAAGGGACTTTAGAAGTTAGTTAGTCCAATCCTCTCATATAACAGAAAGCAAATGAGGAAATTGAAGCCCAGAGATCAGATGGTTTGATCAAGGTCACCCAGCTTGTAAATGGCAGCTACAATTTGAACTTCGATGCTTTAATGCCAGATCCAGCCTTTTGATCCTTCTAATTATGGTGTTCTTACTTAGATGTATAAATGTTATACCTCAAGGAGACTGTAAATTTCTGGGGAAAAGAGACTATTTTAGGTTTTGTATTTTAATCCCCGTTGATTACCAAATTACCTTGCACACAGTAGACACTTAATACATATGTTTGTTTCCTTTCCTTTCTGGGTGGACCTGTCTTCTCATTTCCAGATTTTGTGCTCTTACTTGTATTTTCAAGCTATGTTTGGGTACTTGTTGGTGCAAAGATTGCCTGTGATAAGAAATGAATTATTTCAAGTTCTATTCCACATGAAACAGACAGATATGTGAAATGGAACACATCATGTACTTCTCGCTTTATGCATAGAAGAGAGAAGAAACTAATTATTTGTAGTAAAAGAGCTAAATCTGAGTCTAGTTCCTGTGGGTAGCATCCCCTCCAGGGTCATTCCCTTAGTTTCCTTTTGCCCTCATGGTTTGGGGTCTCTAGAGGGGCCTAACATTCTCAGAGTAACTCTAGGGGCTTTGTTCCCAATACTGTAGCTCCTGAGTCCACATTGGTGCTCTCCATCAGCAATCAGCCGGTAGCTTCAGTCAACTTTCAGCAAAGACATTGACTCAAATGGCATAGTAAGAGTAGTAGAAACAAAATATTTCCCCCAGAACTTGGGGTGCTCTCTCCCACAAATACACACAATACCCACAGGGATAGATAGAGTACAATGGTAGCGAAACCCATATGGAGGGAACATGTATGGAGTGACGTACTGTACAACCCCTGGTACAAGAAGTGCTTTCTCCCTTCATGGAGTCCTCATCCAATTCCCAGTAGGAAGAACTCTCCATGGGGCAGGCAAGCATATTCTGAGAACTGATTCTTTTCTGGAGACCAAAGCCAGCACTTCTTTCTCTTTGCCCCAAGGGGCCACACTCCCTGAGGCTGCTACTTTCATACTATTAGAATGTGGGTTTCTTTCTTTTTTTTCAGGAAAGTACTGTTTTTATCTTTCTTCGTAGGTGGCAAGGAAAACCAACAAACATTTATATACTTCCTATTATATTCCAGGCACTGTTCCAAGTGATTGACAAATATTATCTCATCTGATGCTCACAAGCTCTTCAAGGTAGGTGCTATCATTATCTTCATTTTACAGTTAAAGAAACTGAGGCAGAATTGAGATGAGTTGCCCAGGGTTGCACAGGTAGTATCTGAGGTCAGATTTGAACTCAGGTCCTCTGACTCCAGATCCAGTGCTTTATCTAATGACCACCTAGCACTGTGCTTGGCACAGAGTAAGTACTTAAATGATTGTTGACTTGACTCCATCCAGCAACCATCTTTCTGAACCTATGTTTGTCTTCAGTATATCTCTCTGCTCCAGGTTGGATGCATTGTTGATTGTTGGTCCAATTCCTCTAATGACATGGCTAGCAGGAAGGGGAGAGATGTGAGAGATACGGGGAAAGGGGGAGGGGCATTGCCAGTTGTCTTCACCTATGTCTTGCCACTGGACTCAGATGACTCTAGAGGAAAGAGTGAGACAGGTGATTTTGCACAGCTCTGTCTCACTTAAATCCATTTCACCTGCAAGTCAAGACATTGTGCTCTTGATATCATTGGCCCTTTTTGCAAATGAAGGACAAATAACAATGGGGAAAGGAAGAAAGAGGGAAGATGAGAGAGAGAGAGAGAGAGAGGCAGGGAGACCATGTCCTCATCCCTAAAGAATGATTCTTTAAAACAATTTTAAATAAAAAAGTTTTGTTTTGTGTGTGTGTGTGGGTGTGTGTGTGTGGATGTGTATGTGTGGGTGTGGGATGGGGACCTAGGTCCAACTCTTGAACTGGAATCTGCAGTTCCCGATCTGGCACCCTCTGCCATTGGACTGACTGACTCCAAACTGGCCTACTTCTTTATGCCCAGCCCAAGGAACATGACTGATTATTTTCAGCAAGTCACAACATGTTTCCTGCATGGCATCCTCTGCCTTCATGCAATGACTAAAAACCCTGTAAGTCTCTCAAATCTTATTATGATGAACTTGTAGCAAAATTATTTAGTACCTACTTTTAATCAATTTCTGTTTCAGTCAGAGGTACCTAATAAAGATGTTTGCATAGACAAATCTTGCTTACTCATTAAATCCTAATCATGCCTATTGGTTGATTATGGTAATTGATGTATGTGTATGTGAGAGACCCTTTCTCTACATGTCTTTGGAATTAGACCCAAGTAACCCCTCCATGTTGCTGAGGGATGGGCAGCAACACATCACCAGCCAAAAAAAGACACCAAACATTCATGAAGTCATAGCATTTGGGTTAGTTATGGCTCTGAAGAGGAACACAACTCCATGGCTCACAGTCTGAGGATTCCAAAGTGACTGAGGAATCTATAGGCTAGGGTCAGAGACTGAGATAGAAAGGTTACAGCTGCTAATAATGGTACTAGATGGAAGATAATGAAATGTGGCATTCCTCTTGGCACAGAGTGGGGAGGGAGAAATATGAGATGTTGGACAAATTGTTAGAACTGCTCGGTTATTTTTGGTGACTCAAATTTTGGTTATTTTTGCTTAACTGTGTTATAGATAAAGTTTCAATTTTGGTGGGTGCTAGAGCAGGGGTGTAAAAAATGACTGACAGAAAAACTAAAGGAATCAGTAAAACTTAATGTTAAAAGTAGTTTCAATTAAGGAGCTCATTGACCTCAGTCTTTGAATGGCACCATCAGAGATATCTCCCTGTAGGAGCCTCTGTCCCTTCAGCTATCTGAAGGCCTCTGTTGCCATTTCTGTTGGGTAATACAGCTACCTTGTCCGGCCCAGTCAGATCATCTGAACTAAATGGAACTTAACAGACTCTTAGCTCATAGATTTAGAGCTGGGAAGGACTTTAGAGATCCTCTAGTCTAATCCCTTCAATTTACAGATAAGGAAACTGATAAGGTCAGGAGAGGTTAAGCAACTTGCTGAACATTACAAAGGTGGCAGAACTGGGAGTTGAACTCAGATCCTTTCATACCAAATCCAGTGTTCTTTCTGCCGAACTATGTTGCCTTCTCAACATCTGAATTGGCCAGCAGAATAGACTGGGGTGGGGGGAGGTGGGATTTAAAGGCAGTTTAGAGGGTCAGAGGATCTGAGAAGGGTAAGGGAATGACGTTGTTGATTCTCTATCTGTTACTGCTACTATGACATTAAGGTATCCCTGGGCACCGCATGTATTTGGCCCCTGAATTTGCCAGTCCTTCAGCAGCTGTTTTTCAAAGGTGTGATGAAGCCACCCTCTTGGGAGACAGCCGAGAGCTGCTCTTAAATCCTCAAAGCTGGGTATCTAGGGCAATGTTAGTTGGCACACTCATTCTGTAGGCTTAACTTGAAAAGCCCAAGAGATCACTGTAAGCTGCTTCTCTCTCCCTTTCATGCAGACCTTTCATTTCGTTCTTTAGATGCAAAGAAATAAGACAAGCACAGTCCCTATGACATCAGTTACTACATCCCTGCCATTTTGGCCGTGGTTTGATAGATGCCTTTTTTGTATTCTTCATTGGAATTCTTCCTCCCTCCTCCCTTTTGCAACTAGAATGTCAACTTGTCAGCCTGCTGCCTCCTCCGCCAACTCCACTTTCATCTTGACGCTGGAGACGGTTTCCGCCAGCGTCAGCCATGGCTTTAGATCTGTGGGCCCAAGGAATCGTTGAAATGCAACATGTAACTTCATTATTTACATTTTCATATTCTATTAGCCCTCTTTTAATGACTCTGTATTGAACAGAGGCTTAAATGGTGTAAGACTGATAGTAATAGGACATTTAATTGTTTGCTTGTCTAACTCACACAGTCCTAATTAAATATTGTTTTTCGTTTAGTAGGTTATGCAATGATGGTTTTTTCCTCTGTCATTGAAAAGAACAGGGGGACTCTGCTAGAATGCCGATGAGCTAAGACTGCTTTTCATAATCACACTCATTTTTCAGTCTCACAATGGTAGTCTAGAGTGTGTGCTTCAGCCCCCTTGTTCTGCAGGACGCTTGAGTATGGAAGAAGAGGCAGGAGGGAAAGATTCTGGGCGGACCCTGGGCTGGTTCTCCAGTGGGGTTGAGGGAAGGGAAAATGATTGGAGGAGGAAATCTCATTACCCTTTCAGTGAGGGTCTGGGGCAGTTGATTTTTTTTATTAGCACTGCTTACTCTTGCCATTAGAATTGAGTCTGTTCTGAAATTCTTAAAGGAGTAGAGAGATGAGGGACCAGAGTGTGGAATGTTGCAAATAATGACAGATATAGTAGATGTCAGATCATGCCCAATTTTATTCTCCTTTATCACAAATTCTAGGAAGAAGTGGGTACTCTTCCCTAGGTTATTATCATTTCCACTTTAACAACTAGCTCCTCCTCTCCAGCCACAGAATAACAATTCTCTCCATTGGTTCCTTTACTTTTTGATGCACAAATTAGCATTAAGACAAACTAGGAATGGATTAGTTGTATTGCTTTTGGCAGAGAGAGGAGGGGAGAAAGGAGAGAGATCCCACAGATGTTGGATAATTGAAATCCCCCATCACTCACCGTTCAGGTTCTTTACCAGACTTGTGATCTTGATCCCTTCTGTCTAGATGGTCCACAGTATACCCCCATGATAGTATCAGTTCTGTTTAACTTGCATCTGATCTTGAACCAAATGTTTTCTGCCATGCTTCTCTGCCTCTGGTTCTTGAATTTATTTTTAATATATGATACAACTAGACCCTTCCTTTTATCGATTCTACTCTTTTTGAATAAGGTATTGCCTTCCAGAGTCACATTCCAGTTATGGATTACATCTCATTAAGTTTCAGTGGTACCTGAGAGCTCAAATTTGCCTCTCAGCATTAGGATCTGTAGTTTCTTTTTCTTGTTACACATACTTCACACATTTATTTATAGACATCTGAGATCATGGGTTTTATTGCTATTTTTTCTTTTTTGAATTTTGTCTCCCATGAATTTCTGAGTAACTCTACTACCTTTTCCCCCTACATTATAGCTACTCTCTATACCTATGGGTATGTTTAAATAGTTTTCAGCTACATCTATACTTATGGATATATTTTAAATAGTTTTTTCCCTCCCCAGTTGCCTTTCTACTTTAAAGCCGTTTTGATTAGATTTGCAATTCTAGGCAAATTCCAGGATTTGTAACTCCAGGCAAATACATTTTGATGAGCTCTTACTAGGTACACTCCATCCCTGGCCAAGAGTTCATCATTTCTATATTTAAGGTAAATGCAAGTCTTTTTATAGCTTCCGTTCCTCTCCTTTAGGGTTGACTAATTTAGAAACCATCCTATTCTGGCAGCTAGGTGACTCAGTGAATAGAATGCTGGACCTGGAGTCAGGAAGACTCATCTTCTTGAGTTGAAACCTGGCCTCAGGCGCTTACTAGCTGTATGACCCTGGCCAAGTCACTGAACCCTGTTTGCCTCAGTTCCTTATTTGTAAAATGAAAGTGGCAAACCGCTCCATGGTCTTTGCCAAGAAATCCCTCAAAGGGGTCACAAAGAGACGGTCATGACTGAGCAACAACAACAAAGTTCAGAAGCCGTCCTGTTCCAGAAGCTTTCATACGTCTGTTTTCTGGGATAGTTTGTTTGCCGTATGTCCTTCCCGGTGTGCTTTTTTATCAGCCTGATATTGTTTTCACTTCATTTTATCCAATTATTCCTTTCTAAGGTATCTCTGTGGGGATGCTGAGGCTGATTCAAGTCACTGAGTTTTGACATGTGAATTGAATATTTATGTCATTTAGACATTAAAAAAACTCTTATAATGTTCTCCCTCTATCTTTTCACCTGCATTCTTTTAGTTAAAACTATCAAGTTGGGGCCTGAAGTCAGAAAGACTCATCTTCCTGAGTTCAAATCCAGCTTCAGACACTTTCAAGCTGTATGACCCTGGACAAGTCACTTAACCTATTTCCTCAGTCTCCTCATCTGTAAAATGAGCTGGAGAAGGAAATGGGAAAGCAAGCCAGTATCTTTGTCAAGAAAACCTCAAATGGGGTCATGAAGAGTTGGACACAACTGAAAAAAAGACTGAACAACATCAAGTTCCTTTCATACGATCTTTGCTCACAGGGAGTGGCTAGGGTCTTTCACATGGTAGGTGAGAGTTTGATGAATGAGTCAGTGTCACAAAGATTATAAGGTCACACATTTAAAGCTGAAAGGGATTTCAGAGGTCATCTAGTATAACTCACTCATTCTATAGCTGAGAAAACTGAGACCTGGAGATGTCAAGTGACTTGTTTAAGGTCATTCATGTAGTAAGTATAATTGCTCTTTCCCTTTTGGCTTTCAAGTGAAGATGAGTATAGCTATAGGCCTCTAGGTGGGGAAGAAGCCTTGATCCTTCCTTCTCTCCTGGTCACCATGATCCCTGAGGGTGCTGTTTTTCTTTTTTGTTCCATTTCCTGCTCCTAAATGAATGAATTATAAGAGAAAACCAAGCGAAGTTTCAACCTTGCTGGGAGGAACGTTTAGTAACAAGTTCTTGCTATATGAACTGAGGATGCTTAGGGGTAGGCGAGGTAGAGAGCAGAGGGAGGGGCGTGCAACATGTTTGCGTTTCTGTTTTTGCGAGAGCATCTTTGTAAATACCCCTTGGCAAGAGCTAATTGATACTAATTGCTTATCAATGATATTGAGGAGATATTTGCTGATTAACCTTGTCTTGGCTGCGCTCAGGAGTGTTTCTAGCCACCCTGGACACTTTTGGTCAAGAGCATTGAGGAGTTATGTGACTTGTCCAGGGCCAAACAGACAGTATGTGTCAGAGATGGAACTTTAGATCCAAGACTTGCCTTCTAGCCATTATGCCACACTGAGAACATCACTATCACCATTACCATCATTGTCACAAAATGCCTTGGTGTCCTCCAGGCAACACACAGTGAGCATGAAACTCGAGATATACAGGAGAAAGCTGTAGCTAAGTATATGAAGATACTTTTGGACCTACATGAACTGATCCAAAGTGAAGTTCAGTAGACTAGACTAGAACCAGGAAGACAATACACACAAAGACTATGACAATGTAAATGAAAAAGAACAACAATCCCAAAATAACAGGAGATGAATATTGTTAAAAAAGAGAACTATCTTGGCACCAAGGAAGAGATACGAGAAGAGACTTCTCTCCCAGATCGTTTTGCAGAAGTAAGAGTGTAAGAATATGATGCATTGCATATGTTGCTAGATTCGGTCAATGTATTGATAAGTTGTGCTTTTCAAAAAAATTGTTATTAGAGATGGCTCTTGGGCAGAGGGAGAGATACAGGACAAATTTAGGTGATGTAAAAACAAAAGATATCAACAAAAATCTATTATTTTTTTTAAAGGAGAGACTTAACATCCAGAAATCAAAGCTCAATGGAAAGAATATACCTAAAGCAACAAACACCTATGCAATGCCAGTTTGGTTTTTTTGTAATACCACTTTTAATGGACACTTTTAGAAAGGTAAAATGAACCATAATATATTTGGAAAGTAGCCTAATAGGAATCTGTGTGAGATTAGTTGAACACAGTGCTTATCACCCTAAGGCAGCAATAGAAAGATTGTTTCCTCACCAAAAAGGAGGGAGAGGATTGATAGACATTCTCAGAACACATAGTAAACAGGTGGAAAAACTATAGAAATGATTTTGGAAGAAGCAGATATCACTTTGCTGAGCAATGGTTAAAGACTGATAACAGGCACATACTATTAGATTTGTGAAATGGAACAGAAATTGGTTTTTCTCTAGATGAGGCCTATTAAATGGCTAAAATCCAAGGGTAGGATCAAAGTCTCCTCCATGGTTAAAACCTCATGAACTAAACCAACAATATTTCAGCAAAGATGCCTCAAACAAGTAGCTGAATCATACAGATTTATTTATGGAAATGAGAAGTCTATAATGACAATTCAGGGCCATGCCATTGTCACCAGAATTTAGAGAAAGGTTATCCTTAAGGAGCCCAGACTTAGTAATAAATGTAGGTTATGCAAGGAAATGATAGAAATTGTGCAACACATTATTGTAGACTGCAAAAATTTATCACCTACTGAATACCTAGGAATATATCACCTAGTGGCTTGAATTATACATCAGAAACTCATTATCTTTCATTGACTGACAGACAAAATAATCTCTATAACTGCAAAATGAAACTTCAAAATATTTTTGAGAATTCAACCAACAAACTGTATTGGAATTAGACATTCTCACAGATGAATTGTTATCTAGAATCTCCTGGACACAATCTATGAATCTATGAAAACTCTAGAACAATGGTTTTTTTTGTCTTTATTAACTTGTTTACTTTTAGTTTACAAGATTCAGTTCCACAATTCCTTGAGTTTCAAATTTTCTTTCCCTCCCTGTCCTTTCCTACCTGCCCCCCGCAACCCCTCCCCACCCATGGCAACATGCAGTCAAATATAGGATTTGCAAATACTTTCACATTAGACATTAGTCAGGTTGTAAAGAAGGATTGTAACCAATGAAATGAACAATGGGAAAGAGGAAGCAAAACCAAACAAGAAAAAGAAAGAGAGCAGGTAGTTTGCTTCAATCTTCATTCAAACTCTCTAATTCTTTCTCTGAATGTAGACATCTCCTTCCATCCTGAGTCTTTTGGATTTGTCTTATAACCTTGCATTGCTGAGAAGAGTCCAGTCTATCAAAGTTGTTTGTCACACATACATTGTGTCTGTGATTGTGTACAAATTTCTCCTGGTTCTGCTTTTGTCACTCAGCATCAGCTTGTATAAGTCTCTCCAGGTAAATATGGAGTCTGTCTGCTCCTCATTTCTTATAGCACGATAGTATTCCATTATATTCATATACCACAATCTGTTCAGCCATTCCCCAATTGATGGGCATCCCATTAATTTCCAATTCTTTGCCACCACAAAAAGAGCTGCAATAAATATTTTTGTACATACGAGTCTTCCTCCCACTTCTATGATCTCTTTGGGATACAACCCTAGAAGTGGTATTGCTGGGTAAAAGGGTTAGAACATTGTTCTTAGTGGATATCACTATGTGGCAGGCTTGGAGTCAGGAAGACCTGAGTTCAAAAGTCTTTAGACTTTTCCTAGTTATGTGACTCTAGGTAAGTCATTTAACCTCTTTTTCTTTTTGCGTTGCTTTTTGGAGGGGGAAGGTAGGGCAGTTGGGGTTAAGTGACTTGCCCAAGGTCACACAGCTGGTAAGTGTTAAGTGTCTGAGGCTGGATTTGAACTCAGGTCCTCTTGACTCCAGGGCTGGTGCTCTATTCACTGTGCCACCTGGCTCCTCCCATTTAACCTCTTTCTGCCTTAGCTTCCTCAACTATAAAATGTGGATGTTAATAACACCTGTCTCCCAGAGCTGTTGTGGGGATCAAATGAGAGATTATATGTAAAGTGCTTAGCACAGTGCCTAGTGTATGGTAGACATTCATTCCCTTCTTTTTCCCTTCCCCCAAATACTCAATATCCCCAGGCTATACAGACTGCAAAAAAAGGAAAATATAGCAACTTAACAGAAGAAATCCAAATCACATGGAAATAGGATGAAGTAGATATCCTCTCTCTAATTCCGCCTGCCACTAGAATTATACCAAGGATGTTTTCAGTGAAGCCTACAGGACATGAGCTTACATCCTAATACTTTTATTAAGCTTAAAAAAAAGTTATTTTATCCACCTACGCAATACTCCATCGGACAGTAAATATAAGAGAGTAACAGAAGGTCCTGGCATCATTTCTGGCTGAACACCATCCAACAAGATGAGAGTAAGATTGTAATGATGACAACACATATTTATACTGATAACTATCCACGGTTGCTGCAACTCCTCTCTCATGACTCAGAAAGAACCAGATATTTGCTAGGCCATTTTCCCATGTAACCATCTCCCTTGGTTAGCCAGTATGAAAGCAGAAGCTTTGTAACAGGCGTCCTGGCACCCTTCCTGTGTCCTTTCATATCACCATTCAAGTCAGGTATCATTATCCCTCATACCAGGCCCATCTCTGTGCTGAAGGTGCTGAAGGTGCTGAAGCTGAAGGGTCCACAGGTTTACATGTGCAGAGCTGAGACTAGGGTTAGGGCCATAAAGTAGAAAGACAGGTTGCCCAGAGTGCAGTATCCAAGGAGCACATAAGGAGAAGCACTTTTTAAAAAAAATTGATTTGTTTATTTTCTTTTAGTTTACTACATTCAGTTCCACAGTCCCTTGGGTTTCAGATTTTCTCCCCCTCCCTTTCCCCTCCACCGTCATGGTGGCATGCACTCAAATATAGGATCTACAAATATCTTCACAGTAATCATTAGTCAGGTTGTAAAGAAGGATTGTAACTGATGGAACAATCAGTGGGAAAGAGGAAACAAAACAAAACAACGAAAAGAATAAATAGTTTCTTTCGATCTGCATTCAGACTCTGCATCTCTTTCTCTCAATGTGGATATCTGTTTCGATCATGAGTCTTTGGGAGTTGTCTTAAAACCTTACGTTGCTGAGAGGAGCCCAGTCTATCGAAGTTAGTCATCACACATACGTTGTGTCTATAATTGCGTACAGATTTCTCCTAGTTCTGCTCTTCTCACTCAGCATCAGTTTATATGAGTCTCTCCAGGTTATTATGAAGTCCGTCTGCTCCTCATTTCTTATAGCACAGTAGTGTTCCATTACATTCATATACCACAACTTGTTCAGCCATTCCCCAGTTGATGGGCATCCCCTTGATTTCCAATTCTTTGCCACCACAAAAAGAGCCACTATATTTTTGTATAAATGGGTCCTCCTCCCATTTCTCTAATCTCTTTGAGATATAACCCTAGAAGTAGTATTGCTGGGTCAAAGGGTATGCACTTATTTGGGAATAGTTCCAGATTGCTCTCCAGGATGGTTGGATCAGTTCACAACTCCAGCAACAATGCATTAGTGTTCCAATTTTTGCACATCCTCTCCAGCATTTATCATTTTCATGTTTTGTCATCTTAGCCAATCTGGCCGGTGAGATGTGGTACCTCAGAGTTGTTTTGATTTGCATTTCTCTAATCACTAGTGATTTAGAACATTTTTTTCATATCCTTATAAATATCTTTAATTTTATCTTCTGAGAACTGCCTGTTAATATCCTTTGACCATTTATCAATTGGGGAGTGGCTTGTATTCTTATAGATTCGACTCAATTCTTTGTATATTTTAGAAGTGAAGCCTTTATCAGAGACACTGGTTGTAAAAGTTCTTTCCTAATTTTCCACTTCCCTCTTAATCTTGGTAACATTGGCTTTATTTGTCCAGAAGCTTTTCAATTAGTTATAATCAAAATTATCCATTCTGCATTTTATAATGCTCTATAACTCTTGTTTCATCATGAAGTCTTCTTCTCTTCATAGATCTGACAGGTCAATTATCCCTTGCTCTCTCAGATTGCTTACAGTATCAGCCTTTATACCTAGATCATGCACCCATTTCGACTTTATTTTGGTGTACAGTGTTAAATATTGGTCTATTCCCAATTTCTGCCATACTATGTTCCATTTTTTCCAGCAGTTTTTGTCAAGTAATGCATTCTTATCCCCAAAACTAGGATCTTTGGGTTTATCAAACAGTAGATTACTATAGTCATTGGCTGCTGAGTCTCATGTACCCAATCTATTCCATTGATTAACTAATCTATTCCTTCCCCAGTACCAAGTAGTTTCGATGACTGCTGCTTTATAATACAGATTAAAATCTGGCATGGCTAGGGCACCTTCCCTAGCATTTCTTTTCATTAGTTGCCTTGATATTCTGAACCTTTTGTTTTTCCAAATGAATTTTGCTATTATTTTTTTTCTAGCTCTACAAAGTAATGTTTTGGTAGATTGATTGGTATGACACTAAATATGTAATTTAATTTAGGTAAAATTGTCGTTTTTATTATATTAGCTCAACCCAGCCATGAGTAGTTAATGTTTTTTCGGTTAATTAGATCTGACTTTATTTGTGTGAAAAGTGTTTTGTAATTGTGTTCATATAAGTCCTGGGTTTGTTTTGGCAGATAGATTCCCAAATATTTTATGATGTCTACAGTAACTTTAAATGGAATTACTCTTTCGATCTCTTGCTGTTGGATTTCATTAGAGGTGTATAGAAATGCTGAGGACTTATGTGGCTTTATTTTATATCCTGCAACTTTGCCAGATTTATTTATTATCTCAAGTAGTTTTTTTTACTTGATTCTCTAGGATTAGAGAATCTAGTATATCATCATATCATCTGCAAAGAGTGATAGCTTAGTCTCTTCTTTGCCTAATTTTATTCTTTCAATGTCTTTTTCTTCTCATTGCTACTGCTAACATTTCTTTTTTTTTCTTTTTTCTTTTTTTCTTTTTTTTTCTTTTTTCTTTTTTTAATTTTATTTTAGTTTGCATCATTCATTTCCACAAGATTTTGAGTTACATATTTTCTCCCTCTCTTTCCCCCACCCACCGCCCCAAAACAGCCATCCCAGTGTGTCCCCCCTCCCCCAGTCTATTCTCTCCTATGTCACTTTTCAGTAGGGCAGGATGGATCTCCCAACCACAGTGCCTGTGTATCTCAAGTTCCAGTTGGATGTAGTCAATAATAATGATAATAATTGCCTATATATATATATATATACACATTCATAACATTTGATTATGGAACTCCAGATTCCAGAT
>CM053590.1:124847385-124871410 GCA_028646515.1 Pseudochirops corinnae
TGACTTTAGTGGGAAGTATCTTTGTGTGCATTTTGGAGTTCTAGGATTGGTTTAGAGTCCTATTTTGTGGGTATTTTGAGGTGGCTATGTGAGAGCTGCGATATGTTGCTGCTGCTACACGGCCATCTTGGCTCCGCCCCTACTGCTAACATTTCTAATACCAGATTGGATAAGAGGGGTGATAGTGGATAGAGGAGGAGCACTTTTAATTATTCTGATATCACTTTTTATAAATGCTCATATTTTTAAATCCAGAAAAATCCACTGTTAATGGCAAAAAATATATTTATGTTGTGAACATAAATGTTTACATCTCTCCTTATGGTCAGTCGTGCACTACCCCCAGCTTTGATTGCCCATTGTGATGCAGATCTTACTGGCCAGCTTAAGCTGTAAGCATGGAAAGGCCATCTGACACTCGATAATTTTAGGGCCAACACTCAACAGGGGACAATTTAAGCAAGTGACTAATAGGTTTTATCTGCTTGGTCCCCTACCATTTCACACTTCTCAGAGGCCACTGGAAACTTTATAACGAAATCAATACTTATTGATTTTTGCCAGGCTAGAGAAACAGTGGTGTGTTAACAATCTAATTTCAAACTGGCATAAAGACCTTGGAGCTGACAAGAGCCCAGAGAAGCTAATGAGGAGCCTCAGCCCTGGTGGATAAGGAGCTGAGTCAGACTAAACTTTCCTGGTGGTCCTTGGGATGGTATCAGTGCCATGGAAACCATGTTGCTAGGTTTTCTAGATTTCTAAGGGGATTAGGGGTGCCAGCATACTTCTATTTCTCTCTCTATGTATCTCTGTGTCTCTCTTTCTCTGTCTCTGTCAGTTTCTGTCTCTGTCTCTCTGTCCCTGTCTCTCTCTGTCTCTTTCTGTCTCTCTCTTCCTCCTCTGTCTCTGTGTCCATCTCTAGAAGTCTCCCTTTGCTTCTGTGGTTACAGAAACCTTTTACAGATTCAGTATAAAGCCCAACTCATCAGGGGTAGATACTTGACAAATGTTGACTGATAAGAAATCTTTTCTTAACTCATTTCATGAGTATTCTTTAGTATAGATAACAATAACCAACAAAGAAGGGACTGGCTGATAGGACCCTTAATTTAACTGGACCCTCTCCAGTTGTTCTGATCTATATCTCCCCACTGGACCCAGATGACTCTGGAGGAGAAAGTGAGGCTGGTAACTTTGCACAGTCCTGTCTCGCTTAAATCTAACTCACTTGTATGTCATAGCATCACCTCCTTGATGTCATGGTCCTCTTCTAGGATGAAGGACAAACATCCTCAAGAAAGCAGAAAGCAGCCATCTGTTGGCATTAAATTATAAGCTCCTTGAGGGCAGAAGATGTCTTTTTCCTCTTTTCAGAACCCTAGCACTTAGCACTGTACCTGACACAAAGAAGACATTTAATCAATATTTAATTATTGCAGTGGCAAGGTTGAACCAGAGTGACATTAGCTGAGATTATTGCTCTTAGCAAAGGACACAATGCCAAGGAATCCAGGAATACTCAACAGTACCGGGGAGCCCCTATGAGGTGAAATAAAATGGCAGAATGAGGTGTTGAGATCAGGGTCAGGGCTTATGTAGGACCTTGGCCTCTTGAAGATCAAATTAGGACAAACTTTTTTCTGTAGGAAGAAATTATTCCCCATCTTTTAAACCCTTCCCCCCTACAACTTTTTTTTTTAATTTAAAACTAATCCTTTAATCATTTGGGAACTCTTCTTTTTTTTGGGGGGGTATTTTGGTCTTGGCTAGGGACACAGCTCCCCAGCCATCTGGAAAATCAGAGTAAAATTTTTTGGCCCTCCTTTCATACCAGAGAAGAAGTCTGAATTATTAAGAATTATTATTAAGTACTAAGAGATAAAATATGCTGATATTATTATATTCTATCAGTATAATTTATGTATTTCTGAGTTTTGTAACTTTTTTTGTGTTGTCTGTGGCTTCCACAAAACTCCCCTCAAATTCCCATTTAATTTCTTATGCCAGCCTGCGATATATCAAAACTGGGATGGTGAAAGTCACAATGTGGAAGAGATAACTATATAGCCTTTCTTCCCTAAACAAGGAAATACTCCTCTCTCTCTCCTCTCTCTCTCTTTCTCTTTCTTCTCTGTCTCTCTCCATCTCTCTCCCTCCATCTCTCTCTTTGTATCTGTCTCTCTCACTGTCTGTCTGTCTCGGTCTGTGTGTGTCTCTCTGTGTCCCTGTCTGCCTGTCTCTCTGTCTGCCTGTCTCTCTGTCAGTCTCTGTCCTGTCTCTCCTAGCCTCACAGTTTATCTCAGCTACATGAGGTGCCAACTCACCTCCTTTTTATTTCCAAATCTAAATAATAAATAAAATACAACAAACTGTTCAGGTTTAGGTTGACCAACATCATCACATGTTAAAAACTTAGAAATGAAATGGAATGTTTAAGGGAAAGAAACAATACACTCAAATCCCCAAATATCTTGGGGATAAACAGAAGAAATAGGAAGTTAAAGTGAGTAAAAAACCAGAGGAAGAGGCCATAGGAAAGGGAAGAGGGAGAGAGTATGTCACTATTTCTTTTTATAGTCCAGGTTCCCTCAGAAGTACAGACGTTCTTCAGATCATAGCCCACTTAGAATGTCCTCATCACACTGACCCAGGACATATTGCAGCCACTCATACTGGCTGAGAGAATGCATAATGGACAGTAATATATAATAATATGCAGAAAGGTTGGATGGAGACAGTTTGTGAAGTACTTTAAATGCTCTACAGAAAAGTATATTTTATCCTGGAGGCAAGAGGGCCCACAGGTCCTATGAGACTTGTGCTTTAGGAGTATCTAATTTGTGGGACCTGATTTGATGGGAAATAAGATTGGCCCAACTCTGCGACCAACTCGATATAGAGTCTTCTGTAGTGAGAATATTGATTTCAATACTCTTTCCTGTCCAGCCTGCCATTTATGTGGACTAGGGCAGGCAGGCCCTCTCCTAAAATGACTTCCATGTAATACCCCTGTTTAGTTGAAACTCCAGTGATAGAGGTTTGAGTACCAGCCAACTGGGTAGGGGAGGCATTTTGGTGAATAAGGGAGTCTTCATACCACGGAGGCAGCCACCTGTTAGTCAGCTTGGTCCTGGCATATGATACATTCCCCTGCATGCCTCAGGCCCTAGTTCACCAGCTTGTTCAACAGCAAGAGATAGGATAAGGAACGCTCCTTGTTTAGTTGATTTTAAATGTAGAGATCCATAGCACTTCTGGTCTTTTTGCTGTTTTTGATCTGATAAGGCATACATAATGGAAATAGGATCAAGATGGAGTCAATCCAAAGCTGGTTTCAGCCCCTGTTATTGATTTTGGTGGAGAGGGATTGCAATCAATTGTAAATGCCAGTGAGCACCTGAGGGACAGCTTGTGCAGAGTGAGAGAGAGAGACACAGAGAGAGAGAGAGAGAGAGAGAGAGAGAGAGAGAGAGAGAGAGAGAGAGAGAGAAAGAAAGAGAGAGAGAGACAGAGAGAGAGAGAGAGAGAGAGAGAGAGAGAGAGAGAGAAACAGAGAGCAGAGAGAGACACACAGAGAGAGACAGAGAGAGATAAAGAGAGAGCGAGTGAGAGAAAGAGAGAGAGAAAGGAAGAGGAGGCAGGTGAGGGGACTAAGGAGGACAGGCTGAGTCATGAGTCAGGCTATGAAACGTATTCCCTGTAGCTTTTAGAGAACCTTGTACACCAATCATAAATTGTACACCATAGATATTAACAAAAGATAAGCAGATGAGCATAATCTTAGTGTGCTAAGGCTTTCCCTGATGATTTTCCTCTGAGCAAATATCTACCTATTCTCAGACCTGATTGGGGAAGAGAGAGATGAGGTGGGTAAGGGGGAGACAGAGAGAGAGACAGACAGAGACAGAGACAGAGACAGAGAGAGACAGAGAAAGAGACTCACAAATACACAGACAGAGAGAGACAAAGAGAGGAGAGAGAGAGATGAGCAGAGAGATAAAGGGATGTACAGACAGAAAATAGAGATAAAGAGACACTAGTGCTAGGCTCCTTGAGATTCTCTTCTCTTGGAATTCCTTTTGGTGGGTAGATTATGTATACTATTTACTACTTTTTTTTAAAATAAATTTTATGTTTGTTTTTAGTTTACATCATTCATTTTGAGTTACAAATTTTCTCCCCATCTTTCCCCTACCCACCACCCTAAAACAGCAGTCTCACTGAATACCCCCTCCCCTAACCTTCTCTCTCCTATATCCTTCCCCATCCCCTCTTCTACTTTCCAGTAGGGCAAGATGGATCTCCATATCCCAGTGCCTGTATATCTTATTTCCCAGTTTATTTACTACTTCTTAATAGGGTCAGATTTATCAGGTATGTCTTAAAGAGGCTGCTTATTTCTGGTACTCACACCTAGCAAGTAACTGCCTTTAACAGGATGATGGTGTAAAGGTTTCTTTGGTAGGTTTCTTTCCAGTAGGATAGGTCTTCCCCTCCCAGACTGATTCTTTTGTGAAGTCAAACTAGGCCATCTATTGCCTCAATTCTTACCTAGCCTTTAAATACTGAATGGGCTTTGCCTCAGACAAACTGAGACCTGGGAAAGACCTTAGCTTACAAAGGCGAAGATCTCCCACTGCATCTAGGACCATTTGACCATCACCAGTTATTTTGGCCTATATCTCACTTTGATGACTCTGGAGGAGACAGTGAGGCTAGTGACTTTGCACAGCCCTACCTCACTTAAATCCAATTCACTTGCAAGTTAAGACATCACCCTCCTGATGTCGTTGGTCCTCTTTGAGAACAGAATGAAGGATGAGCAACAACAATTGGAATCTTAGGTTATTTAAAGACTTAATCCAGTAAGCACTGATTTCCCCCCCCCCCCCCAATAACAGCATAACTTTTCATTCAAACAGTAATGTCATTATACACCTATAATGGCTGCCTTTTTATTACAACTTCTAAGAAAGATGGAAGACAATATAAAGACACACAGCATCTAAGTATACTTTTCATAGGATTGTACATTTAGTCCTGAAGGAACCTTAAAGTCAAGAGTTCAAATATTTTATTTTTATACATGAGGAAACTGAGACTGAGCTAGACCAAGTGTCTGACCCAGGGTCACACACAGCTAGTAAGTGCCTGAGGCAGGATTTGAACTCAGATGTTCTTGTCTACAAGATAAACTCTCCATCCAGTGCAGCATCTATTTACCTTTTCTTATTAAATTCACTTGGTATTTAACATTACAGGGCTTATTTACCAGCCCTAAGGAGGTATCTCTATTATACAAAAAAGCCTCCCAGTCTTTCTTCACTGACTTGGTATGAAAGGTTGCTGAATCAGCTAGCTTCATTCAGCCGCTTTTCTGCTCTGTCTCTGGGGTCACACAAGTCCTGTCAATTTGCTTTATAAAAGACAGAAAATTTACCTTATTCTGCTAACCAGAATCTTGAAGATGCCCACTTCCTGCTACATGGCTCTGCCTTATCACTCAGGCTCTAATATGCCGGCTTCAGTCTTTGAGGGGGCCTTTCCTTTCTAAAACTATTTTCGTCTTCCTCAGATACAGAGAAGCTTTGAAAGAAAGACTATGGGCTGTGTGGATTAGATGCTTTTTTCCTTATGGACATCTTGAAAATGACCAGCTTTTAAAGGTGATTACACTGACACTTTCTGATTTTGGCTGTAGAGTCCATCAGAGTTGTTGCTGTCATGGTGATGGTGGTGGGATATCTGTACTTATGTCAAGGAATGATGGGATTGGAGAGTGGTGATTTTTCTGGTGGATACAGCTGATTTGAGGATGTGTCTGATAGTGTCTTTGTGGGTATTAACTGGCTCTGACTTTAATACCCAGGCAATAATGATGGAATCCTAATAAAACTGCCCCCAGCCCCAGTATTCTAACTTCATTATAGGCCTAGCCCACTGTACAATATCCTAACTTCTTCATATATGCCTCACTGCTCACTGGAACAACAGGTGGGCTCCCCAACTCCTGCCAATATCCTAACTTCTTCATATATGCCTCACTGCTCACTGGAACAACAGGTGGGCTCCCCAACTCTTAGTTCCCACAGAAACAGCAGGTGTGTCCATGTGACAGGAACCCAGCTACTACCTCTACCTGGTCACTGCTCCCAGACCCATTCCCACAGAAACAGGTGTGTTCTAGTATTCAATCACAATCACATCATCCCCCTAGCCCAAGACAGGACCACAATACCTAACTATCTGTCTTAACCAGACAGGACCACAATACTAGCCAGTTGGAAGGCAGAAGGATCAGAACGTTTAACTACCAAACCATAGATGTGACCCCTCCTCCATTACTTAATCTCTTAAGAAACTTCTCCTGCCTTTTTAATATTAATCATATTCCTCTATTCTATGTAAATTTCTGTTATGTAATTGCATCAATACCATATAAAAATCCATCTTGCTTTCTCTAAAGTTGCTGGTTCCTCTTGGAACTTAGCCCGCTTCAATAAGATTCAACAGAGCACCCAGGAGTTTCAAAATATGGTAATTTCTGTTGTTTACCTGACATATGCATTCCCTAAAAGCACTCTGATTTGTAAAATCAAGCGACAGAGCTTAGATGAAGTCAGCGGCACAATGCTCAAAAACTTCATTAGTTAGGAACCTAATTAAAAATGGTAGCACAATTTTGTATATGTTAAATGGTTAAGAAATATATAGTGGTCCAGTCCCTGAGGCAATAGGTTGCTGCTTGGCCTTTTGAAAGGGAGGTGTGTATGGTGGGGGAGGAGAGGGAGGTTTGAGGACCAGCCCTTCTCTGCCCACAGCTCCTATAGCAGAAGATATCATGAATATGGCAATTTACCGTGAGGACCTCAGGTTTGCTTGTGTAAGTGGGTGTTGCAAGGATTGGAGCTTGGGAGATACTGGGAAATGGTATAGTATTTTGTGCTCTTTCACTGTTTCTGGGGTAAGAAATCACATAGAATCAAACTCGAAATTCGAATTATGCTCAAATTTAACAATCTTATTGGAACAAACTCACCTTATTCAAACATGCATTCTAGCAGAGCTGACTGTATTGTGTTAGACACACAGAAGTGAACCTACATTCTGTATTCTATGAAGAGCTGTCAAGCCCTCTGTCAGCTGTAAGCCCCAGTGCAATCCTAACCACATTAAAATATAAATGAGAAATGTTTAACAAAATAAATAAAAATACAACACAATACAGAAAATGCTAATTTGTGGTTTTCTAGGTCAGTTTGTGGCCCAGGATCTATTTCCATTCCATTTAAGTTTGATACCTCCCCAGAACAGCTCCTTGTAGACAATTAATTTTATCCTTGAAGATGTGAGTTTGAATCTTGTCTCAGATACTTACTAGTGCTGTGACCCTCCGAAAGTGACTTAACCTCTTTCAGCCTCAGATTCTTCATCTGCAAAATGGGAGTAGTAATAGCATCTACCTCTTAAGTTTGTTGTGAGAATTAAATATATAAAATGCTCAGCAAACCTTAAAGTGCTATACAAATGCTTTTATTATTATTGCTATCATTTTGCTACTTGGAAAAGAGGGTGATGATATGACATGTACACAGATAAGTACAATACGAGGTGTAAAGTTACAAAGTGAGGTGGGTGGCAAAATCTAGACAAAGTGCCTTAAGAATCCTTAAACAGAGAGAATAATCAATAGAAATTTCAGGGAGTGCTTCACAGAGGTGGTAGCATTTGAGTGGAGACTTGAAGGAAGATAAAGATTCTGAAAAGGAGAGATGAAGAAGCTTCCTCTTCCAGCTACAATGGGGGGTGGGTGGGTGAAGGATACCTGTATAAATGGATGGAGGTGAGAGATGACTTGTCAAGTTTAGGGAGCAGTTCCTGGAATTCAAAGACTCAGGAAGAGAGAGTGAGGCTCACACTTTGCACACCTCTGCCTCACTTAAATCCACTTCAGGAGCAAGTCAGGACATCACCCCATGGTACCATTGGTCCTCTTTGAAATGAAGGATGATAAGTAAGGGACAGCCAGTAGTCCAATTTGTATAGAATGTAGAATACATGCAGATTCTTAGCACAGAGGCCTAAAGATCTCATTTGTGAGTCCTTTTGTACTGGGAAGGTTGAGGTCTCTTTCCTTTTTCCTGTTGGGGAATTTAGAAAGATGTTCTAAACTTTAACAAGAGATTGCTAAAAAAAAAAAAAGTCAACTCTTGTGGGGTCCCATTGGAAGAGGACTGATCCTGGCACAGCTCTGAGAACTAGGAGGTCATTTGCATAAAATTTTCATCTCATTTGCTTATACATTGTCAATGAATGTGTTGTCTAGGTAAGCCACTCTTCCAAATGTTGATATGACACACAATCAAATATTAAGTGCCCGCTACGTTCAGGATGTTGGTTGGTGTTTAGGTCATGTGGCCTTTAAGGCCTAGATACCTCATATCGTGTCCTTCAGGTCCCCCACCGACAATAGCTTTGATGCCCTCAAGATATGGAAATGTGGGCCCCTCCCCACGTCCTCTGGGCCCACTACAAAGACTCATGTCCTAGCATCCAGGAGGTCCCCTCCCAGAGCAGATGGAAAAACCTGAACTTGATGAGTTTCAAAGGAATACAAGGCATCCTCGGGGCCTGTGAAAGGGAATTGAATTGTAGTCTCTCACCCATTGTGAGAGCACCGTTATTTTTTTTTAACAAGGACAGAATCAAAGCCTTATTTATAATTTCTAATTCCTTAGTACAATATGAAGAATAATATAATTCCTTAACTCCTTCAAGTTTTCTGAGGAAAAAGATTTCTATTTCTTTTTTAAATCTTTCTTGTTTTTTTAAAATTTAAGTTGTAACCTTTTAGATAGATTTTCCCTCCAATTTTAAAAACATTTTTCTTTAAAGTTTTGAGTTCCAAATTCTATCTCTCTCTCCCTCCCCTTTTCTGTTCTCTCCCCACTCCCTGACACAGTAAGCAATCAGATATAGGTTATACATAATTATGGAAGACTTTTCCCTATTAGTCCTTTTGCACAAGAAGACTTGAATAAAAGAAAAAAAAAGTGAAAAAAAGCATGCTTCAGTCTATATTCAGTCAATATTAGTTCTTTCTCTGGAGGTAGATAGTATGCTTCATCATTGGTCTTTTGGCATTGTCTTAGACAGGGATAGGGAACCTTCAGGAAGGCCTCATTTGACACTCTAGGTCCTCAAGTGTGGCCCTTTGTATCAAAACTTCGTATCATTTTGTGAAGTTTGGATTCAGTCAAAGGGCCATACTTGAGGATCTAGAGGGTCACATGTCTTAGATCATTGTATTGCTGAGAATAGCTAAGGTTTTCACAGTTCTTCATCAAACAACATTGCTGTTACTGTGTACTATGTTCACCTGGTTCTGTTCACTTCATTTTGCATCAGTTCATTTAAGTCTTTCCAGGTTTTTCTGAAAGCATCTTTCATGTTATTTCTTATAGCACAATAATATTCTATTACAATCATATACCACAACCTGCTTAGTCATTTCCCAATTGATGGGCATCCCTTTGATGTCCAATTCTTAGTTGCACCATCAATTATTCTGTTACACAATTCTGCTACAGATAGCCCTGCATGTGGACAGCAGACAACTGTGAGCAGCGCAGAGATGACACCAAACATTTGTATCCAATTAGATGCTTGGCCTTCTCTTCAACTGCCTGTTATTATGTAGGATCTGAGTAAATTCTACAGTATAAATGATGTTTCTGTTGATTATGCCACTAGGCAGTATGGCAAATGGGCCCACAACTCATCAGGGTTGCTTGTGGAACTATTTCTGGCATGTATCCCCCAAACCTCCTCTCTTGGACCACCAGGTCAGTGATTAACTTTCCAGGATCTCATCTTGCACTAAATACTCCCAGAAACTCCTCTGTTATTCAGAGAGGCCTCTCAGGACAAGTCTAGGGGTGGGCAGCCTAGATGGAGAAAGGCCTTAGAGGAATAGGCATCAGCTCTTGGCCAGCTCTTCCTACCTCTCTTATGTTGGCTAGTTGAGGTCCTAAGTGGTCCAGAGAAGGAAAATCTCCAGGTCAGTAGATGGCTCTCTCTCCCTGTTAATTCTAATGCCAGTTTATTACCCTGAGTTCTGAATTCCAGTAGCATCTTCCAGTTGAAGTCTGGCTTAATTATTATTTTTTTTTTAGAAATAGCACGGTAATGTGGAAAGATTGTTAGCCAGGGACCCAGCTCTGCTCCTGGCTAGTTGTGATACCTTAGCCAAATCCTTCCACTCCTCTGATGCCCCATTTCTTCATCAGAAAACTGAAAGGATTGGTCTTAACATTCATTGATGCATCCAAAAAAACAACAAAGTATGAGGTATGAAGGGGAATGGGAAGAGGGAGGAAAGTGAATCATTTATATGCTGCTGGTCTTTTTGGAATTCATCAGAAGATATGATCCTTTGTTTCTAAAGGGAAAATTTAGAGGCAAAATCAAAGGATCATCAAGTTAATTTTTAGAATATGCGGAATGAGATACTCCTTTCTTTTCAGACACAGGCATCTTTGCCAGACCTGGTCATGGTGAAAACAAATGAAATCTCTCACCCTATTGCAATGCCTCTGTGCGTGGAAGTCAAGTGTCACATTAAGTCAGTGGGCCATCATTTATTCATAGATGATTATATTAAAGATATATTAATATAGCCTTAGGTGGTATGAAATTAGAGCTAATGTGTTTTTATGATGTACGTTACAGTGGCCAATATTTCTCCAATAATGGCATCCTGTTGCTGTCACTTATTAAATAGAGAGGCCAGAGAAGCCCTCAAATACGGCTGGAATTGGCTAGATCCAACAATTGGAAAAGCATTAGAGAACTCAGCTTATCTGTTTATTAGATTTGGTCCTTTGATTGAGTTTAGGAGGGCTGGCTTTGAGGTCACATGCTGGGTATTGTCTTTGAAATTAAAACACCCAAGGGGAGGACCAGCCTTGTGAATCATATCCAGGCCAGTAGGGAAGCTTAAGGAGGAGACCAATCCTAACTCACAGCTGTGGGGTTTTGATCAGTGACTTGGAATATTGCAGCCAAAACTAGATTAGATTAGATCCTAGCCTTTGAGTCTCAAAATTCCTGATGTGGCATGTTCAGTGGTAGAATTTATGTGAACGTCAGAATATGTGTATATGTATCCATGTGGCACTTAATGACTCCTTGAGGAACAGAGATAGTTAAATACATATAGTCAATATTCTTTTCTACTTGCCTAACATACAGTATTACCTGTCATTTTGGCATTTTATTGAGGCAAGTATAAAATAATGCCAACTCACTTTCTTTTGTAAAATGAGAAGATTGACCAATATGGCTTCCAAGTACCCTTCAGGTCTAATGGAGTATAATTCTAACATTGTCTGACTGACCTTATATTGCCCAGAGCTTCTTGACCATTAGTGTGAAGGTTCTATTGTTTTAAGAATTTCAGACTTTCAGAGCTTGGAGTGTATTGGACTGGGAGTCAGGACAGCTAGTTTCTATTCTAAACTTTGACACTGACTAGGTGTATGAAATTGGGCAAGGTACGTCTTCTCTCTTTCCAGACCCTTCATTTTATAGATGTTGATGTACTCAAGTCTCTTCATTCTGTTTTAAAGTGGTCACTCCTCTCTTCAAATGTATATTATATATTTTCTCTTATTTTTGTTCCTTCCCTGCCGAGGAGAATGCCCTTGTGCACACTGCCTTTTATCTCCCTTTGTATCTTCAGTGTTTAGCACAACGCCTGGTATAACTTTATACATGTTTATTGGTAATAGGGATGGAGGAGATAGTGCTATTGTCACCATCTGAAAGAAATGGTCCAGTTCTGTCAGTCAGTTGGAATATTGTGTCATTTAATTGAGGCTGGAGATAGTGTAAGGGAGGTACAGGATGAGGGGACAGCTTGGGAAAGGGATGGTTCATGCAGGGTATAGATATTTCTGATTATATCTTTGGATAATCTTGGATTTTTCTAGTTATATCTGTATATAATGAGGAGTGTGCTCCTGTGGATTTTTGTTTCTGGATGGGGCTTCTACATTAAATTTTCTTTTCAAAAGACTGGCCTGGAAGCTTTGACCTGCTCTGTTGCCCATCTTGGGCTGGTTCTCACTCCCTTAAGCAACTTGGTGTCCCCCTTTTCCCTATTAATACCAAATTTAGTGTGGACAGCTGATCAGTTTAGCCTGGTATCCTTTAGTGTGCTTGTAAATGTTTAACAATGGCCTCTGAGGGCTGGAGGATAGAGAATGTATACAGGACACATTTTAAAGTTTAATCTGCATTATTTTTTTTATAACATACCTTTGTTTGTTTTCTAAATATCTCCTAGTTTCATTAAAGAATTTTTTAAACATTAATTAAAAAAATTTTGAGTTCTAAATTGTCTCCCACCCTTGAGAAGGCAAGCAATAGATTGGTTATACATGTGAAGTCTTTAATTTGCATTATTCGTATTTTCTCCATCACTTTCTTAAATCTAAAAATCAACAAAACAACAAATCAAACTCTGATTTATAGTATTGCTGATCTATGAGGTGTAAATCCTCACACTAGAAATCTGATCATCAGCTCTCTCTGATGATTTCCATGACAGCTGAGAGCTCCCAACCAAGCTTAGGCAATCCACAAACCTTAGCCTCCTCATTACCAGGGATTACAGGCATAAGCCACTACATCCAACTAAAAATAAGTTTTATTGATGTTATTTTTTTTTTACATCAGTCACTTTCAGTTATATCATCCCCTACCTCCTAATCCTCCTTTCAAACAAAGAAAAACATGATTGAGTCATTTTTTTAGTCATGTCTGAGTCTTTGTGACCCCATTTGGAGTTTCTTGGCAAAGATACTAGAATGGTTTTCCATTGCCTTCTCTAGTTCATTTTATAGGTGAAGAAACTGAGGCAAACAGGGTTAAGTGACTTGGCCAGGGACACACAGATAGTGTCTGAGGCCAGATTTGAACTTGGGAAGGTGAGTCTTCTTGACCCTAGGTCCAGCACTCTATTTACCGGGCTACCTAGCTGGCCAACACACAGGGAACTCATATGACAACATATGCAATGGCGTGTTAACCCATTTCCTCTCCCCTTCACCCCCAAAGAAACCCCTCTCAACTTTCAACTGCAGAGGGATATTTTATTATCTGTTTTCTAGGGCTAAGATCAGGAATCATAATTACCCAGAATCTGGCTTCCTTTTGGCATCCTTTTATTTTACATTATTGACGCTATTGAATGTGATGGCCATTGCTCTTAAAATTAGTTTGGGAGGGGGCGGCTAAGTTGCACAGTGGATAAGAGGTCTGGCCTTAGAGTTAGGAGGATCTGAGTTCAAATCTGATCTCAGACCTTATATAATACCAGGAAAGTCACCTCACCCAAAACAAACAAATTAGTCAGGGAGTTTCCTGTGAATCCTTTGGAGCTATTTAAATGAAGAAGGAAGAGAACCATGTTGTCTGCATGGGGAAAAATATTCTAGACTCATAATATAGCTTGGGAGAAGATTTAGAGAAAAGAGTGAATGTACGGGCCTGGTGAGGACATTCTATGAAGATGAAACTTCTCTTACCTGGAAAGATGGCATGTTCTAGTAGACAGAATTGGAAAATATGAAGCTGTCATGAAGGGGATGGAAGAAGAGAGGAATGGTGGGGTTGGGGGAGAAAGAGGAAGGACGGGCATCAAGTCTTGAAGTAGGGTATTAGGCCTTTGGTCTTTCTCTAAAGATAGGTCAATGAAAAGACACAATCAAGGGCTTAACAGGTTTGGCTACAAATACATTCAAAACAAGGAAAACCACAGCAGCAACGGCCTCCCTTACAGAATACTTCACAGCTGTGAGGCATTTATGATTTCATTCGATCCTCACAACAACCGCGGGAGAAAGATAATACAAACACTAACAACGGTGACCCGTTTTTCAAATTGGGGAATTGAAGGAAATAGGAGTTTAGAGAAGATATGTGGCTTGAAGGTCTCCCTACTAGCAAACAGGCAAGGGTGGGAATTCAAACCCAAGTCATCACTCCGACCCCAAGCCCAGGACTTCTTGTTTATTCCCTTGTTTCAGGTAAGAGACCCCTGTCCAAAAGGCACTTGCAGTCCCTAACGGTGGAGGAGGAATTGAAGCGTCAAGAAGGGAAAGTAATATTGACAACACTACTGAGGCAGCTTTTTTCTAGCTTGATAGAGACAGGACTGTAGGGCCTTAGTAAGTACTTACTGGGTTGGGTTAGATAGGGCAGGGCCTCAGGCCTTTTTGTCCCTTTGGAAATTAAGGGCATAAGAAATAAAGGGAGGAGAATTAAATGAGTGAGAGCCTACATAAAGACATCTCCTCTAGAGGGGGCAGAGAAAGCTCAAGGAGGAAGTTGGAATAATACTTCTTGCCAAAGACTTTGAAGGATGAATGGCAGGGAGTTTGAGGTCAATAAGCAGGTCTGGACTGAAAAATGACTCATTTTTTTACAAATGACTGCCCCCACACCTCCCCTAGTGACAGAAACTCTGCTCTTCTGGTGAAAAAAACTTAGAGCTTAGAGAAATTCTGTGGGTTCAGAAGTGAAAGAAGAAAGCTGTGAAAAGCAGGCAGAAACATGGGGCAGGTTTGGCCCTGGCAGAGGCCAGCTCCTGGGCAGGGTGGCCTGACCTCTTGGCCCAGCTCCCTTACCTGACATTGCACCCTTCGCCTTTGGATTTTTCCATTCCATATAGTCATGGAACCAGAAATTCTACCACTAAGTGCCTGGGGTACAAAGATAATATTTGTACATTTGGGTTAACATTAAAAAATGTTAACATTTTTTCTTAACAAAAATACGTAGGCTTCTCTTACGTGCCCAACAGGGTGGGGGGTGGGGGTGGAGGGAGGAAGGGAATAAACATTTATGTAGCACCTACAGCACATATTTCTTACATGTGAACCGCACTGCTATTATGGCCCAAGTTCAAGCTCACTCCTCCCATGGGTGCTGTGTGTATTGGTGGGAAGGAGGGAACCGGCTTTTACCTGTCTTTACCATGTTATTTAAGAATGGTGGTCGCTGCCCTCCAGGGACCCCACCTGAAACGCTACTATTATTATTTCTATTTCTTCTTCTTCTTCCTTCTTCTCTTTCAAAAAAACCAGGACCATTTACTTTTTGCTCTGTGCAGTTTCCATTTCTGATTTTTTGAAATATAGCTCTAACAACAACAATATAGCAATGATCACAACAATGCCTACTACGGACCAGGCAGTTTTTACAAATATTATTTGATTCTCATAAAATCCTGCAAGGTAGGTGCTTTCATTTGTTTTTTTTTTTTTTGGAGAGGGGAAGGTAAGGCAATTGGAGTTAAGTGACTTGCCCAAGGTCACACAGCTAGTAAGTGTGTCAAGTATCTGAGGGTGGATTTGAACTCAGGTCCTCCTGACTTCACTGCACCACCTAACTTCCCCTAGTAGGTGCTTTTTGGAGAAACTGAGGTAAACAGAGTGGTGCAGTGGAAAGAACACTCACTTTGGATTTAGGAGACATGGACTCAAATCCTGCCTCTGACACTTTGGACAAAGTCACAACCTCCCAGGGCACCAGTTTCCTTATCTGTGAAATGAATGGGTTGGACTAGATGCCCTCTGATGTTTTTCTCAGCTCTCGGGCTATGATCCTAGATCTGTGTCTATAGGAAATATTTGAAAAACTAAGGAATGGATTCCATAAGAATAGAAGAAATATGGAACTGTACCAGCTACCCTATACAGCCCTTCCATAGAGTCTGTGATAGTGAGACCAAGTTTGAGGGGAAAGAGAGAGAATAAGGGAATAAGCATTTATTTTTTATTTTTTTGCCTTTTTTTGGGAGGGCAATTGGGGTTAAGTGACTTGCCCAAAGTCACACGGCTAGTTAGTGTGTCAAGTGTCTGAGGCCACATTTGAACTCAAGGGTCCTCCTGACTCCAGGGCCGGGGCTCTACTCACCGTGCCACCTAGCCATCCCGGAATAAGCATTTATTAATCACCTATTACTATGGGTCAGGCACTGTGCTAAGCACTTTATGAATATTATCTCATTTGTTGAGTTTTGAAAAGTTCTAAAATGTAAGGAAAACCCCCAAATCTTAACTTTCTTTAGTGACCTGTTTGGGGGTCTGTGTAAGAAAGACCTGCATAGGCTTGTGAGTGATATCTGAGAAGTCATGCCACCCTCATCTCATGTACTTTTTGACAGGGATACTAGGCTGATAGTATGTGGCCCCTGAAGCCAGGAAAACCTCGGTCTAAGTCCTCCTCTGACAATCATTTTCTATCTATGGCTAAATTCCTTAATCTCTCAGTGCCACCAGGCAACTTGCTAAAGCTATAAATTATATATATAAGCTACCCATGTACATCAAAAGGGGGAGTTCCCCACATTGATAAAATCATGACTTCACCCTCCAAATTGCTCCCAAAATATACAAACACATTAACTGAGTGACAATGACAAACTTACTGTCCAGTAAATTTCAGTCGTATCTAACTCTTTGTGATCCTATTTGGAGTTTTCTTGGCAGAGATACAGGAGTGATTTACTGTTTGCTTCTCTAGCTCATTTTACAGATGAGGAAACTGAGGCAAACAGGGTTAAGTGACTTGCCCAGGTTCACACAGCTAATAAAAGTCTGAGGTCAGATTTGAACTCAGGTTTTTCTGACTCCAGGCCCAGCCCTCTATCCATTGCACCACCCAGCTCTCCTGGAAGGGACCTTACAGGCCATCATATCCAATGGGCTTCTTTCATAGACCACAGTTTTTCTCTAAACCCTTTCTTTCTATTTACATTTATATTTCCAGCCTGTACCACCTCTTGGGAGCAATGAGGCAATGAGTTCTATACCTGTATTCCCTGCTGTGCAATTTCTTTAACTCATCCCTCTCAAACTCTAAAGGAATACCTTTTATGAGTCTCTTGGATTTTGTAGAACAAGTCTATTTTACCTTTCTCTTGTACCTTTTGGATGTTTTAAGCCTTTGTCTCAGCTCATCAGTGCTTTTAGGCTATTTCATTTCTTAACCAGGAGGCAAAGACCAAGATCTGTAAAATACAGTCCTTTTTATTTCTAAATCTATGATCTTTGCAGAGGGGCAGCTTCTGCAAACAAATCTCTGTTAGAATATAAACTCCTTTGTAGTAGGGAATATTCATTTATTGTTTTTATAATCCTCAGTGTCTGGTGCACAGTCGGTGATTAATAAATGCTCATTGATTGGGAATGCCATCATAGAATCAGAATTTCCAGGTGCTCAGCCCACTGCCATGCCTCCTTTCATCTCTCCTTTCTTGAAAAGTACTCAGAGTGTAGATTCTTTCTTAGACCACTGGGCACAATCCTGGTTGTCCTCTAGAGGTAATCCCCATCAAGGTCCTCCCCCCTGTCCCATCCCCATTCCTCTTTCCCTCCTGAAAGACCCTAGTTTATAGGGAACGCTGCTTCAACCTCAGGATACGTGTTGGGTGATCTGATCTGAGACTAGAAACACTTTTAGCAAGTGTTAAAAGTTCAGGAAAAGCCCGATGACCTTAAGCAGGGTCTGGAACAGCAAAGAATGAAATGGAATTCCTCTCCATCCCATATCTTACCTGCTGTAAACAGCTACTCAGACAAAGTCCCTTCTGTTTAGGACTAGACAATCTCTCTCCAACTTTAACGTTTTACGCCTTTCTGGTCTGTGGGGCATTGAATTGGGACATGAATTCAGGTAGCTCATGAAACCAGATTTCACAATCTGGAGTTTTCAGTCATTGGATCATTCTCACTTTCTCCCACTGATTCAATAGCTACAGCTCTGTTAGGGGTTCCTTGTCAATGCTATATTTCAAAAAAATCATAAGATTTATTTCTACAACCTCTTCATTTCAAAGAGTAGGAACTTGAAGCCCAGAGAGGTCAGGCAACTTGCTTGAAGTCACACAGCTAATTAGTGATGGATATCTTAATCCAGATCTTCTGAGTCCAAACCGAGTGTTCTTTCCTCTAGAGCAGGGGTTCTGAACCTGGAGTCCATGAACTTGTTTCAAAAAAAATTTAATAACAATATTTCAGTAAGTATAATTGTTCTCCTCTGCAATCCTGTATATTTTATTTTATTCATTTTAAAACTGTTATTCTAAGAGAGGCTCTTAGCTTCACCAGATGGTCAAAAGGAGGTTTTAAAATGAATAAAATATAACCCCTGCTCTGTAGTATATGACAATTTTCCTTCCTAGAATTTTCCTTCCTTCCACTCCTTTTCTTTCATCTTTGGATGAAAATTTGGAGGATTCTGGATTTTGTGTGCACTTTGGATTCTGAATGAACATTGATCTCCCTCCCCCTTCCTTCCACTTCCCTCTCCCTTTCCTTTCCCTCCCCTCACCTGTTGTTCAGATCCAGGGTGGTCCTATGGCCAGCTAGAGGATGGATCACTCAGTAGTGCCTTCTCAATAAGTCTTAATAAATATTCACTCATCAGAAAACACTCACAAAGCACAGAGATCACTAAGCAGAAGGCCCTGGGGATATAAACTGTTACCTGAGAGCCCTGTGATATGGAGACATTGTTTTTAAGGGTTTCTTAAAGTATAATTTTTACATTCAGGAATATAGGCAGCAGGGGAGTTTTAGTGCTGCCCTGCTTTATAAGGGTCATTACTTATCCTGATTGCAGGCGACAAGCTCCAGAAACACACAGGAAACATGCACACACACACACATGCAAGATATGCATAAGCCAAGTATATACCATGCCTAGATAAAAGGTATGGATCCAAGGCACATGCATGTACAAGGGCAGACTGGATCTATATACACATATGTGTAAAGTATATGTGTACCTGTGCACACAAAATACAGATTGTAATAAAACAGAGTTCTCCAAAGCAACTTTGCCTTTAGCATCACAACCAAATGTTGGGACCTCCAGGAATTGTTATACATGCTCTGCCTCCCTGCCCTGCCCTTCCGCAGGAATAAGGACCACCAGTCGGATTCACCATTAGTTTATCATAGTTAAGCCTTCCTTGGGTAAGGAGTGTGTGTGTGTGTGTGTGTGTGTGTGTGTGTGTGTGTGTGTAGTGGTCTGGCTACAAATAGAACTTCAGACATGTAGATAGGTACACACTCAGATGTGCATGAATGCATGTGGTTACATGGACACAAATACTCAAATCTTCAACTAACATAGAGAGAGAAAGAGAGGGGGAGATAGCAACAGAGAGTAACAGAGAGACGGAGATAGAGACAGAGATAGACAGTCCACTTTGGCATCAGATACCCAGTTTACAAATCTATTTTTTGAAATTCAACAGGAATAGGAACTGAACCTCTAATTTTGTTAGTACTGGAAACTCCCAGGTAGGAAATTTACTAATGCAGATCAGAAACTTTTTTTTTCCTAATTTATCTCTGAGAGGTGAAACAGGTAACACAGTCAGCTTGTCACAGAGACTGAACCCAGGGCCTCCTGCCTCCAACATTACTCTGCAATTCTACATGCACTGAGAAAATGTGCTCATTGTGCAATGGGAGCCAGTGTCTTGTCTGTGAGATCCTCTCCTGAATTAACCTCTGAACTTTGTTACCAGGCCCCCTGAACTCCTAAATTCTGCTCTAATTAGAGTGTTTGGTTTCTTCTCCTCATACATTTTCCCCTCTGGTTGGTATTGATCTCTGCTCTACAGGGGAACTGACCAACTGTTGACAATTTATAGTCACATAAATAGAGGAACTCCTAGTGAAAGCCCAGCTTTTAACCTCCTACTTCACCTCTCCTCAGAGGCCACTGAAGGAAAGATCTAGGTTGCAGTTTCTAGAACAGGAGGCTGCCCTAGGAGACAGAGAGGGTCCGAAGAAGGTGGGCATCTCCTTGATGGAGAGTTCCACTGTCTAGGAGGAGAAGCCCTCTTGAAGCCAGAGTCTTTCCCAGATGGAGATGTCACTAATTGAAAAGGACAGGAGCTAATGGAAATCTGCATGAAGGCTACCATTGGCTCCCCTCCTTGGGGACCCCCACCCCTCCCATCCTCTCTGCAGGGAATCTGGGCTTCAGGCAGCTTGTACCGACAGTATTTCTGATAAAATCACTTTCTCCATCTGACACTGAGAAATTTCTCTGCAGAGTTTTTTTTTTATTATATACCAAAAAGCAACTTAGATAATACTTGAAAGATATTATGATCCTCTCCTATTAACATCTGAATACAGCTGAGCGTCTGCTGCCTAGATAAGAGGAGTCGTCCTCTGAGCGCCTTTGAACAGCTGCAGCTTAGGCAGCACTAACCCGAGCTGGCAACATGGCCAGTCCTATCTCCTCCATCTTTACACTGGAGAAACCTCTAATTTCGGGTTTTAAAAGACTCTACTCTTTCACAGCTCCTTATCTTTGACTTTTCCCAGGGAAGGAAGCAGCTTAAGAGTGGAAGGTTATTTGTTTATTTAATTAAACTCCCACTCCAAGAGCTCAGGCCAGTTTCACTGGTCCCCAAGGGCTGTGACATCCCCCTCGCTTCAGAGCTTGACTCCCTCATTCATCATCAGCTGAGCCCAGGGGGAGGGAGCAGAAAAGGGTGTGTATGTGAGGGTGGGGTCCCCAGGGAAGGATTCAGAGATATTTCCAATGTAGTGATGAAGTAGGAATGGGAGAGTCCTAAAAGACCTAAAGTTGGGGAGTCCAGGCAGTGGGATGTGAACCTGGAGGCCAATCCTTGGGGAAGGACAAATCCCACCAATGAATCTGCAGTCGATGGATCTGGATTTGAATCTCGGCTCTGTTGTTTATTGTCTGTGTGACTTTGAACAAGCCATTCAGCTTCTCTGGGGCTCAGTTTCCTCATCTGTAAAATAAGTGGGAGGGACTAGATCAGACGTTCTCGATCTCCTTTGGTCCTAGAGCCCTTTGGCAGTCTGGTGAAGCCTATGGGGGAAGGTAAAAGGAATAAGCATCTAGTAGATGCCAAGGCATTATGCTAAGCATTTTACAAATATGATCTCATTTGATCCCATTTGATCTCATTTGGAACCTTTCAGAATAATATTTTTAAATTCATAAAATATAATACATAGGATTATAAAGGAAATGAATGAATCAGAAACAGCTTATATGGGTTTATATGGGTTTATATAGGTGGTGCAATTAATAAAGTACCAGCCCTGGAGTCAGGAGGGCCTGAGTTCAAATCCGGCCTCAGACACTTAACACTTACTAGCCATGTGACCTTGGGCAAGTCACTTAACCCCAATTGCCCTGCCTTCCCCCCTCCAAAAAAGCAACAACAACAAAAAAGTTTATATGTATGTAATGTATTAGACCCATTACACTTGCATTTATCCAATATATATAAATCTAACATATATATATACATACATATAGATAAATAGAAAGAGCCAATTTCACAGATGGAAGGGTAAGAATTCCTGGATTAGTTGATGTCAAAGGATCCCTCTTAGCTCTAAATTCTTTGATGAAAGTTTTCTCTAACTATTCCCTATAGGAAAAGTGATGTGGACTCCGTGCCTTTAGAAAGGGACAATTATGGCTACATGTAGGTGACTGAGAAGCTGCATGAAACCAGCTGCTGTCGTCACAACTGCTTGTGAATGAATAGATGAAAAAGCATGGATACGCTGCTTATTCTGTGCCAAGCACTGTGCCAAGGACTAGAGATGCAAACACAAAAAAGCAAAGACAGTCTCTTCCCTCAAGGAGCTTACATTCTAATGGGGGGAGACAACAATAAAGGGAAGCAGTGATAATGGGAGGGAAACATATACGTATACACATATGTAGGTGTATACATGTATATACATATAATATAGGAAATATGTGTGTGTTGTTTATTTTTTTCCTGGGAATTCTGTATTGACTACAAACAGCATCCTATTTATATTCAGTAGGTTACAACTTCAAATATATCATGATATGCGAACTACTTGAAATTAGTGAATATTTAATTTTTGATTTTATGTTCTCGATACCTGCCTCCCAAAGTACCTAGCATGTAGTTTCCACTTAATAAATGCTTGTTGATTGAATGATTTTCTTAGGAGGGCTCTATTAATTGCTACTTAATCACTGGGATTCCTTATTCCCATCCTTTCTCTTGGAGTGGGGGAAGTGCCTATTTGGTAGCTCCCTTGAGGTTCCAAAGACTGGTCACCATCCCAAAGTTAGAGTTATTGAAGGGACCCCTAGATTCCTAAATCTTATGTCTATAGCCTGGTCAAAGCTCTTTTTTCTAAGACGCAGGAGGGCTGAAGCAACAGGATAGTAAAAATGGATTTGAGCTGCCATTTTGTGTTGAGAGCATTTATTGCCTCAGTTTCCTCAACTGTAAAATGAAGACATTGAACTAGATGGTCTGTGAGGTCCCTTCTAGCTCTAGCCAGATCTGAGGTCCTATAGTGCATTTAAACTGGGTTTAATGGAGGCTTGTGAAGCCAGTACCACTACAGTGCTACTCTGGATTTCAAAGGGCATTTGTTTACAAGTGCCTTTATTGTTTGGACCTGACCCAAACTGCCACTCTTGTTCTAGGGGACAGTGTACATGGACATCCTCATTATTCATGACCTCTATTGGTTGATGCTGGGACTTTCCAACTGAGAAAGAGGAAACAGTGGCAATATTCATGCCTAGAAGGTCTTTTTTCTTCTTTCAAGGACATTTTGCCTTTGAATTTCATGCTCCCTGGGTTTGATAGTAGAAGTGAGAGGTAGGCTGGAATGGTGAACAGAACAATGGCTTAGAATCAGCAAGATGTCCAACTCTTCCTTCTGACACATACTAGTTGTGTGACTATGGGCGGTCATTTGGCCTCTCAGCATGTCTCTGAGTCTATAAATTACAGAATAGTTGCTGATCTGAATTGGTGGAAGGAGTTCCCATAATGAGACTTCCCTGTTTATCAGTTAACATGTATTTTTAAAATATGTACTATGTGCCAGGTCCCCAAAATCAATGAAATCCCAGTCCTAGACCCCTATTCTATTCTACCCCTCACCAAAAAAAAAAAACAAACCCAAAAACAAACCAAAACCAAAAACCCAAAAAAATTCCAAACCCTGTGACTGGATCAATACTCATGGAAAAAGGTAGAGAAAATACTCTATTTGACAATCTGTCTTCTCTGTCTCAGAAGAGACACCATTAGAGGTTTCTATGGAAATTCAAGCTCCTCTGAAGAAGAATGTTGCTGTTGCTTGTCCTTTGAACCATGACATCAGGAAGGTGATGCCATGACTTGCAAGTGAATTGGATTTAAGTGAGGAAGGACTGGGCAAAGTCACCAGCCTCACTCTCTCCTCTGGAGATACCAGGGTCCAGTGGCAAATTATAGATCAGTACGACTGGAGATGGCTCCAGGTGCAGTGGGAGACCTTGGTCTTTTTCAGTTAAGGTCTTTCCCACATCTCAGTTTGACTGAGGCAACACCCATTCAGTGATTAAAGCTAAGTAAGAAATGAGGCAAAAGAGTGACCTCTTTTACCTAGTTAAAAAAAAAATCAGTCTGGGAGGGGAGGACCCTCAGGGTTTCTGGTCAAAACAGAACGAATTACCATTTACACTTACCCTGAGCCATCTGGGCCCAAACAATGACCTAGTACTTGGGCTTGGACCTATTGTTGGCCAATCTATGAGAGCCAGAGTGATTTGGGTTTCAGGCATGGTCCTTAAGAAAGACATCTTGAAGAGCAAAAGAACTGGGGCTCTGGCCAAGAATATCATATCCTGGAAGAATATCATACCCTAAATGAAAAAAAAAATGGACATTTGATAAAACTCTCAGACTTTCAAGACTTTGTAAAAAAAAATTCTGAACTTAATAGAAGAATCAACATACAAGAACCAAGAGAAATATAAGGTACTGTTATGGGAATCTAAAGATCTTCCCTGCCCCTAGGCCCTTTGCTAATGTGGCTACGTGACTCTGAGAACCCTTGGATATTTGAAAGTATACTCTGTTCCTTAATAGGCTGAATGTGGTCACATGGAGCCTGTGGCG
>CM053590.1:124871910-124926525 GCA_028646515.1 Pseudochirops corinnae
GAAGAGTTAAACCAAAGGAAGACAGATAGTGTGTTGATGGGTAAATGAGGACTACATCTACTTTCCATAAAATGAAATTGGTTACAACTACACTATAAAAAAGAATTGGTCGCAAGAACTACCCTTCCTAGCACATACTAATTCAGCAAGATCTGCAAAATAGATTTCCGTGTTAGGCAGGATAGCCCCATTTAGGGCTGCATGGACTTCTTTTGGTCCATGGGCTGCACTCTAGGTGCCCCTGAGCTAAAGTAAAGCTAACTTGAGGAGTGAATTTACATTTTTTTTACATAAATATCCCTTTCAATTTATTTTATGCATCCTATAAGAAATTTCAAGGCAGCCTTTCAAATGACTATAAACATTTACCAAACAACAAATACTCTTAACATTCACTTCTATGTCCAGCGTGAATTGTTACTGACTTGGCACAAGGTTGCTCTAAGAATTAGAAAAAGGGTATGCAGTAACGGGCTTATGGGAGTGAAAGACAATAAGTGAAAATGATGTTTCGTTACCATCACATCTCCTTATCAAAAGGAAAGAGGGGAAAAATCTGAATATGCCCAATTTTATCTCAAAGTCAACAATTTCAAAGATATCAATGATGATGAGATAGAGTACTACAAATTTGCTCTAGTTACAAGACTTGCTAGTAATTTCTTTGTGCTTACCAGGTAATAATTCCTTCTAACCACACCTCTCTAAACAGCTCTCATAAACACAAGACCATGATGATCCACAGATAATTGTTCGCCAAAAGAAATAAGCAAGGACCTTATTCCAATAACAACAGGAAAAAAAATCTGACCCATGTTTAAAAAAATTGAATTGTTTTTGTTTTTAACCAACTTATCCTGGAAGCATTTTGGTAAAAAGTCCTTGGGCACAATTCTCTGTGTTCACTGTCTGGTGTCCTTAAAGCATGCAGTAATTTAAGATAATTAAATTTTCATTATTTCATCAGATTTTCGTTGTTTATCAAACATGAAAATTAAAGGAAATCAAATAGCGTCAAGATGTCAAGACAATGACATAGTCATTCCCGAAAGCATTGTCATGTGTGTTTTCAGCTGACTAGAAAGAAGAACCCATCCTACTAGCCACATAATGCTAATACATATTGCAAAGTTATATTTGAACTCAAAGAAATTCTCTCCTGGAATTTAAAGGTTGGGGTGTGTTTGGTTTTTTTTTTTTATTCTTATACAAAAGCAATAAAAATTTCAAAATTTAACCGTCTGTCTGGAAATGAAGCTAATTTCTCTTCAAGTTTAACAATTTCACTGGTAACTACCAAAATAAATCCCCTCCAAAAGAAATTCTTGTAACTGCTCTAAAGCTGTTTTACAAATTTCAGTGATATGACCCTTCCAAATCAAACCTATCCTATATTCAAAGGAATGGGACCTTCATAAGAAGCTATTCAGTTGTTTGACAGTGTTCATATCTTATGCCATTTTTGATTGTAGAAAATCTACACCATATCTAGAGGAATGCTATGATCACACTGGGTTTAAAATATTGTTCCAAGGAAAGGTAACTAAGCAAACTTAACGTACTAATAAAAGTCATAACAACATCCAAAGGAGTTTGTCTTGAAGCCAAATAACAGGAAAACTGGAAAGCAATACTGCTTTGGCATGCGATAGATGCCTATGTTACACAAAGAAGAAATGGCAATCAAACTGGGATTATCAGGCAGAGCACTACTGCCAACAAGGTCATGATAAATGAAATACAGTGAGCATTACAGAAATATCCATAGGCTGAATATAAAACAATTTTAAATATTGCAAGGGCTTAGATCTTTGGCTACCCTTACCTGAATGGTTTTCAGGTCTATTAGTCACCCTTATGCTCAAATTAGCAATTTTGCAAGACAAGTGACCTGATGCCAACATTTCCCCACCTTCCCCCAACCGAAAAAAGAAAAAAGGTTGAGCAAAGGGTATTACATGATGAAGAAAACTATTTGCTGTCATTATTAAGTAGGAAAGATTGCACGAGTCTAAGTTCATGTAGAGTTGGGTGTATTTATGGGTAGGAAAAATATTGACATGGGAAAGCATGCCAACTGGAGACTATATGAACATGAAACACAATACATCCCACCCTGTATTGTGGCAAAGTCTGTTTCACAAAGAACCCAGATTATAAAGCTCTCATTAGGAAGAGAAGAGAAGCATGAAGCCAGAATATGTATATGCAATTTGAAAAAAAAATAAATGCAGCATCTGTGTGAGCATTGTAACTTGAACAAGGTGGGTAATGTTTTCATTTTTGAAACAACAAAGGTAATTTGTTGCCTTGTGGAATAAGCTTTAGCTTTGACTATAGATTTGGGGAGGGGATCAAGAGGGATAAAACCTGTAATAGCAAGGGAGAGGAACTGTTTGCTGGAAAACATGGTTATTATCAAACCTTACAAAGAAACATTTTTTTTTAAAGGTATTTAATATTTTGTTACACTGAGCCTCGATAGTGCATTGCTGACTTTTGGCATTGGGCTGAGAGATACAGAAACAGAAGCACACCTTAAAAGGCAAGATTCTATTCTTCTGTTTACAGACAAAGAGTGGCAGCTAAAGAGGGAGAGGTACATCTATACATCACCCAGGCATCATTCGTACCACCAGGTACATGTTTCCAGTTTTAAGAAAAATAAACCACATTATCAGGATACAACTTAGAAGATGCTGATGGGTAGCTAGATTTCAGAACTCCAATGCAGGGGGAAAAAGAATGGATACTGACTAGCTTCTTGCTATCCAATTCACCACCTCTTAGCACTACGTCCAAGAGTCAAAGGATAGCCAGCTAAGGTATACGCACATCTTCACCAGTATGACAGTAACAAAAGATTCTTTACATCTCAAAAATCTTACATCCATGATACTAAGAGAAAATTACATACATTCACACATGAAAGGTTACCTTTATATTCAGTTCATTCACTAATGCTCATCCCTCTTATACTAGCTGAGTATATATACCTGAGAAACAACATTAGTGTTAAAATATTGCCCTTTAAAAAAGATTGAAGACAAGGGGCAAGAGCAGAAGCAGCAACGGTCTCTTGGTTTCACTGTTAGCTTCTTACATCTTACCACACTAGACAACAATCCACAAATCAATGAGGATCATTTCTGCTCAGGCAAAAACCCAAAGTCATATTATTTCACAGTTCTACAGAGCATCTACTACTTATAGCATAACTGGTTCACAGGTTTCAAAACCCTAGTGTCTGACCAAAAGTTGTGGCATTTCACTCGAAAGAGTATGCACAAGTGCTAAGAGGCAGTCTGGGATTATGGTTTTTTACAATTATTCCAGGTAACTCGTTATCACTGCTTTCTTCGCCTATGGCTATTATTTGGTTTGATGGCAGAATAAGGAGACACTTCAAACACGCTGCAGTTTAGTTCTCCTCACACACGCATTAGGCACATGAACCAATTTTACAAAACAAAAGCAGGGGGCCGGGGCAAGGGAGATATGGGGGAAGGGAACGAAAATTGAGTTCTCGATTCTAAATAAATAAGTGTCTTTACAGATAAAACACCTGGTTTGCAGAAATCTCACTGAGGTTTTTGAGAAGGCCGTGCAGAGGTGTGCATGCTAGAAGGTAACTTTTTTAAAGATTTCTCAGCAGACTGCTTGCTACTGGGAGATGAGAGATTTCCAGGATCCAGCTGGGAAGACTTAGATCTGCGGGTAGAAAGCAGGGAATGTTTCACGGAAGTCGAATCCTTGGAAGCAGGCTGCTCTTTTGAAACAGTGTTTGCATTTGGCTGCTGGGAGGATGGCGGCTGGCTGCCTTTCTCTGACTTCTCATCCACCATATTCTTGCTGATCGATCTGGTGGAGCCTCCGCCTGACTTTTTGGTGAGCAATGTGGTTTTCCCAAGATCCGTTGACCTTCGTGTCTCCTTCTGCCTCAGGGCTGATTTGAAGAAGGACAGTCCCTTGTCTTCTGACTTGCTATCCCTCTTCAAACCTGACTTCATGCCTGGGTTGGGAGACCGCAGGCTGGCCATGGAGGAGCTCCTCACATGCTTTCCATCCATTCTGCTCTCCCCTCCTTTAGACTGACCCACCCGAGGGGAGTTTGGTTTGGAGGTGGATGTGACACTGGCTTTGTCAGAACCAAGGCTTATTTTGGAGCCTTCCCGGCTCAGGCTTCTGTCTGAAGTCCTACTCTTTCCAGCAGAGGAGGGACCCCTGGTGGCAGAGCCCAGAGGGGGTTTTTTGGCAGCTGTAGAGGAAGAAATAGAAGCCGAGGAGGAAGTTAACTTCTGCTTCTGCTGAATAGCTACAGTGTCCTGGGATTTTGTAGATGACTCCTTTTTGGCCTGACCAGGAACAGGGGATGCATGTCGCCCACTAACCTGGGAAGATTCTGCTTTGCTTCTGGCGCGAGAAGTCTTTACAGAACTTTTTAAGGGAACAGGAGAAGTGGGTGATGTGTTTGAAAGAGATGATTCCTGGCGAGCCAAGACTGTCCTCCCTTTCCTCAGGCTTTTATCTGGCTCAGAAACCCCTTTGGAGGTAGGGGATTTCTTAGTTGTGCTGTCTGACTTTTCTACAAGTAAGCCAGAGCCACTTGGGGTCTTTGCCTCTTTGACTGGGGAGCTGTCAACAGAATCACTCTGATCTACATAGGCAATCTGATTATTGTTATCAAACAGATCCGAAACAGGATGTCCTCGATCCCCTGGTGCTGAGCTTTTGCTCTGTGTATCAGAAAGACTCGAGGTCACTTTCCTGGTAGCTGATTCATCTCTGAATATACTTTCCATGACAGCCAGAGGGGCTCTACCCATGGCCCTGTGCTCACGCCTGTTGTGGCTCTCACTTGGCTCCATGTAGCTACTAGAAAGGTTCCTTAAGCTACCAAAGCAAGAGATAGAGACTTTATCATCTATTGCCTCCCCTATCTTCTCCAAGGTAGAGGCAGAACTATGCACAGGAGAGTCACCACAAAAACGCGACGGAGAGTTAGAACGCATTTGCAGCTTGGCCGACAGGGACCACGAGGGTCGAATGCAATTTTCATTGACGGCCAATGGACTGGTAACAGAGGACCTGGATGACAAGCTTTGGCGCTGGACACTCCTTACAAATGGTCGGGTTGAGAACCCACCTGAGAAAAGCAAAGAAAACAAAGTTAGGGCAAAGTGCAGAATAAATATCCAATCACAGAAAATTAGAACGGGGTTATTGGTTAGTGCTACTAAACTGATTTTTCCCCCCTTCTTCTTCCTTTCTCATATTTTGTTATAATGGATGGCTTGTTATGATGCACAGGGGAAAGGGGAAGGGCATATTCGAATATGAAGGTGATATTACAAAAGAAAGTCATGAAAATTAATTTTTTTCAAAAAGAGAATCTAGAGACTGTGGCATTTGGTTATTGTTTCACTGACCACAGGGGCTTTAAGCATAATACAATTTCCCTAATTCTCTCTTGATATTACCAATTTTTATACTTGCCTTATTTGATAGCCTAATTAAAACTCCCACTTTTCTAGAGTTGCCTCAAACATAATACACTATCAATTCCCCCAAAATACTAAAGATCTTAGAAATCACCAAATCCACACTCTTTTATTCTACAGATGAAGAAACAAAAGGCCACAGAGGTAAAGTGACTAGCCCCAAGTAACGGAGCTACAATTCAAACACAGGGCTTCTCTTCTTCACCTGAAGCTCTCACACTAGACTATGCATGTAGCTTCAGCAATTACCTATTCAGTGAGTACAAAAGGCATAGGAACACAGGAAGAATTAAATATACCTGTCACTCCCCACCCCCAACTCAGTAAACTCCTGTGGCTTCCTAGACTTCAGGCTTCCAAAGTCCTTCATGAGCTCCCCTCCCCCTCACCTGTCCACAGCCCCTCTTCACATATCCTGCAATCCAATGACTTGGCTTCTTAGCTCTTACTCACACGAGGCACTACTCCTGACTGCAGGCATTTTCACTAACTATTCCCCCCCATACAACCCCCCCATGCCTGAAATGTTCCTTCTACCCTTGCCCTCCTGGCTCATTGGGCTTTCTTCAAGTCCCAGCAAAAATCCCACCCTTAGTTTGTCCTGATTCCCCTTAATGCTACTGCCTTCTCTCTACTGCTCATTTTTAATACCTTCTATCTAGCTCATCTGTATGTCACTGTTTGAATGTTGTCTCTGCCATTAGACAAGAGGCTGCTTGAATGCAAGGGCCACCTTTTGCCTTTGTATCTTCAGCACTTTAGGCCAGCACCTAGCTCATAGTAGACACATAGTAATAAATGTTTACTGGCTGACTGAATCACCAAGTGCATTTTTTAAAACAAGTAGACCAAGTACATTTTTTAAAACAAGTGGAATGGAGACAAAAATGTGTCCATTTTATCATAAAAATAATGACGATTAGGGATTAAGTTTTCCCTAGTCGGTATCTGCCTAAACAGACAAGAAATCATTTTTTGCCACATAGACTATCTAAGCTGAAAGGTCCTGGAGAGATCACCTAGTCCAACCTCTCCTTTTACAGCTGAGGAAACCAAGGCCCAGAAAGAGAGAGACGCTCAAGGCCACAGAGTTAAAGGAAGAGCCAGGACTGTAGTCCACATGGACAGATTCCCAGAGCAGTGCTCTTGTTATTACAAAATAGGACCTCTTTTTTTCATCTTTCCAAGGATCATCTCCCTCCAAAAGGGGATCACTGTTAGAGCTTTCCTTCTGAGATTACCTTCCATTTACACTGCATGTATCTCATATGAACAAAGTTATCTGCATGCTGTCTCTTCTACTAGATTTTAAGTGTCTTGAGTCCAGGGACCATGTTTTTGCCTTTCTCTGTATCCCAAATGCTTAGCATATTGCAGGTGTTTAATAAATGTTCCCTGACTGACTGTCATTTCACATATCAACCACAGGGTAAGGTGCCAAAGATGCCTTCCTTGTGACAGAACCTAAGCTAACAATCCCCAGATATTCCCAGTTCTAACAACTTTTCTGTTCACAATGATTTTTTCTACCAATCTCATGCTACTATTAGAGTAATATTCTGGCCTGCCACCCCCCAAAATAAACTTAATGAATTCTCAACCAGTAAGTGAAAAATGAAAACAAACCAGGCTTATTGAAGGAGTTCATTTTTTCATGAGTGGCTTTTGAACTTTTTGACATTACAACTCTCCTTCAGGATTCATCCAAATTATCTTTTCCATGATATAAAAGCAGTGTGGCATAGTGCATACAGTGCATGAAGTCAGGGAGATCAGGATTTAAATCTAAATTCAGATGCTTGATTAAGCTATGTGACCCCAAGAGAAGCTGCTTAACCTCTCTCAGGCTCAGTTTTCCTATCTGTAAAACGGGAATAATAATAACATCTACATCACAGGTTGTTATAAGGATTAAATGAAATAACTAGTGAAAAACATTTTGTAAACCTCAATGTTCTACATAAATCTGAGTTTACAGGATCGCAGACTTAGAACTAGAAGAAATCTTAGAGGTTATTCTGTTCAACCCTCTTATTCTTCTGAGGAAACCAAGGCAAGAAAGGTTAAATAACATGCCCACAGACACCGCCTAGCTGCCCTGTAAGAATCCCTGCTTGATACCAACTCTAAATGCCATTTCTTGCTTCTCCCATCTCTTCCTATACATACCATCATCTTCGCTTCTTTCCCCAGTCAACTCCACCGACTCTGAGAGTGAAGCCAGAGACGTGCGCCTGGAAGAAGCTGCAGAAGTGACGCTGGCTTGCTTACTCCCTGGAAGCCGGCTTACCCAGTGTTCACACAGTGAAGAACTTGTGGAACCTGCAGAGAAGGCAGAGAATTAAGATCAGAGTAGACTCACATGGCCAATTACATTTTAAAGGGCTCCCTGTAAGTCCTGCTGATTGATCACAAGTGAATTATTGATGTTCCCACCACTGGAGTTCAACTTTAACCACCAGAAACCAGAATGATGCCTTTTGGGCGACAGCGCACTATGACTAATTAAGGAGGGAACCAATTCCCGTACATATTATATCATTTTAGCTATAAATAATGCAAGTAGAGTCCTTAATGCTTCATAAAGCAAAATTTAAATTTAAGAGAAGATGTCAGTTGAATAGAACATAGTCTCAGGGTAATATTTCTGACTGTTATGAAATAAGTGATTTTCATTTTCAAGGCTGTCAACAGCGTTTCCTTTTTTTTTTTTAAACCACAGGTACGTGAAGACTTAATCATTTATTCATATACTGTAATAACCATATATACAGACAAAGGGAGGTAAGTAAGACCTGGATAGTGAAAGTGAGGTGATTCAAAGAAGGGGATCAGTTTGAAGGAATGAGGAAGAATAAGGAAGAACAACAAGACGACTGTCCTCAAGTACCTGAAAAGCTGTCACGTGGAAGAGAGTTAAACAGCAGGTAGTGTGGTACAGGAGACAGAGCATGGAATTTGGAGTAAAAGCCCTGGTATCAAATCCTGGCTCTGCCGCTCATTACCCATTAATCTTTCTAGGCTTTAGTTTCTACTGTAAATTGAAGGGGGGAAGAGGGTTGGACTAAGTTACTTCAAGGGTCCCTTTCATTTCTAAGTCTATGATATCATGACTTATTCCCCTGGACACAGGAAAGTATAACAAACATCGATATGTGAAAATCACAAGGACACAGATTAAGTGTAAGGATAGACTTAATTCAAGCATTTTGTTCACCCTTCATTTTTGAAGAGGACCAGTGACATCATGATGTTGGGGCAAAACAGTGGATGATGGGCGACGTCTTGACTTGTCCACAAGTTGGATTTAAGTGAGACAGAGCTGTCTGAAGTTGTCAGTCTCCAGTCTTCCAGAGTCATCAAAGTCCAGTAGCAAGATAAAAGGCAAGATGACTGGCGACAGCCCAGGATGCCGTCGATGACCTTGGCATCTTTGATGTCTGACCAAGCTGTTAGCACTCCACAGTGCCTATTTCAGCCGCCTTCATGGCCATTGGAACAAGTTGTTCTCCTCCAGCCATTCCACCAGGGGAAGCCTTGACATGCTTAGGATAGACATTCCACTAAGTCACCAAAGGGTTTGAGGCCTGTTGGTTACCCTCCACCTGATTTAACCCATCTGGCAAGACAGTTCTACTGGGATGTAGCCACTGCATATACTACAGCTCCTTAGAATCATGGGTGAGAGTTGGGTGACAGGTGGACACCAAAGGTGGATTAGCAGCCCTGAAAAGGATTTAGTAAGCCCTCACAACAAAGGTGTTAGTACTCCCTGAACATCACATATACCCCATAATAAGTATATACACTGGGTATAGGGAAACTCAAAGATAAATGAGCTGCCAGGGAAGTAGCAAGTTCCCAGTTACTACAGGTATTCAAGTGAAGGATAGATGACTACTTCTGGAAGAGGATAAGAGAGGATTCATGCTTCAGGTATAAGCTATACCAAATAACTTCTGAGATCCCTCCCAACTTTAATGTGCCATTTTTATAGTCACTATGAAACTACAACCAGGATGACTGAAATTCATAGGGTCATAGATGTAACTTGGAAGGTGTTGTGGGGGTTCTCTAGTCCAACTCGATTTCACAGTTCAGTAAACTGGGACCCAGAAAGGTGAAATACATATCCAACATCACACAGAAAAGCTAACATTCAAACCCAGGTCCTCTCTCTCCAAAGCTGTAATTTGTTCTATTGCGTCATACTTCTTCCCTGGGTTTACCAGGCTGCCTTTTCTTTTTTTGCACTTAATAGCATTTTATTTTTTTTCTAATTACATGTAAAGATAGTTTTCAACATTCATTTTTATAAGATTTTGAGTTTCAAATTTTTCTCCCTCCCTCACCTCCCTGCCCCCTCCCCAAGATAGAAAGCAATCTGATATAGGTTATACATGTACAATCATGTTAAAAATATTTCCACATTAGTCGTGTTGTAAAAGAATCAAAACAGAAGGGAAAAACCATTAGAAAGGGCAGACAAAAACAGAAAAAAGTGAAAGTAGTAAGTTTTGATCTGCATTCAGACTCCACAGTTCTTTCCCTGGAGGTGGACAGCATTTTCAATCATGAGTCTTTTGGAATTGTCTTGGATCACTGAGAAGAACTGAATCTACCATAGTTGATTATTGCATAATGTTGCTGTTTCTGCGTACAATGCTCTCCTGGTTCTGCTCACTTCACTCAGCATCAGCTCATGAAGTCTTTCCAGTTTTTCTGAAATCTGCCTGCTCATCCTTTTTTATAGAACAATAGTATTCCGTTACATTCATATACCACAACTTCTTTAGCCATTCTCCAACTGGTGGGCATATCCTCAATTTCCAACTCTTTGTCACCACAAAAAGAGCTTCTATAAATATTTTTGTACATATGGGCCCAGGTTGCCTTTCAAAATTAGTTTCAATCAAGCAGTGCATCTGCCAGAAATGGAACTGAGGAGGGATGGGATGCCAGTTTGCACATGCTACAAGCAACAAGCTGTTTAAATAGGCAGAGATCCTCTAGAAAACAGGGCAACATTAAGGCTTTTACTCCCAGAAAAAGCATTCCATGAGGGTAAGAATCACACACTGAATTCATCCTAGGTGGAAAAATCCCACTTTCTCATCTTATAACTAACCTGGATGATTGCTTGAGTAACAACCCCATTTGCGTAAAATTTTAGTCTAAATTTATATTCTTCTGTCCTGGGGCAAGAACTATTATCATCTACAGTTTCCTAAATAATCATGATTTGGTTCTAAGATAATAAGAGCATAAGAAACGCCAAATAAGGTTAATTCCATGGTGGATCCAGACGAGTATTCTATCTCTGCCAGGTACCAAGTTTGGATGTCTTCACTATTATTATTCAAAGAGGTTAGTGATGTCCCTCCAAAATTTTCCAATTTCCTTTTCCAACTTATGGCTCTGTAATGGTAAGGGAATCTGAAGACCTTCCCTGCTTTGAAAATAAACTCTGCCCTCTAATAAACTGAATTTAATCATATGGAGCCTGTGGTGGGAGGAGTTTGCTGAAGGGTGGAGCAGAGCCCGCTGGAAGCTGGGAGTCAGAACTCGACTAGACGGTTGGAAGGAGAGCACACTTTTGAGGGAGACAGATAGGCTTCTGAGTAAAAGTTGGTCTTATGTTGGTTTGTGGGAAGGCTAAAGGATGGTATGGTTCTCTGTGTTGTTGTGGCTTATTAACTTCTTTGCTACTACGATGGAGTCAGCTTACCGATTTGGGGATTAGGTTTTCTGGTGTCTGAATTTTTGCTTGGTGTCTGGTTTTGCTTCTGCCTTCTATATGGAGAGTCTGTCATATTTTGTGATTAAGCACCATGCAGGTATATTTATAGTGATCATGGGCACTGTGAATATTGCATTGGTGCTATGGGATCCATTACCCATAAACTTATTTAACATTCCTATGATCTTAATTTTCAATCAATATTATTCTTCTTGGGATAATGAATTCTCATTTTATTTCCCAATATAAGAAATAATATTGCTTTTCTTTCTTTCTCAACTTCTCTCAACTTCCAAGGGGAGTCCCTGACAATGCCAAGATATTCCAAGATTTGCTTTGCTGTATGAGTCCATTGTTAACCTAATCCAAACCATTTATGGGTTTACAAACTTCTGTCATACCCACCTCATGTTTCTGATATGAAGGCAGCTTCTCCCACTTCCAGTATCTCATCATCTTCTTGGGTATTTTGGTTGCCTTTTCTCATTTCTTGATTAGCGGCAATTTTGAGATTATCACAATATTATTAGTGAACTAACACAACAGGATCAAAGATATATATAGAAAAGGCTTTCTGAGGGGGCTTTACACCAAAAGCCAATATTCTATGCAAGAAAATTTACATAAAGACTACACTTTCTGGAAACCTGAGCTGGTCTCACCTGCCACAGAGCTGTTGGCTGACCATGATGGTATAGCTGTTCGCCTCTGGTAGAAAAGTATATACGCTGTCTGCTTACAGACTTCATCCTCAGACAACTGCTGTACATCACTGTCATCAAAGCAATACCAGAGACCATCGACGGAGTTCTTACAGTACGCTGTCAACAAGAAATTCCCACCATTAGCTCAATTTCAGCACCATTTCATTCTCATTAATGCCTCACCAAATTTCAGCCCAGGGGATGAACTACAAAGCAACACTGTTTTGAGTTACTAGGTCAATTTATGGCATTTTCAAGAGGAGAGCAGGTAGTTAATCCAATCAATTAGTGCAATTTTCTTAGAAGAAGACGAAAGATAACCCAAATTATGCATCACACTCAAGCAGTAGTTCCTTGCTGCATATGTGTAGAAACAGGAGGGCAGCCACACAAGAAAATGAGTTCTATTTTATCTTTTAAATATTTGGTCAATGTTAAAACATAATACACCCAGTCTATTTAAATATGATGCCATGCTCGAGTGTTTGCTTACAGTGAAGGCACTGAGAGATGACCCATACATGCTCATCAGGCTGACAGAGAACAATACTACAAGTACTGAAAGATGATGAATCCTCCTTTCCAGGTCTAACCAACAGCCTGAGATAGAAATGAGGAATATGCATGTTGCAGCTGAAATAAACAAATAAAAACGGTGTTCACAGAAGAGTCCTGTCATCCTCTAAGAAGCCATATTATAATCTTGTTCCCTGCAAAATCTACAATTTGTTATCACAGATTTGGAAATATCAATTGATCTTAGGGGGAAATGGATGTATAAATGACATATTTGCAAAATAATTCTAATTATTTTCTTCCCACAAGGGAGTCAGCATGTTTTCTCATAAGAACTCCTGAGAGGCAGAATGATGTAGGGCATAAAGAAATGGCTTCAGAGACAGAAAGACTTGGTTTGCAGTCCCACATTTGACACATACTGGCTGCATGACCCAAAGCAAATCACTTAACCTCCCTAGGCGAGAGGCTCTTAAACTTTTTGGTCTCAGGACCTGTTTAACACTCTTAAAAATTGAGGACTACTCCTGCCTAAAGAACTTTTGTTTATATAAGTTATTTCTATCGATATTTAGCACATTAAAAATTAAAACACCTTAGCATTATTATGAAAATAATTTTGACCTTGCAGAGTCTCAAGGATACTCATGGATATGTTGAGAACCACTGCCCTAAGAATCTCACTAAAACTGTAACTACTAAGAAAGACTTGTAGGAGTTTCCTCACCTGAGAGTTCCCTGTATCAGGCACAGTCCCCAGTGTCTACCTTTGCCTGTTCTAAGAGAGAAGAGTCATTATGGTGCCACCTTTCATGGACAGCACTTACAATGTATATAGCACTATGTCTCTTGCCATGATTTGGGAACGTGGTGCTCATATTTCAAACAAGCTGTAATTTTCATTGATATGACTACTCCCTCCAATGCAGACCACAGCAATCATGATGACGAGGATGAAATTATTAAAAATGGAAGGCATTCATATGGCATTTTCCTGTTTACAAAGTGCTTTATAGTATTATTTAATTTAATCTTCACAACAACCCTGTGTGATAGGTGCTATTATCATCCCTATTTAAAGATGAGGAGACTGGGAGTCAGAGAGATTAAGTGACTTGCTTAGGGTCACACTGCCAGTAAGTGTCTGAAGCAGTATTCAAAAACAGGTCTTCCTGTCTCCAAGTACAGCACTTCAATCTGCTATACTACCCTGACTCTCTCAACTTATTATAGTCTTTCCAAATCTTAGTAAATGGTTATATGAGTTACTTTTGCCAAAATAATCATCAATGAACCTTCTCCTCCCTCATCTAGGCTGTTCCTTGGCCAGCAGCCCAGCAAAAGGTCCATGTGTAGAGCCTTTCTAACTTGGCTGGACCTGTCAGAGCCATTGGCACCACCTTCAGGAGTCACAGACACAAAAAAAAGACATCAGAGGAAAGTATTAGTAAAGGAAAGGCTCTTTAATAGTACGTGCATTATAAAGTTGACTAATGAGGTTGTTGTGACAATTATTTATGAAAACGCTGTCATGCTTAGAATCAGGAAGACCTGGGTTTATATCCTATCTCAGGCACTTACTAGCTGTGTGACCCTGGGTAAGTTGCTTAGCCCTTCTAAGTCTCAGTTCTCTCACCTACAAAATGGCGGAAATAATAGCAACCACCTTGCAAAGTTGTGGGGAGGAACAAAAGAGATAATACATAAAAAGTGCTTTCCAATCTTACAGCACTATACAAGTGCCAGTTTTTATCACTGATATCATTATTATTTTTTTCTTTTTTGAAGGGGGGAAGGCAATTGGGGTTAAGTGACTTACCGAAGGTCACACAATTAGTTAAGTGTCAAGTGTCTGAGGCTGGGTTTGAACTCAGGTCCTTCTGACTTGAGGGCCAGTGCTCTATGCAGTGCACCATCTAGATGCCCCGATATTATTATTATTAATATGGCTTCTGTCAGTGGAAGGAGTGGTTACATTAAAGAAAATTGCAGATCTTTTGAGGGGAAAGCACCATATGCCTTCGAGTCAGTCACAGAAGCTTGCAACCTCAATGTCATTTTCACCCACTCATTCTCTCACATATCCAATCTGTTGTCAAATCCTGTTAGGCGGTAAAAATGACATCTCTCTTATACCACCCCTTCTCTCCACTCTACACAATCACTATCCTTTGACTGACCCTCTTCACCTCTAGCCTGGACTACTGCATAAGCCTAATGACAGGCTTCTCTGATGAGTTTCTTCCCAAATCATTTCATCCTCTTCAACTCAGCTGCTGCCAACGTGATCCTCCTACAGCACATGTCTAACCATGTCTTCTATTACCTCCGAGATCAACAGAAAATCCTCAGGCATGAAAGTCCTTCAGAACCCGGATCCTTCATGCCTTTCTGGTCTTCTTATATTCACTCCTCTCCATGTACTCTGTGACACAGGTACACTGCCTACCTACTTCTCCCTCACACTTGACATTGCACGTCCCAACTCTGAATTTGTACAGGATGCTCTCCCTCCTCAAGTCTGACTTCTCATTTGCCTGATTTCCTTCTTAGAGAGATTAGGTTCCATCTTCAGTAAAAGGCCTTTTCCTGTTCTTCCTCCCCACCCGTAGCTAGCTTCCCCCTAAAATTACTTTGCATTTACACATATCTCTTTTATGCACACAATTGTTTGCAGGTTGTCTGCCCTCATTTGAAGGTATGCTCCTGGAAGGCAGGGAATGCGTTTTTGCCTTTCTTTGTATAACCAGTGCCTAGTCCAGAGCCTGGAACACAATAAGCACTTAATTAATGCTGGTTGGCTACCAAGTTCAGACAAAGGCTATGTTTCATTACACGGCAATGCATACGTTATAGATAAAAGACATCTATGAAAAATGATTTTTATTTACTTTATTTTGCTTTACTATTTAGTGATTCTCCCTTGTAAGAAGAAAAAAAAGTAAATTCTTCCCAAGATTTCAAAGGATAAATGCTTAATGGAAATACTTTCCATCCTCTCAGGCACTCTACCACTGAGAGGATCTATCTTTTAATGGAGTTTACTGACAAAAGTAAAATTTTTAGATGTTCAGATGTCAAAAATAGGCAATGGTAATGCACAAGCATAGAAACTAAGGACAAATAAGTAAATTTTATGGTGGATAGAGGGAAGGGGTTAAGTTGGTTTTTCTCCAAGTCTGTTCCATGCGAGGGGCCACACTAGCTGCTAAAAACCTGGCACAGACTGTTTTTTGCTTCACATGCATTTCTTGAATCTGCACTATAAAACAGCTTGTATTTTCCCACAGAGGCAGTATTCTAATTGGGGGTTACATTCCTGACCAAAGGAAAGGCTGGATAACCATCTGTCATGAATATTACACAAAGAATTTCTGCAGTACTTGGGAGATTGGACTATTTGAGCTCAGAGATCTCTTTCAACCCTAAGATTCTATAAGTCAACATCAAGTAAATTATAGAGATGACCAACTATGTCATAAAAGCAAAGACCCAACAGCTATAAACCTCTATCATCATTTAAGACAGTAAAATTGTGCTCCAAGTCCTATAAAATGGTTATAAATTTACTGAACACACTGATTATACAGGAGGCCCTGATGTTCTATAAAGTGTACATACAGCACATTAAAAAATACAGCTCTTGCTTCCTCACGTTTCTTATAGCACTTTGCCTAGCCTTTCCTTTGTCCTTACCACCTTCTATTCTGTGTCATTCTTATTTGGGTATGTGTCCCATTTTCCCTCAAATAGATTCTAAAGACCTAGAGAATCATGTTTCATTTTTCAGCATCTAGTATGTGGCACATTACAAGAGCTTAATTTTTTTTCTGAATTAAATTGAACTGACATCTTAAATTTGAGTTAATGATAATAAATAATGAAATGGTTAATAATTCTGCTTGCATTCATAGAACTTGGAAGGACTTTAGAGTGGGGAATGGTTTGCACTGCTATGTAATATGTGTTTGTTAAATTTTTTTTCTTTTACAGTTTTAATCAATATCTTCTTTTTTTCTTGAAAATTTTTCCATCACACTCAAAAAAACTAAGTCATTTTGTTAAACTGGGAGCTATATTAAAAGTTGGGATCATTCATTTGAAAAATAGTCACTAGGAGTATCTAAATAATTTAAGAACTCATTAAGAATTTTAGAAGTAAAGTTTTGGAGTCCAGAATTTTTCTTTTTGTCCATTTTTATTCTCTTTTTTACTTCTCCAACATACATATCAAACAAAAAATGGTGGAAGGAAGGCAAGTCATACTTTGAAAAAATAAATTCTTATTGATACCTTCTGGTTTTCTGTCACCTACATTTCCTAATTTATCCCTTTCCCTCCCTCCCAGATAGTTATTAGATTTAAAAAAAAAAAAAAAAGAAAGAAAAGAAAAAACAGTTAAACAAAATAACTCATTGAAAAATTCTGGAATTATATTCAGTTTTCCATACTCAAAGTCCCATACCTAAAGTAATGTTCTTCCATTCAGTGACGACTTTAGGTATTTGGGGACTTTTGGGATATGAGTAACAAGTGCTGTTTTTTTAAATACTAGCTAACAAAGCCACTTCTCAGACTATCCAATCCCTATCACATACCTAAAACCAGCACCACACATCCTGCTGCAGGAACCACTGAAATGAATTAACAGAGAATGCTACAAAGAAGTGAAATAAGACAGCAATGAATGGGCAAATCTCTAAAATAAAAAGCACAAGGGGAGGCTAGGTGGCGCAGTGAATAGAGTACTGGCCCTAGAGTCAGGAGGGCCTGAGTTCAAACCTGACCTCAGACACTTAACACAAAAACTAGCCATGTGATCTTGGGCAAGTCACTTAACCCCAATTGTCTTCCAAAAAAAAAAAGGCAAAATAAAAAGCACAACAAAGTAGGGACCATCTGTAGCTAACCATGCTCACTCTCAAGCAAACTGCATGACCTCAGATACTTCTCCAGGCCTCATTTTCCTCATCAGTAAAATAATCTCTTAGGACCTTTCCAGCTCCAAGTCTTAATGAATCTAGGAGATGTGTAAGTTCAAAGTTCAAAAATTAGGGCTCAAAAGACACTTAAGAATTTTTGAAGACTTGGAAGAAACCTTAGATATCATCTGATTCAACTCCTTTCCAAAGGAAAAAAGTCCTAGAATTTACTTTAAAATATTTTACATAATCTTGCAGGGTGACAAGGTAGGCCAAAAGGGGGGAAACACCACCTTCTACAGAATCTCTCAGTCTCTCTCAGTTCTTGTACCTTCACCCTGGTAATTATTTCTAATTTATCCTCTATATAGATTGCTTGTATATTAGTTCACTTGTTGTCTCCCCCGTTAGACTGTGAACTATTTGAGGTCAGCGATGGTCTTTTGCCTTCTTTGTATCCCCAGCACTTAGCCCAGAGGCTAGCACCCAGTAACAGGCACTTAATGAATACTTATTGACCGACAGACTGATGGGAAAGAATGAACACAGGGTTGAGTTAAGAGAATCTAGTCATTTTAGGCCCAGCTCTTTCACTTGGTGGCCATGTGATTTCATTCAAGTAGCAATTTCTCCAAGGCTCCTTCATCTATAAAATGAGGCTAAAAAGGCCTACCCTCACAAGGTTATAAGAGTAAGATGAGATAATATACATGAAAGCATTTTGAAAATAATAAAGCACTATTGTAAATAAGAGCTCATGATTCTCATCCTTTTTAATGGAGCTCAGAGAGAAGTGGGCCTAGGACAAGCTGCTATCTTGCTATTATTTTCTACTTATATACAATAGTGCAGAGAATATAAACAAGTGGATAAAGCAATTGCTTTTTATAACTGAAAAAAGTCCTGGGATAGAATCTCATCTTCTGTAGGCTCACAGAAAGCATCTTCAGGACACTTCTAGCAGAAGACAAGACAATCCTATTCCCATATTTTCAAATTTTCTTTGGCAAGATATCTATATTTTGACGGCCTTAATATCATCACCCTTACTGCTCCTCCTACTTTACACCTTGGCCATATTCTCACTAAATGCCTTTGCTTTTCTACATATATCCCCTGTCACCCTCTATTCAATGCTCATTTCCCACCTTCCAGTTCTAGAAATAAAATCCATTGCTACTGAAAAAGGTGTGTCAATCTACCATCCCTCTAATTTTCCAAGCCAGAAAAACCTCACTAAGGATAAGAGTACCCTGCTTGTATCGTCTCCCCTATTAGAATATAAGCTTCTTTAAGGCAGGAACTGTTCACTTTTGTACTTGCATCCCAAACACATGCCATAATACTTGGCACATAGTAAATAAGCATTTAACAAATACTTATTCATTAATTCATTCTATTCATTCATACTACTACTATTGCTATCACTACTGTCACCATCTGAATCCTTGGACAAAGATAGTTAAATCTTTCTTGTGGGGGTACAAAATTAGGCAGCCTAATAGTTAATCTGAATATCCTAATTTTTTTAATAGATAAATGAGATGCTACTGTAGCTGTCTTTTGCTCAGATCAGGGAAAGAGGGAAAGATCTTCATTCATTTTATTCATGGACATGTGCAGATGTGATGAGAATTGCCACCACGGATGTTTGGTTTCACCTAGTTGCTGACAGGGGAAACAAGGTCCACAAAACACCAAGAAATTCTATTACCAGCAAGATAAAAATCTGAGAGATCATCAGAAAAGTAATTCAGCTTTTCAAACTGCAGACTTGCATGATTACCTGTATAATGCCCCCCTTGCATGGTCCCATGGTGATTACACACAGCATAAAGATCATAGATGTAGTCCTCAGGATCTCTCCCTAGTCCGTAGGGGCGCCTCCATGGGGACCAATGAGATGGGAGGCTCCAGCTGCTCTGGCTCCGTTTTACCACATGAGGCGTCATATCCAGGCCAGTTAGAGGAAATTTCACCATGTTCTGAAGCTTCATTCGCCTGTCACCCTCCTGTTTCAAGGAGAACACAAGCTGTAACCACTTAAAGCAAGTAAAAGTAAAAAAGGTCAATTCTTCTTGGTGCCTATTCAACTATCTTTCTCATTTAATAAATCAGGGTAGTGGTTTGATCACAGGATCCTAGATTTAGAACTGAAAGGGTCCTCGGAGACCACCCAGTCAAATCCCCTTATCTTTAACACATGAGGAAACTGAGTCAAATTTCACATCAGTCAGTGAGTGGCCAAGGCAGGATTCAAACACAGGTCATCTGACCCCAAACTCTTTCCACTGAACTATGCTGTCATCCAATGAACTCATCCCAGTAATGTTAAATGGGAGAATACTTTACAATCACACTAAAACAAGGTTACAAATATTCTCTTTGGTATTGTCAATTCTCCAAATCTTTCTTCCAAGTGCACAAGTGTTTATTCCCTTGACATTCAGAAGGAGCTTAATAAATGCTTGCTGATCAGTAATTATACTGAATAACTTACTTTGTTGCCAATTTCATGCATTATCTCACTTTAAATGTAGCTTATAGGGAAAACCCTTTGAATTATAAGTGTTCTACCAGAGAAGATTTTGAGAGAAAGAAGGCAGTTCTGCTTATGGTGAAGGGTTGCTCTCAGCATGACTTCATAGGGAAGATCTGAACATTGCAAGAGGATGTGGAAATGGTTCAGTTATACAGTTACTCTTTCCAAGCAGGCTGAGTAATATGAGTAAAGTAAATCTCCTGGACATTAGGCACACTCAGATGCAGATTTAACTAGTGAGTTCCATGTCACTGGAAATATTCCACCTGAAGCTAGTGGACTATCTGTCTGGAACATTTCAGGAGAGATTACTATACTTGGTACAAAGTTGGACTAGATGAAGAGAAGAAAGAAGGTGAAGGAGGAAGAAGAGGAAGAAAAGAAAGGAGGAGCTACAGGAAAACAAGTAAGCCATTCTGGAAAGTAATTTAGAACTATGCCGCAGAAGTTACTAAACTATAAATACTCTTAGCCCAGCTATACCTCAATTAGGTCTATACTTACAAAAAAAAAAAAGGAAAAGGACTTGTGTGTAAAATTATATTTATAGCAACTTTTTTGGTGGTAACCAAAAATTAGAAACTAAAGGAGTATTTCTTCTGGTGAGGAAATAGCTGAACAAAATGTGGTATGTGAATGTAATGGAATATTACTGTGTCATAAGACATGATGAAATGAATAGTTTTAGAGGAAACAGGAAAAACCTCTATGAACTGATGCAGAGCACAGTGAGCATAACTAAGAGAACAATTTCTAAAATAGCAACAACATTAGAAAGGGAAACCACTCTGACTTTAGAACTCTGATCAATGCAACGAGGACACAAGTCCAGAAGAAAGAATACAAAACATGCCACTCACCTCCTGTCAGAAAGATGAGGAATTTAAAATGCAATAAGAAATATACTTTCTTTTTTTACATGGCCAGTGTAGAATTTGGTTTGACTGGACTATATCTATGTATTGAGGGCTTTGGTGGGGGTTTTTTTTGTTTTCTGTTTAAATTTGCTTAATGGGGGATGGGGAGATACAGAATAATAAAAGAAAAAAGAAAAGGTGACATAGAAGATGACTCTCTGAGAGAGGAGAGGGGGAGAGTACAATAGGAAATTCAAATTATGCAAAAACAAAACATCAATAAAATTTAAAACTCATACGTAATTTTTTTTGTCCCAGACTTGTGACGACTGTGATTTCATTAGACAGGAAACTGAGATAGAGATATCTCCTTCTACCATTGAAGACTGACTGGCACCTGTACTGCACCTTATAGAATAGAAAATTATTTACTATGTGCCAAGTACAGTGTTAAATCCTGGGGCGACAAATAGAAAAGTGAGGAAGTCCCTGCTCTAAGTTGGTCACACTCTAACTGGGAAAGACAACACTAAAGGAGTTTTCAGTACCTGGCAGACAGAAAGGCCAGGTAGTACTTGGGTTCCGCAGAGAAAACATTAGGGCAGACAGTAAGGTCCTGAAGATGTTGGGAAGCAACAGCAGGACAGACAGCCCCTGAACAATGATGGTGGGCCCAGGAGTCACAGTGGAACAGGGCCCTAGAGGCCTCTGGATACAACCCAGACTTACCTGGGGCACCAGGACAATGAAGCATATGGCCAACATGTGCCAGAGGCAAGACTTGAACCCGTTCACCCTCTGAGGCTGCTTTATCTACAATACAACAGATGTCTCCACGCATTTATACAGGGCTTTAAGGTTTACAAATTACACATGTAATTTCATTTGATCCTCAACAACTTCATGAGGTAGGTGTAACTGTTATGTCACTCTTATGGCTGGAGAAACTGAAACTTAGGGGGGATGAGTGACTTACCCAGGGTCACACAGTGCCTGTGGAAGGATTCGAACTGGGGTGCAGTGTCCACTGAACCACCTAGCTACCCCATCTCATTTCTAAATACAGAATCATATCCCAAAGAAAAGAGAAATGAATATACACACAGGTTCTGTTCCCCTCTAGTAGTGGAGATATAAAGGAGTCGTGCTACAAATAGGCCCCAACTTCTTATTAACAAACAGGCTGAGTTCCAAGAGTTCATTTTTAAGTCAGATGTTTGGAATCCAAAATAAATTTCCCCTCTTTAAATAAATGTTTTAAATTATGCTTGGTTTCCCCAAGCCAATCTATAAGAGCTTACTTAGCTTATGATGCCTCTGAAGTAGCACTAGTTCATTTATATACTATTTCATAAAGAACTTACAAAAAAAATTCATTGGTATCTGGAGTTCTTACATGACTGTCATTTCAGAATATATTTATTAAGCAACTCTATGCCAACTGTATCCCTCCCCTCTCTTCATTCAATGAGCCTTCTCTTTTACAATTGTACTAATTACAGCTGCTGCATTTCCCAGATAATACCAACACAAGTTCTTCTGTTATTAAAAAATGTTTCCTGAAATGTTATAAACGTGGAAAACAATAAGCACCTACCATGCTCAAGTACTGTGCTAGGCACAGGGAATACAAAGGCAAGCCAAAAAGAGGCCCTGTCCTCAAGGAACTTACATTCTGCTGAATGGTTAAGTTGTGTATCAGGCAACTGTATATCAAATTTTGCTCTGCTACTTCCAAGAACTGATCAAAGGAATGAGAGCTAGCAGCCACACTTTAGATAAAGTTGAATTACAATTATCTAGGCCTCACGGCTTCTGATCTCAATTACTTGGTTCTGTTGGTTCTACTCTAACTTCACACACACCCCAAATCATAAGCTAAGCATTTGGAAATATGACCAATAAAATAAACACTAAAGAATTGCAAAGCAAAGAATCAAATTTGTAAACTTGTAGGGAGGATCAGGAGATGTTACAAAGATAGAGGGGAGGGAATGGTGGCGTTCTGGGCTATTCATAATAAAACCATTTGGGGGCACCATTCTACTATAAGTCACTTAGTAGCTAGTATTGAAAACTTACGATTTGTCCTTAGGATTCTTCCTGCCCCACAAAGGATGCCCTTACCTGTCGAAATCTCTTCAGATGTATAATAAGCACATCAGGCAAGGTCCACAGGCTTAATGTTATGCTTCCTTGCTGCAGCTGCTTACAGTGTGGGCAACGCCAAGCATCATCGGGGGCAAGCTAAAAATGAGAATTACCAAGTGTTAAAGGATCTAATTCAGCCCCCTCACGTCACAGAAGAGAAAACTCAGTGCCAAAGAAGTGAAATATTTTATATAAGGTCACAGAGATAGGTTAATGGCAAAAGGTTTGGTTTAATTTTTTTTTTTTGAACAGTTATCCTTCTATTAAGTTACATCTTTCAATGATATTTTATATGGATTAAGAAAAATAAATTTTCCTTCCCAGGAAATTTTCCAATTCAGAATCTTGCTGGTAAAAAAAAAAAAAAAAAGATAAGGCACATATTGTCATAGGACAAAAAAGGAGACTTTGGACATAAAGGAGTCCTTCATCTTTTTTTGTGACATGAACTCCTTTAGCAGCCTAGTAAAGGTTATTGGATTCTTTCTTAGCATAAGATTGTTGACTTAAAAAAAATAAATAAATAGGATTACAAAGGAAACCAAAATTTGGTGAAAATAAAGATGTGTTTTCCAGTCCAAGCTGATGAGCCCTTGATATATGTTCAAAGAGCAACAAGAGTTGGCTCTTGCTTTAGAGAAAATAAAGATAAATACAGGGAAACCATATGATTAGCTTCTAATGGCAGTGGAAAGCAGATCCTAGAATCAAAATAAGGCAGATCAATCAACCACCAAGGATTTATTAAGCACCTACTGTGTGTGAGGAAATATGCTAGGTAAAAGGGATACAAATACGAAAGAGAGACAAGACGGTCTCAACCTCAAAGTTTTGACATTCTAATAACTGGACACTAGGCACGGAGGAGTATTAACCAGAGAAGGGAGTTCTGATCTGTGGAGTCACCAGGACTGAATCGTATAGGGTGGAAACTATGTAGGCTTTGGTACTACCTGTTACCTTGGGCAAATCATTCGACCTTCTCTAGGCCAGAAACTTTCCTCAACTGTAAAATGAGAGGGTTAGCCTAGATTGCCTCAAGATTCATTCTGACTCTAAGTCTGTGAATCTAAACACCATTCCAGAAAATATCTGCTGCTGAGCTCAGCTATGGATGGTCCACTTGAAATGAGATTTAATACTATATCAGAAATTGGTTTCCAGTGAAAGCAGCCTTGGCTTAGGTTAGGATGTAGAAATTACAAAGGTTTGATGGCTTGTTGAGACGAGAAAGACACTGATGTTCACATCAAAGTGGACTTAACTGCTATATTCATACAGTACCTTAAGGGATATCATGTACTTTCCTCATAACAATCATGCAAATTAGGTTTTACAGATATTATTATCATAGCATGCCATTCTATAACGGCATTCTAAGCATGTGGAAACCAAGGCTCAGAAAAGTTAAGTGATTTATCCAGGGTCCTACAGGTACTAAATAGCAGAATCAGAACTCAAGCCCAGATTTCGCCTGCCTCCAAGACTTTCCTTCACACCATGTTGCCTTTGATATGATACACAGTGCCCAAATTTTACACTTAGACCTTAGGCATGTATAACTGAGTGCAACAGTTAATATACTCATTGTATTATGGGATTTTATAATGAATGGAACTTCACAGATTGCCCTTCATTTTATAAACTGTTGGAAAACCTGAGTCAACTCTCTCATATTTTAAAAGAGGAAACTGAGGTTAAGAAGAATAAAAAAAAAAAAGATGCCATAGTCACACAGGTAGCAGCTGGGATGCCTAAGACTATAGACTCATGCTCACACAAATACTGAGTGTCAGAGGTGAGATATGAACCCACATCTTCTTTTTTTTTTCAATGACTTATTTATTTACTTTTAGTTTACAAGATTCAGTTCCACAATCCCTTGAGTTTCAGATTTTCTCCCCTCCCTTCTCCCCCTCCATGGTGGCATGCAATCATGTATAGGATCTATAAATACTTTCACATTGTACAACAGTCTGAACCCACATTTTCTTGACTCTAAGTACAACATGCTACCATGCTGTACCATGCTGCCTTTGACTCAAACCCACGTCCTTGCCTCCAAATACAAGGCTTTTTCCCTTACCAAAAGATGACCATTTTCTCACCTTACCTTTCCATGACCATGAACAGCAAACCTAAACAGAGGTCACCAGGAAGGGAACTGTAGCTTAGGTACCAACATCCAACACAAAATATAAAGAAAAAGAGAAGCTCTACAGTGAACTTGATGAGATCCTCCAAACGAGATCAACATATCCTTAACTTTACTGAACGGGCAAAGAGGAAGGCAATGACAGCAGTTAGAAAATGTGGCTTGGTATTAAGAAATGAAAGAAGCCCAAGATAACTTGAACTGCAAACCTGAACACCACTAATACTCTGAGGAGGCAGGAGGCAGTAGGTATAGAGAGCACCAAAGGATATAATTTTTTAGAAACTACAATGAGCATATCTTATCAAACAGGGAACAGCTGATTACTGAAACAGCAATCATTTCAGAAGCAGCCTTCTGTGTGCAGCTGAAAAATCAACTGGTTGGAGCAAAAGCCAAAGTAAATATCACACACACACACACACACACACACACACACACACTTTCTTCAAATTGGATGAAAATAAGATACTACATGCAATTACTGCCATTCCAACATGACCCATTTAAATAAGCCTTCAAATCTGAAGAATAAGAAAAAGAAGAGTCAGTGTCTGAACTTTTACCTGTCACTATTTGCATTAAAACAATGCAAAAATCACTGCAATGACAAGACCAGAAGACTGGCTCAGGCAGCAAATGCTCAATCCCCTTGTCCAAGCAGAAAAAACAAAAACAACAGCAACAGCAGTTGAGAATACACACTCATTTGCCAAACATCACAGAACATTAGAAGCCTGGGAGCACTGCTGATTTATAAAACAACAAAAAGCAGCTGGGGAGAAAACGAACCTACGCAGAGTTTGTTGTGAGATTCAATGAAGTCAGATCATCCTAAAAACATCTGTAGATAATATAGTATCTCATTTTATACCTTGAAGAGTTTTCAATGTACTTTCTGCAAAAGGAAACCTGTGACATGAGCAGTAGAAGTACTCTTACTTCCTTTTGTTACTTTACTTTGTAAAAAAAGGAAATTGAGGCTCAGGATTAGAGAATTGCCCAAAGTCACACAGCTAATAAGTGGCAAAGCCAGAATATGAATCTGTATCTTCTGACTCCAAATCCAGTGTTTTCTTTCATTACTTGAAATGAAAGGAGGAAAACAAACCTAATCACAAAACTTCAGGGTGGGAAGGGCAAGCCTAGTCCAACCCATACATAGACAAGGTTCAACCTGCCAAAGCTGCTCCTCTGTCCACATAGAATTGGAGATTCTGCCCACATCACCACTGAGCAAAGGAATAAGATTTTAGTGGAGGGCAGGGCTTCATTTATAAGCCCCAGTGCATATATAACAAAACCCAAATTCTACATAACATATGGGATTATTAAAGTCTTAAAGTTTTAAAATGGTCTAGCTCTTAGCATGGTGCTTGGTACAGTGCAGGTGCTAAATAAATGCTTGTCAATTTGGTAGACAAAAGAATTACAGAACTATAAGGATGGAATAATAGCCAAAAAGTGAACTAATGTATTCTAGAAAGCTTTTGAAACAAAAAAGGAGATTTCAGTGTTATTCTTAATTTGCCATAAAATTAAATTAACTAATATATACCTCATTCTCTCAACCAGAGTTTCTTTGCCTATATAGTCTATGATTACAAGGAGGTCTGTGAACTTGAATGGGAAAAAAAAAAACTACATTTTTTAAATTACTAAATTCTAACTTAAATTTAAGATTTCCTTCAATTATGATTTTTTTTTTAGAAAAAGTTATTTTGAGAAGGATTTTCCCAAAGAAGTCTATAAAACAAAAAAAACCCTGCTCTAAACCATCTGATTAATCAAAGTTTTACTGATATTCATATCAATAACCTTAGAGTCTTCAAAGGAACATAGGATTTTAGAATTTAGAACTAGAAGGAACATTAGATATTTATTCCAGCCTCCTCACTACCACCATCATCTCTATTGTTTTCCAGAGGGGTAAACTGTGACCCAGAGTGGTGATGAATAACACTTACTATGCTCCAGGAACTGTGCTAAGAATGAAATGTTTTGTCTAAGATCAACAAGAGTTAACTGAATGGAACTGATATCAAATATCCTCTAAGTAGGCATTAAACCATTCCATATACCATGGTTATGCTAAAAAAAATGTTTTTAGTGGAAATCGTTAGGCCTATTTGTTTGCCAGTTACCAATTTTCCACTTTCTTAAGCTGTCAAATTATACATTCTATCTTCACTCACCTGTTCCTCTTTGGTGTACAGTTGGAAACACTGTGATAAAGTGCAAGTCTGAGGCTGGTGATGGTGTTCCCTCTGCAGACGGACACTTTCTGCATCAGGAACATATTCATCTTCCGTATTTACAAACAAGCTGCAAAAAGGAAAGAAGGGAATTACCAAAGACAAAGGTAAACTGAGATGGCATGAGCTATAACCCTTTCCAATAGTATGGCTTTGTGTGATTGTTAATGAGTTCACAACCAAAAGACTGGGATATAAAAATACTGGGGACAAACTAGATATGATTCTGAAGAGTACTCAAGTACACCTCAAAGCAAGATGTTTCCTCCAACAATGCAGATTGCAACCCATCCACGTCCTTCTATGTGTTTGCCACAGAGGTTCCACCAAAAATGTTAGAGGCCTTTTATTTTCTCCTGACATTATGAAGATATTAGAGGAGCAAATACTGAGACCTTGCCAAAGGTTAGCTCTTGCCAAATGACCTGTCCACTTTCCACATAAATGTCTCATGGTGTGGAAGTAGGTGAATGACCATGATTTATTTCTTAAAGGCAATGTCAATGAACCATGGTTTCTGGTAGGTTCTACCATGTTGGAAGGTATCAAGCCTATTTTCCAAGACCCATACAGCTAAGTAGAGAAAGGAATATCACCAGTAGGTTGACTATTTGGAAATGAATTATTTGGCCATGGCAATCATGAAACAACAATACAGAACAGAATTGAAAAATACTATGCTTAGTAATAGCATTATAATTATAATAGAACTTCAAAGTTTACAAAGCCCTTTATACACATTATTTCATTTGAGCTCATGATACCCTTGTGAGATGAAGTATTATGGTCATTATTATGCCCATTTTGTAGTTGTGAAAACTGAGGCTCAGAGTTAAATGACTTGTCCATGGTCATACAACAAGAAGGGTCAGAAATTACATCTGAACTAAGGTCTCCCTGATTCCAAATCTCACTATTTTTCAGTAAAAAAAAAAAATGCTTTTGGAATTTTTTTTAGAGTAGTGGGAATGAATTGAAGCAATTCATACTAATCTTGTACTTTTGCCACCAATGGAATGTTCCATTTGAAAAAAATAGCTTGTGGGGGATAGAAAGGAGGAAGGTAGAACACAAAAAAGCCAACTGATACTCAGAAATTGAATTCATGGCCTTTACTTCATTAGCAATGACACACAAATGAAGTAGGTTATGTGAGTCTGTAAAACTGAAGCTAAGCCTAGAATGGTTAGGGAGATGAGTCAAATAGAATGCAAGACAGTCAAGGTATTTCCATCAGGAGAGGAGAAAGCAGGTGGCAGCTAGGTGGTACAGGACTGGAGTCATGAAGACTCATCTTCTTGAGTTCAAATCTGGCCTCAGACACTAGCTCTGTGACCCTGGACAAGCCATTTAACCCTGTTTGCCTTAGTTCTTCATCCATAAAATGAGCTGGAGAAGGAAATGGCAAACTGCTCTAGCATCTTTGCCAAGAAAACCCAGAAAGTGTCATGGAAAGTTGGAAACAACTAAAAAACAACTGAACAACAAGGGGAAAGGATGTCTTCCTCTGTCTATTCCCAGCAAATCTTCCAAGGGTCAGAGTTGAAAAAGGAGGAAAACAATGATGTCATAATTGCCAAGTAAAACAATACTCACTAATCTTTTGTCTCTTTGTCCCATTCCACTACTAACTTTACATGAGCAGTACCACCTTGTCCACATGATTTTAATGCCCTATGAAAGAAAAAAGACATTGTTTTATTCCATTAAATATGATTAAAAATAAAAAAAATAACACAATTACTAAAATCAACAGTCATGATCCAATAGAAGAGGTCAAAAGTTATACAGATCTAAACTCTAAACCAGTAGTTCTCAAACTGTGGGTCGCGACCCCTTTGGGGGTCGAACAACCCTTTCACAGGGGTCACCTATGACCATCGGAAAACACATATTTCCGATGGTCTTAGGAACTGAGACATCGGTCCTCCACCCGTCTCCAGGCGGGTCTGCCCACATGCAGATATGCCCATATATGAGTATTAAATGGTCGCAGCATTAAGAAGATTGAGAACCGCTGCTCTAAACAGTCAAGCGGCCCAACTCAGCAGAAACTCGAGAATTCCCTAGTGAGAAGAGCATCAGGTTTTCCCAGCACCGTGAAGAGACTGAGCCCAAAGCATATATCTGATCACATTACTCCCCTGATGAAGAGGTGTTGGTGGCTCCCTACTGCCTCTAGGATAAAATATAAAGATGTTTAACATCTAAAACTTCTCACAATCAGTCTTCCTGGTATAGCCCATTCCAATCTACTTTTCTAATGTGACTCCTTTCTTGAAGAGGAGGAGATAATATGAGACCTTACTGCCATATGAAATTTGGGAACCCTGAGAGAAAGAAGAAAAAAAGCAAAGATTCAAGTGAGAACAGATGTCTACTACAGGCAGATGGGGTACCAGGAACCAGAGTGGCAAGCACAGTAGTATACTAATTCCCTACTGGCTGCAAAGGCAAGGCAAACAGCTGGTGACAGCTTCACCCTTGCCTTCTTCCTCCTTTCTATTGCCCCTTTCCTTGTCCCTGAAATTAAATTTATATTTATTTTGTATATATCTTGCATTTACTTAACTACATACATGTTGTGCTCTATCACAATAGGATATAAAATCCTTAAAGGCGGGGAGAGTTTCATTGTCATAACCCTGGCACAGTGCTTGACATACAGAAGGCACTTAACAAATGCTTGCTGAATTAAAATGGATTTGTAGCTAGATCTCTGCCTCCCTGACATTACAAGGGAGGAGAGGGAGTCCTGAACTCCATGTATGGGGCTAATGGTTCTCCCTAAATTACTTAATGTCCTCAAGTTGCCCTGAGAAGATCATAGCTAATGTACTTCTGAAAATAGGGTGGGATGAGTGTCAGCAGCTATATTTCCAGAATGCCTGTGAGGACAGCAGCTTCCCTATCACATTTACACTTTCATATTAACAGATGCCAAGATCAAGTTCCAGCTGAGACTGTCACAGGAAACAGGAAACAGGCTTTTGAGATAGTTGCAGCCAGGTCAATAGGGGAAATATAAAGAGTATAATGTAGGAAAGTGGCGCCCAATCTTTTCAAGTATAAGAGTCCTTTAAAAAAAAAAATTAAAACATTTCTCAGATTCTCACATGATAGTAATTATACTATCACAAGATAATAAGAACATAGAAAGCACCTCAAAGTCTAAACCTATTTATAGATAGGGAAACTGAGGCACTGAGGTTAAAGCAACTTGCTAACAGTCACATAGGCAGGAAGGGTAAGTGGCAGGATTTGAAACCCAAGCCTTAGGACTTAAGAACCGGGACTTTTTCCATTGTAACAACCTGTCTCCTTCAATATCCATTATTTGAGGAAAAACATGACAAGAAGCTACTTGTGGGGGTGGCTAGGTGGTGCAGTGAATAGAGCATCAGCCCTGAAGTCAGGAGGACCTGAGTTCAAATCTGGCCTCAGACACAACACAAAACTAGCCATATGACCTTGGGCAAGTTACTTAACCTCAATTGCCCTTCCTTCCCCCCCTCCAAAAAGAAAAAGAAAAAAGAAGCTACTATGAATTCAGTACTGTTTTAAAGGAATTTGCATTTTATCCATCATAACAGCTTTGTTGTTCAGATGTTTTTCAGTCGTGTCCAACTCTCCATGATCCCATTTGGAGTTTTCTTGGCAAAGATACTGCAGTGATTTGCCATTTCCTTCTCCAGTTCATCTTATAGATGAGGAAACTGAGGCAAACAGGGTTGAAGTGACTCGCCCAAGGTCACACAGCTAGTAAGCATCTGAGGCCAGATTTGAACTCAGGAAGAGAAGTTCCCAACTGCCCATATCACGACAGCTTCTACATTTGAAAAAGAGTAACACATATATGGCAGCAAGGAGGTGCAGTGGACAGAGCGCTGGGCCTGAAGTCAGGAAGAACTGAGTTCAAATTCATCCTTACTAACTGTGTGATCCTGGGCAAGTCACTCAACCCTGTTTGCCTCAATCTCCTCATCTGTGATATGAGCTAGAGAAGGAAACAGCAAAACCATTCCAATATCTTTGCCAAGAAAACCCCAAATGGTGACACAGAGTCAGACACAACTGAACAACAACAAATATACATTAGAAAAGTATATTATTTATACATTCTATAAGAGGCATATCTGTTCACTTATGAATTTGCAAATCCCTTGAAATAATTAGGTGGGGACCAGGGCAGGGGGTGTAATGTTAGATTGTAGAGAGGAATTTAAAAGAAATTTCCAATGAGGCCATATGCACAAATTCCAACCAAATGAGCAGGGAAGTAAATGCAGAGAAATGAAGTATAAGATACAAGTGATTCCGGGCAGTCAGGTCATGATGTCTCCCTAAAGACCCACAGCAAAAAAGACACATCGAGAAAAAGAAGCTATAATCAACTTGGAAGATTTCAGAAACTGTGGGTGCTGCTCCTCGTGCATAACACTACATCGTCCCACACCCGTAGTTTTGCACAAGTTGTACCCTATGTTCAGGAAACTGGCATCCTGGGAGATTTAGAGACATGTACAGAGCCACACAGCTATTAATCACAAGGATATTGTATCAGCAAGCACCCTAGCATACCCAGGATGGCTGTTAGCACAGGTTCTTAGATCTGCTTTTCTAAAGGAAAGCAACTCAAAATGGGTTAACAATCTCACTTTAATCAATCAAACACATCATTTAGCTAGTTCAGGGGGGAAAGTCAGCACCCTGAACTTCAGAAAATGCAAACACAATACAAACACAAGTTATAAGCAAACAAAGAAACAGATCAGTAGACGAGCTTCTAACTGTCTGACTATCACATCCATACCTATTCAGTTACCAGAGCGGGAAGCACCAACATCTGGGTTTTTCAAAGCCAGGGGGCTCAACGGCTTCCCAGATTCTCATCTGGTCAAATCACACAACTCTTTCCAATGTGAGCCACAAAGCAAAACCTTGCATCAGCAGTATATATAGCCTTCTCCTGGCTCAGAGAATGTCATAGCCCTCTTGACCCACTGCCCAATCACAAAGCTACAAGGCGTGGGCATTCCTGAAGAACAAGCCTCCCGCCACAGGCTCCACGTGACCACATTCAGCCTATTAGGAGGCAGAGTATACTTTCAAATAGAGGAAGGTTCTCAGAGTCACATAGCCACTTTAGCAAATGGCCTAGGGGCAGGGAAGATCTTCAGATTCCCATTACAGATATGACTTGTAATTAGTAAAAATTAACTTATAAAATTAATTAGTGAAAAAATAGCAAATGCTAATCTATAGCTAGGAATAGAACTGACTATTAGCTATGAGCCTAGGAAGTACAAGATAGAAAAGAAAGAATACTGTACTGAAAGTCACCATAGGTCTAGGTTTGAATTCTGCCCCAGATAGTTACTTACTAAACTACTAGGGGTAAATCCCTTAAACTCTTTGAACCTGTTTCCTCATCTACAAGATGGAGATAATACCCACAGTCACTATCTCTCAGTACTAAAGGAAAAATCAAATGCAAACCTGGAAGTGCTATATAAAGCTATTTTTAAAATCACAAAATGTTCAGTCTAAAAGAACCCTTAAGATAAGCAGTCCACACCTTCATTTTAAAGATGAAAAAATTGAGACTAAGGAAGTTTAAGTGACACAGCAAGATCACACAGTTAGGGACAGATTAGAGACTAGATGCCAGGAATAGATTCCTAATTCCTAAACCCCCAATCTCTACTATCATATGATGACATAACACACCTTTTAGTGAATGGCATCCTTTAATATAATCTGGAAGGAAGGAAGGAAGGAAGGAAGGAAGGAAGGAAGGAAGGAAGGAAGGAGGAAGGAGGAAGGAGGAAGGAAGGATGAAAGGGAGGGAGAGAAAATTTGGAACTCAATAGCTTGTGGAACTGAATGCTGTAAACCAAAAAACCTTTCTCTAATTACATGTTGTTATAACCATATTGATTATTCCTCCAAAAAAGGACTTATGGTTATCATGGTCAGGAAGTGACTCTGCATTCCTAAAGGCTATACCAATGATAGGCAATGTTTGCCATCCAAGATCATCCTTAGCTCATCATCAGAAGGGTTGACTATTAGGTTATGAATTTTTTTTCTATAGTGGACTAAATCTTCACAGTCATGTAAGTAACTTGAAAGCTGTATGGAATATAAAATCCTACCATGTCTATTTGGTGATCAAAATCAAGCAACTCTATAAAGGAAAACAAAGTCTTAAAGTTCTTCTTCAAACATGGCTTCTCGCACCCATAGGTTAAGATCAAGATTCCATGATAAATGGCAACCCAAAGGGAAGTGTGTTCACTGATCCACTATCAACATCAAGAGAAGTATCAAGCTGGGATATATACTCACCTATACACACCCTGAACAGATAAAAATGCGAAATAGTTTCTACCATGATAGTACCAACATGGTAAAATGAGGGGGAGAAGGGAGAGACAGAAAGTTCCAGGACTTGGGGGATATCTACAAAAACTCATTCTCTCTCACTCCCCATATCCAGTCTGTTGCCAGGGCCTATTGATTTCACCTGTGCAGCCCTGTTGTGAGTCTGCCCGCCTCAGGTCTCTCCCCACCCCAGTCTATCCTCTATTCAGTCATTAAAGTGATTTTCCTAAAGATCATGTCTAAATATGTCTCACACACACATATGCACACATATGCACGCACATACACGCACAAGCACTGCAGTGGCTCCCTATCACCTGCATGATCAAATCCAAAATGCTCTCTTTGGTCTTCAAAGTCCTTCATAACTCAGCCCCCTCCTACCTTTACAGCCTTCTTACATCTTACTCTCTAACACAGAGGTTCTCAACCTTCCTAATGCCACGACCCTTTAATACAGCTCCTCATGTTGTGGTGACCCCCAACCATAAAATTATTTTCATTGCTACTTCATAACTGTAATTTTGCTACTGTTATGAATCATAATGTAAATATCTGATATGCAGGATGTATTTAAATTGAACATAACCCACAGGTTGAGAACCTAACACATACTCTTCAATCCAACATCACTGGCCCCCTGGTTGTTCAAGAACAAGACACTCTATCTCTCAGCTCTGGGAATTCTCCCTGACCGTCTCATGCCAAGTATATATGTGTATGCTGGCTCTCTTGTTAGATTGCAAGCTCCTTGAAGACAGGGACTCTCTTTTGCTTCTTGTATCCCTGGTACATAGCACAGTGCCTGGCTCATAGTGGGTGCTTAATAGATGTTTGATGATTGACTGAAAAATATTAATCCGATTCTCAGCACTCTAAATGTGCAATGTCAGTCCAATGTCTCATAAGCAGCTACACTATTGGAAAAACTACATCATATCCAAAGAGACATTCTCACTATAAATAAAACCAGAAGACAAAACAGTTGCAACAAAATAGAAAGATAACTCATAGATTCTGCTGAAAGTGGTAAATAATGATGCTGGAGGGATTATTTTGATCAGAGGTCCAAAGACAACCAAAAACATAATTTCATGGGATATATGCTCATTTCACTTTGCTAGATGCTCAGGATAAAAAAACTGCCCCCCCCCCAAAAAAAAAAAAACGAGAAATTTGCAATCTGCTGAAAGAATAATGAGAATTTTAAAGACATTCATCCGTTTTCAACATATCCCTAAAAGAGAAAAATTTCAAAAGGACAGACACAATTATGAATAGTGCTCTCACCACCACTACCACCCCCCCAAAAAAAGAATAGAGAATTCATGATCAACTATTAACCAATATTTTCAGGACCACATGTCTATAAAAAATCTGAAATGATAGTAGCTTGTGCAAGGATTGAGGATATCCTTGTGCAAAATGAGAAAGGGTCAGGCAAACAGTTCACAGATGGCTTTCTATAGTGGACTAAATCTTCACAGTCATATAAGTAACTTGAAAGCTGTATGGAATATAAAATCCTACCGTGTCTATTTGGTGATTAAAATCAAGCAACTTTATAAAGGAAAATGAAGTCTTAAAGTTCTTCCTCAAACATGGCTTCTCGCACCCATAGGTTAAGATCAAGATTCCATGATAAATGGCAACCCAAAGGGAACTGTGTTCATTGATCCACTATCAACATCAAGAGAAGTATCAAGCTGGGATATATACTCACCTAGCATAGTGCCCACGTATAGTAGATGTTCAAATAAAAAAACTTGTTGAATGGAAGGATGAAGAAAATGTGTTTCACAGTCTAACAGAGACTACTTTACAGAATGTTCAAAAAGAAGAGGGATCGCCTTTATCAGTAGAGCAGTACTACAAACGCTTCTGTTTTCAGATGACATTATGTTGATTGCATATAGTCCCAAAACGTTAAAGGGTCTTCTGAATGAGATCACTAAAAAGAGATAAGCATGCCATCCACAGAGGAAAACAATGGGATGAAAAATACTCATTGCCCAGATGATAGTATGCAGTTAGACAGGCAACCCGTTCTATCAACACATATACATATACACACAAGTTGATCATACATCTCTTTAGGCAAGGCCCCAACCCTCACATTAGAGACCACTAATTTAGAGCACTGAGAAGTTAAGTGACTTGCCCATGGTGACACAGTCAACATGTGTCAGAGACAGGACTTAAAACTAGGTATTCCTGAGCCCTACACCAGTTCTCTATCACTAAAGCATACTGTTATCAAATATTAGAAGGGAGGGGAGAAAGGGTAAAGGGGGAAGACAGAAAGGTAGAACAAAAAGATAGCAGGTGGAAGAGATAGAAAATGATCTGGACTCAAAACTAAATATGAGAAAAGATCAGGTTAAATCATAGTCTTATCCCAATTTGTTCATCATCTCCATTTGTTCAGTGCAGCAAAAACTCATCTTTTTCAATATCCTTGAAATGATGCTGTGTAGTTATGAATCATGGAACACTATGAACTCATAAGAATATCATTTTCAGGTAACCCAAAAGACAATGGAAAGATCCACGATGAGTATAAACAGGTTGTAGCATACTAACTAATAATGACTTGCATGCAAGAAGTGACATCTAAGACATGATCAAGGGCATATGATCAGAAAAGGAAGTCTGTCAAGTACAGAGGAAGATTAAGGGCTGCCAAACAACAATAATCCAAATCTCTGATCTCTATGACTTGTCTTAAAAGAACATAGGAGCACGCTAAACAGTTCCTCTGTGTCAGGTTTATGAGAAGTAACAAGTCAAGTCCACATGCATCTATGAAACACTTAGTACATGCCAAGTACCATGCTAAATGCTAGACACACTAAGAAAGACAAAAACAGACTCTGCCCTCAAGGAGTTCACAATCTAATGGGGAAAAACAACATGCAAAAACCTGTGCACATACAAGATAAACACAGAGTAAACTGGGGCTGGTAACAGTTGGGGAAATACTCCTTAAATGTCATAGTTCACCCAAAGAAGTCACCCCTAGACTCAACAATAACATCAAATTAAGGAAAATTGTTTATTTAGGGAAGGAATCCATCAGCCATTCAGGCACTCTGAGGTTCCAAGATTCCTGGACTTACAGATATATCAGATCATGTACCACCAGCAGATTGTTAGGAAAAGCATCTGCTTTAATTGAAAAAGCACTGGCTAAGCACCTGCATAATGTGCCAGGCACTATACTAGGTCCTCACTGGAGATACAAAGACAAAAATGAAACCATCCCCACCATCAAGAAGCTTGATTATATTACAGAGCAATGGAGGTGGGCATCAACCTGTACATATATGAGCATAGACAAAATACACACAAAAGATAAAGAAAAAAACCGGGGGGGGGGGGGGGGGGAGGACCAGGAGACTTCAACAATTGGGGGAATCAGGAAAGACCCTTTGTAGGAAGTGGTACAAAATGAACCTTGAAGAGAAGTGTGGGTTCCAAGAGGCATAGGTAAGAAAATAGCATTTCAGGCAGGACGGACAACTAGTACAATGTAAAAGTTCAGAACAGACTGCCCTGTCTGCAGCTGGACCAAGGGGATAGCCTTTGCATACATTATATGACATGAGCTACAAAAAGAAAAAAAAATCCATACCAAGAAGCACCAAGGAAGGGCCCATGGGCATTAAGCACTGCAGCCCGACCACTCGTAGATAGGCATTAAGGCAAGATCAACTGCAAGAGGGGACTAAGGCACCATCTAATTAAGATTAAATAAAAGAAAACCCCTGAGTTGTGCAAATACAGAAAGACAAAAAATTCCAGATATATGAGGTGGAACAAGGCACAAGAACAATTCTAAACCACACAAAACAGAGACAGAATCTCAGATGTTTATACAGTCTCTGCTGAATAAATCTTGTAGACCGCTACAAAACACATGGCAAGATGAAGAGGCATGAGTGGTTTGGGATCTGTACCAATGGACAGAATATACATGCCAATTAAATCAGAGATCCACTGAAGTCAGTGATTAGTAAATGCTATCTTTAACCATTTGGAATTGACTTTTTTTTTTTTAAGAAATTGGGTAGAAGATAATGATATGGTATGTTATTCATTTAACTATCACCATGAGAACCTCAGCTGTTCTTCCCAGAAGGCTAGTATACCAGGACACAAGCAGTCAACAAGTAGCAGTGTACCCAAACTCTAGGTAATATACCTAAGAGAAAATAAATTGTGATATTAACTACATCCAACTGGGACTTGAGATACACAGGCATTGTGGTAGGGAGATCCATCCTGCCCTACCGGAAAGTCAGAGGGGAGATGGGGGAGGATATAGAAGAGAATAGATTGGGGGAGGGGCTATGCAAGGGGATGGCTGTTTTGGGGTGGTGGGTGGGGGAAAGATGGGAAGAAAATTTATAACTCAAGATCTCGTGGAAATGGATGATGTAAACTAAAATTAAAAAAAAAAAAGAAAATAAATTGTGAGATATCCTCTCTCAAACACCAGTCTAGCAACCTAAACATATATAGCTTTAGCACATGACACAGAGAGACATGCTCATCTTGCAACCTACTGAAGTATTGATGCTAAATACTTTTAGGACTAGGTTTTGTTTTTATAACTATAGAAATAAATGATACCCTTCTACAATCCATCTTTTGGTCTAGAGGCCCCCCACTTGATCATTAAAGGATTCCAGAGTTCCATTAAGAAAGTGGCTGGGGTGAGATCCTGATGTGTTTCTATACTCCTAAATCTGGGAGGGCTAAGAGATTCCACAATACATCTATACCAATGACAACTGAAGCTAACATTTATAAAGTACATCAAAGTTTACAAAGCATTTTACAAACATGATCTCATTTGATCCTCACAGCAATCCTATGAGGTCAGCAATTGAAAGCAACAGGAGTGTATCAGGGAAACCCCCTCATCCACTGGACTAGAGTGCCTCCAAGGAGCTAGGTGAGCAAACTGGATAAAATGCTGGGTTTGGACTCAGGAAGATCTGAATTTGAATCCTGTCTCAAACACTTCATTGTGGGGCATCTCCAAGTAAATCACAATCAACTTCAGCCTCAGCTTTTTATCTATAAAATTAGAGGACTGGACTCAATAGCTTCTTAAGGTCCCCTAGTAGAATAATAAAATATGGGAATCTTCAATATGGGAGGCATTATGGAAAGACAATGACAGTAACTCATTGTTGGCGTAGCTATGAATTGTTGGATCATCATGTTGGATGGCAGTATAGAATTACACAAATAAAGTGACTAAAACATCCATATCTTTTGACTCAAGAGATTCCATTTGCTAGGTGAGTAGGTAGGTAATTATAAAGAAACAGACAAACAAGTAAAAAAGATACCCACATTTCATATAAATCTTGCTTAATATTTCATTTTATCATTTTTTTATTTGTGATTTTAATTTTAGTTAATATTATAGCACTAATGGTAGGGGTATATGTGTATGCATGTATGCATACATATATATACAAATATACATAAACATAGATACACCTATCAATGATTCCATAAACATTGAAGCAAAAATTAAAATAATAAAATTAAATATTAAATAAAAGTACAGCATACAAATACATGAAGCACATCCAATTCACTTGCAAGTCATGGCATCATCTTCCTGATGTCATGGTCCTCTTTGAGATAGCATTGATTGTGGTGGCAAAGAATTGGAATCAAAGAATTGGTGGAAGGGCTAATAATGCCATGATACATTAATGTAATTGCATATTACTGTGCTGTAAGAAATGAAAAACATGACAAACACAGATTAGCATGATGAGATTTAAATGAACTAATGTGAAGTGAAATAAAGAGAGCCAGGAAAATATATACAATGACTACAAAAAAAGTAAGTGGAGAGAACAATGGAACAGAATAAAATAAAATTATAAAGAACAAGCTTGATCTCAAAGAAGACATGAGAAGACACTCCCACTCCCACCCTGAGTCCTTTGAAGAGGCTGGGGTCCACAAGTGTGGAATAGTGCATGTAACATCAGATGTTTTTAATGTATTGATTGGTTTTGCTAGTTTTTTTATTTGTCATATTTTTATTTATTTGTCATAAGAAATTGATCTTTAGGAGGAGATGCAGAAGAATATAAGGGAAAATCTAAATGATATAAAACAAAAGATATAAATAAGATGTTTTTAAGTGTCTTGTGTTTTAAGCATTTCCTTTATGCGGGAAGAAATAAATAGCTAGGGCAGCTAGTTGACAGTGAATAGAGCACCAGCCCTCGAGTCAGGAGGACCTGAGTTCAAATCCAGCCTCAGACACCTAACGCACTTGCTAGCTGCGTGACCTTGGACAAGTCACTGAAGCCCAATTGCCCTGCCTTCCTCGCCTCCAAAAAGACAATAAATAAGTATGTAGCTACCCTATGTCGGATACCTGCTTTGTACACTGTGTACCTCTTTTGGAATGGACTCCATTAATGCCTTTTAGGGGACAGGAGAGATGAAGAAATTTCCCTAAAAATTCCTGAGTGAGTCTTAAATGCCAGAGAATATGACAAAAACTCTATTCCCCTTTCTTTTTATAGTCAGGGTTCCCAGAATCAAATCTAGGCTCACTGGAGCCCGAGGACCTTTATGGAATGGAATACCACCTGACATACTATTACCAACTCCATTTTGTACATAAGGAAAGTGGAGAGAGAGAACTTATACACAGCTAGAAGGTGGGATTTGAACCTATGTCAATACTACCTCCAAATCCAGAGGTCTTTCCACCATACCGCACTGCCTCTTATCAAGGAACCTAGGCTCCTACCCATGCCTTAGAACTGAGTAATCAACATTTCTTCAACAAGTATTATTGACCACCTACACAGTTCAGAGTACTGTATTAAGTGCTAATAGCTGGCTAATTCTTTAAGTAAACTGGAAATAGCTATGGGAGTGTTATCCAGGATTCCCTAGTCATCTCAATATCATTCAAAACAGCAAATTGAGTAAGTGTCTTTATATCCCTACATGATCCAGAAAGTATGGGCCAATATCACCCCCTCCAAAAAAAAGAATTTTTTATTACTATCAAAACATTTGTATGCCTCGCAATAATCACCTTAGGCATAACACTGAACCTTCCTAGGACTCAGTTTCATCATCTGTAAAATGTTGTAATCAGTGGCCTCTGAAGTCTCTTCCAGCTCTAGATCTATGAACCTATCAGGGAAATTGCACAAACCTAGTCCTAGGGCATGAATGTGAAAGGTTAATTTTGTTTTAAATAATCTCACATTTTCCTTTCTTCACTTCTCTCCTACGTCCTGGTGCTATCCCTAAGCTCTCCACAATAGCTCCTTCCCTTTGGAGAATAGGACAGGGTGGACCTAGCCAATTCAGACCCCTAAAGTGATAATCTATACTCCAAAATCAGCTATTTTCCCTCAAGTGTAGACTTACCCGATACAAATTCCCTAAGTGCTACCTACTCCAAGCTCCAAAATCAGCTCTTTTCCCTCACTATAACCAAAACTCTTAAACTCTTGGTGCAGCTATTAAGGGGGGAAAAAAATCTAATTAGATGACTTTACACTAAGGTATGACGCTCAGTAGCTCCTTAACCCTCCCAAATGCAGTTCTATTTTTTAAAAGTAAATACTTATTAACCCAAATAAATCTCTAATTGGAGGAATTTCAGACAGTATGACAAAGACCCATGGAAATTTTTAACAGTGTGGGTGGGGGGAAGGAGGCAGCTGTGAAGTTGTGAGAACAAACACAAGGCTGGGAGTCAGCAGATACAAGTTCTAGGGCGGGATGTGCCAGAAATCTATCACTTCACTATGTGACTGTCACCAGTCTGGGCCTTAGTTTCTTCATCTGTTAAATGAGGGAATTATACTAAATGATCTCTGTTCCCTCCCTTTCATCTCTAACATTGTAACATTTCTTTGGGCCCAGAGCCAACACATAAATAGTATGGTACTGCTTGGTGGTCCACTCTTTGAGTTAGTTTCCCTAAATTATCTTCCTTTTAACATTTTTTTCCTTCTATTTCTGAACCCAAAAAAATCTCTAAAAGCCCCATTTCAGCAGGCATGAGAAAGAAAATTAAGATTAAGTACATGCCAATTTTGTTTGTTTAAAATTGTGGAAGATAAATCCCCTGAAAAATTTATACTGACCATCATTTTTTAAATGGTATTAAAATGGAAGTGCCCCAAAATTGAACTTCAAATATATCTTTAGAGGTACACTGAATTTAATCAAAACCCTTCTACCACCATCACAAAACAAACAAATGTGAAATGTGGCACAACTATGTCACATGTGCCCCTTTCTTTGGTCAATTCGGTTGTACCATTTTAAAATACGCATAGGATTATAGACATAGAAGTGAAGGAGATTTTAGAGAAGAGGTTCTCAACCTTTTTTTGCATCATGGATCCCTTTAGCAGTCTGTTGAAGACTACGGGCCCCTTCTCAGAATAATATTTTTAAATGAATAAAATAAGATTGCAAAGGAAACCAATTATAATGAAATATAGTTATAAAAATACTTTTAAAAAAACAGTTCATAGATCTTAGATTAAGAATCCCTTCTTTAGAGGCTACCTAGGCCAATCTCATCATTTTACATATAAGGAAACTCAGACCCTGAGAAGTTAGTGACTTGTCTGAAGTAGTATCTATAAGTAAGGGTTGGTGGCAGAATTTGAACCCATATTTTTTAACTCTGGAAACATTACAAGTTCAACTACGCCACAATACTTCGATTGTATAAAGATGTTAGAAACCAGGCTCTTGCTTACATAATAGAATTATGTAACAGTGTTTTTAGCATAGCTCTGAACCAAGAAGGATATCTAGGACTCAATTCAGGGGGCACGAGACAAAGTAAAGATACAACAATGGAGAAAGAGATTCAGATTCTGGGATAAAAGGAAATATATAGGAAATTGTGTAGGTTAAATAAGCAGGCTATCAAAGACTTGGAGCTGAGGCCAGAATTTGGGGCTTCATTTATTTTGCACAAGAGAAAGTGGCTCTTACAAGTGGTCATTGGGGAAATCCCCAGAAAGTCATTTTGTGAATTAACACACACACACACACACACACACACACACACACACACACACACACACACACACACGAGAGAGAGAGAGAGAGAGAGAGAGAGAGAGAGAGAGAGAGAGAGAGAGAGAGAGAGAGAGAGATGTAAATTTGGTTGGCTTACAAGAGTACAAGATAGATTTTCAAAAATGTTTATAAGTAAGGTAATCAGAAGTCAATTATATTCAAGAGAGAGCATGACAGAAAGTGAAGAAAAGAAATCCTAGCCAAGTTACTTTCTCCCTGTGTTGACCTGGGTTCTCTGGCTGTTTCACCCACTCTTAAAATGAGGTTAGACTAGAAGACTTCTGAGGCTTTTTCCCACTCAAAAGTTATATTGTATGTGTTCATTTCATTTTTATTAACAAACTCTATTCAAACACTAGCTACTGCGAATATTAAGTATATCATCTTCACTTCAGACAAGTCTGCCCAAAAATGCTGCTTTTTCCTCATTTCCCAATTTAGAGAAAGACATCTTCTACTCTTAATTATTTTTAACAAATTAAAAGATGTTCAGTTCTATTCTTTTGACATTTAAGCTTATAAACCTAATTCCTCTAAAGTAAGTAATTAAACAAAGTTTGGACTTTATGAATAATTTCAACAGCACATTATAACTAAAGAATAAAGTTCTTTCTCCTCCCTTTCAAATTTTGTGATAATCAGTTTGTGGTAAAATGACAAAAAGAACAGCTGAGAGAAAACTTTGGAAAAATCTACTTCCCATCAACTGAGAGAACAAAAAGTAACTATACATAAGAGGCATGAAAAGGAAAAAAAATAAAAAATCTAAGTATTACTGTTGTGAATTTAAAGATGTACCTGCCACCACCTTAACATCTGTATGAACTTTCCACTCACACCAAATTGGTCAACTTGTTGCTCCTCAAAAACGTCTTGTGCGTGAGTCCCCAACTTTGTGCCTTCAGCCACATCCTTTCCCCCTTCACAACCTTCTCCACCTGACTGTCATAAATCCTACTCACTTTTCAAGGTCAGCCAATACTAGTATTTACATAATGCCATATATTACATACATTACATAATCCTTCTGGCTTAAATGAATAGAGTCCTATGGCATTACTTACAGAACTGAAAGATGGGCTGTCTCTGGACATCCATTTGCTTCCCCCAAAGGTAAAGTGAAGAGGTGAGGCTAAGTGATCTCTGGAGTCCACTCCTAGCTCTAAAAGCATTCATCTATGAATCTAATGGAAAGAAGATGCTAGGATGGGAGTCAGGGAGTCAGGCAAAAGTACAAAAAATGTCTCATTTGTTCCTCACAACAACCCTGAGAAATAAGTGCTGTTATTATCCCCATTTGTAATTACAATTAAGGAAACGAAGACAAACAGAGGTTAAGTGACTTGCCCAATGTCACATAGCTAGTAAGCATCTGAGGCTGGATATGAACTCACGTCTTCTTGTTTCCAAATTAAGTCTCTCCTCCTCCTCACCTTCCTTACTCCTTCCTCTCCCCTTCAAAAATTCTCAGTCAACTGTTCTTTTTATTTCACCACAAATTCATGGTCACATAACTTAAAAGGTAGGTAGACAAAATGGACTCTCCCCAATATGGATAGCATAGGCCCCAGGGCAGGAGTCCTGGCAGCTGTGGCATGGCAGAAATTGTCTAGATTCCTATGCAATTTAATCACCCTGGAAACAAGAGCTACCTTGCCTAGTTCAACAGATTTCTGATAAGACTGTTTCTTGTCTATCCTTCACTCACTCTAAAAATTAACCTATCAAAATAATAAACAAGAAGCTACTCATCTGAACAGGACTTTAAGGTTTGTGAAGGCTTTCCTCCAAAAAACCCTGAGGAATGTAGGACCTCAAAGAGAAAGAAGAGTGCAAGAGAAAGAGCACTGACTCAGAGATTTGGGGGCTTTTTTTGTCAATTAGTCATGTCTGACTCTTTCCAGCCTCATTTAGGGTTTTCTTGACAAAGATACTAAGAGTGGTTTGCCATTTCCTTCTCTAGCCCATTCTACAGATGAGGAAACTGAGGCAAACTGGAGTTTAGTGACCTGCCCAGGGTCACATAGCTAGTAAAGTGTCTGCAAGCCAAAATTTGAACTCAAGTCCTCTTGACTCTAGGCCCAGCTTTCTATTTATTGCACCACCTAAGTCCCCGGGTTCAAATCCCACTGCTCATTCTCACTACATATGTGATTCTGCGCAAGTCACTTCCCTTCCCCTGGGTCTCAGTTTCCTCATCTGTAAAATGAGAGGCCCTAAGGTCCCATTCAACTCTAGAGCTATACTTCTGTGATACCAGTCCAAGCACTATCTACATTTTACAGATTTATATTGAAAGTGAGGTTCAGACAGGCTCAGTAATTTGCCCAATGTCACATAACTAATGAGTCAGAATTGGCATTTGAATACTAGCTGCCAGGTCTCTCCTGATTCAATCAAAAAAGATTTATTCAGTACTACTTTGTGCTACCTACTGTGCTAAGTTAAGCACCAGAAAAAGATGCACAGAGAGGGAGGGAGGGAGGGAAGGAAGGAAGGAAGGAAGGAAGGAAGGAAGGAAGGAAGGAAGGAAAGATATTCCCTGCCCTGAAGTTCACATTGTAACTGGGGAGACAAGTTAAAAAAAAAAACAAGCTATGTACAGAGTAGATGATGGGAGCTAATCTCAGAGAGGAAGGTACTATCAGCTGGGGGCACTAGGGAAGGCCTTTAAGAGGGTGAGGTTTGAGTAGAGAATTGAAACAAAGAAACAGAAATGAGAATGATTTCAAGTCCAGCATTCTTCACTCCCTCCCACTGCTTCTCTGAAAGCTGAAAGGGTCAAGTAACCTCCTTTGAAATTAGCTACCATCACTTGTATTTCAACTTGGACCCATGAACCTATGATTTATCCAGAGAATTCTGCTCATAAAAAGAAAGACAAATTGTGGAACTGAATCTTGTAAATTAAAAGTAAACAAATAAATTAGTTTTTAAAAAGAGAGACAAATCCGCATATTTAAACAGGAATAGCAGAGAGCCAGATTTACATCTTTGAAAAGATACTAACTTTACAATACAACTAAGAAATAGACTACCAGTTGGCAATAGTGACTAATAAGATAATGTTTGACATCCCCAATCACCTGGAAATTTTCTTGTAATCACCTAGCTACAAGCATACACAACTACATCATTGTTAATGTATTAACTGTACAAAATGAGGCAAAAAGAGCTTTGTTGGTCACAGATATCTAACTATCCACAAGAAACAAAAGCACTGCAGTGTGTTAGCTCATCAGCTCCAACCCAGTGCTTCTTACCTGACCAAGAGGTTGGTCTGTGTTTACAGTGATACATTACATAACCCTTCCAGCATAAGGGAAGACAGTCAGAGGGCATTACTTACAGAACTGAAAGATGGAATTCTCTGGGTCTTTGCTTGCCCCAAAGTGAAGAGGTGAGGCTAAATGATTTCTGGAGTCCCTTGCTAGATCTAAGTGTTCTTCTATGAGTCTAAGTAAGAAAAAGATGCTGAGTTGAGTCAGGAAACCACATCCCCTCACTGGTCTCCCTGTCTAATTTTTCCCCTTTCCAACCCATCCTACACATCCACACTCCCTAAACCATCATTCTCATTTTAAAACCTACTCAGAAAATTTAAATGGCTCCCCTTTGACTCTAGGATCAAATCCAAAGTCTTCACTCAGGCATTCAAGATTCTTCATTACTTGGCTTCTATTTAATCCATCCAGTCGTACTGTCTGACACAAATCCTATGTTTCAGTATGGTCTACACACTATCTATGAATGTGACTTATGAATCTCTATCACTTTGTGTTTGTTTATATTGTTTTTCCTAAATATTTTTCTCCCTTCTAACATTATTTGGTTCTTTTGCATCCTTCAAGGCCCAGCTCATTTCATATTCTCTGCAATTCCTTTCCTTCCCTGCCCCCCCCCCCAATTGCCCTTTATTTGCTTATTTAATTATTTATTTTTGGCATCCATTTTTTAAAATTTTGAGTTACAAATTCATTCCCTCCCCTCTGCCCCTCCCCCACTCCTCAAGAAGTTTCAATTATATATGTGAAGTCATACAAAATATTTCCTTATTAGCCATGTTACAAAACAAAAGCAAGAAAAATGAAGAAAGTGAAAACAGCATGTTTCAATCTGCATTCAGAATTTATCAGTTCTCTGGAGGTGGATAGTATTTTTTATCATGGGTCCTTTGGAGTTGGATTGAATCATTGATCAAAGTAGCTGAGTCATTCATAGTTGATCATTGTTACAATATCGATGTTGCTGTGTACAACGTTATCCTGGTTCTGCTCATTTCACATTGCATCAGTTTATATAATTCTTCCCAGGTTTTTCTGAAACCATCCTGCTTGTCATTTCTCATAGCACAATACTATTTCATTAAAATGTTATACAACAACTTGGTCAGCCATTCTCTAATTGATGGGTATCCCCTCAATTTCCAATTATTTGATACAACAAAAAGAGCTGCTACAAATATTTTTGTATATATAAGTCCTTGTCCCTTTTCTTTGATCTCTTTGGGAGGAGATCAACCATGGCTATCATAATTACAATGTATTCTGTCACAATTTTTTTTATACTGTTGTAGTTAATGTATATATTGTTTTCCCATTTCGGGTTTTTTTTTTAACTTTGCATCAGTTCATATAATGCCTTCCCACTCTTCTTTAAATTCCTCATACTAATTGTAACTAGAAAAGGATAATTATTATAGTGAGAAAATTGGAAACTATGCCATACATGAATCAGTTGAAAGAATTAGGGATATTTAGCCTGGAGAAGACTTGAGTGGCATGATAGTTATCTGCAAGTAATGAGATAATATAGCTAAAGTATTCCACAGACCTTAAAGTACTCTATATTATTATCACTGTTGTTATTAATAATAATAATCATATAGAAGAATGATTACAACTGTTCTGCTTAACCCCTAAACACCTTACCTAGGGTGGTAAAAGTTACGAAAAAGAATATTTCAGTTCAACACAAGCAAAATTTCCCAACACTTTGTGTTGTGCAAAGGTGGACTGGATGCTAATCATTAAAGGTCATAAAGTGGAAATCAAATAGGTCACTTGTCAGGGATCTTGTAAAGAGGATTCCTGTTCAGATAGAGGCTGGATCAGAAGACTTCTTGTGTGCCTTCCAACTGAGAGTACAGCCCTGCAGGTTGGCAGCCTAAGTTGGTAGGAGCAGAAATACCCATGCATACAAACCTGGAGGGTCCTTAAAATGTGTGTAAAGCCTTTCCAAATAACTTTAATCTACTGGAATCTCTCCCTCCCCTTACCATTACTTCCTGTGCAACTCAACAGTTATTTATCATATACTGCTTTTTATTGTCAACTGTCTTTTCACAAGACTAGTCTTTCCATCTTAATTAGGGGTCTCTTAAGGACATGTACTGTGTATCTTAAAGTTTTCTGAATGCTCAACAACACCCAGGGTAGTGACTAGTATATAGAAGGGCATAATACATTCTTGGACTCTAAGATTAAAAAAAAAAACCACTCCCAATAGATGCAATACGATTGTCACACTAGAATTATCTGCATACAATTCTTAAGCCCCTAATTTGCTAACTATTTTCAACACAGTTTATAGGATGATTGTCTTTACCATAACACGCTTCTTGATTTTTATGTTGGATGTTAACAGGAAAATGAAGGTTAGGCTATGTAAATTCACTTTAGCTAGCCAGTCAAAAAGCATTTATGAAATTCTTACTATATGTCAGGCACTAGGCTAAGCTATAGGGATACAAAGAAAAAAGCAAAAAAGTCCCTGCCCTCAAGGAGCTCATACACTGACAAGGAAAATAACATGTAAAGAATTATGTACAAACCTGATATATACATGGAAGGTAATCTTGGAAAGGCATTAGCAATCAGAGGTAGAAGGAAACAGAAAGGACTTCTGCAGAAGGTGTGATGTGAACTAATTCTTAAAGGAAGCGAGAGAAACTGAGAAGAGATCATATGAAGGAGAATATATGTACATGTATGTATGTATATATGTATACCTATAGATACAGAGGCAGATGTAGCACAGTGGATATGGCACCAGACCCAGAGTCAAGAAGAATCATTTTTCAAATCTGGCCACAGACATGTATGAGCTATGTGACCTTGGACAAGTCACTTAACCTTGTTTGTCTCAGTTCTTTATCTGTAAAAATGAGCTAACAAAGGAAATGAAACCACTCCAATATTTTTACCAAGAAAACCCCACATGGGGTCATGAAGTCAGACACAACTGAAAAATTACAAAAAAAAAAAAATACACACACATCTATTTACATAGATATAGATAGAGAGATATATGTCTGGAAATTATCTGCACTGAAAATGACAACTGAGCTTATGGAAGTTAGAAAGTTGGTGGCTCACCAAGTAAGGCTGTATAGACAGAAAAGAGAAGAAGGTGAAACCCACTGTTTGTGGATATGACATGGATGAGGAAATAGTAAAGAAGACTGAGACGAAACTGTCTGAAAAATAGGAAGAAAACCAGAAGATTACAGTATCACAAAAACTAAAGGGGAAAAAGTATCCAGGAGAAGAATGTGACCAGTGTCAAATATAGCAGAGAAGTCAGGAAGAATGCTGTAAAACAATGTACTCCTAGTGACACTATTTTCTTTCTTTTCTACTCATTTTTAAAAATGTTTTATTGATGCCCTTTGTTTTTATATCACAGTGTATTTTAGAAATATGCTCCCTGTAACTTCTCCTAAATTTAACCCTCCCTTATGGTGAAGAAAAAGTTTAACAAAAGCATTCAATACAGTGACCATATCTGACAATATATACAATATTCTATCCCAGTAGTTTCTCACTCCTCTGTTGAGATAGGGGAGGTATATTCTATTATGTCTTCTCTAGGAATTATTTTCTATAGACCTATTATGATAGAATTATAAGGAACTGTTCAGACATTTTGGAAAGCAATTTAAAACAATGCCTCAAAAGCTTTCACTGTGCATACCCTTTGACCCAAGGATATCACTGCTTGGAGGGGGGTGGACCATCTCTTGTCATCCAGATTTATATAGTGCCACTGAACCCAGATGGCTCTGGAGGAGAAAGTGAGGTTAGTGACTGTCCTCTCTCTTCCCTAGATACCTTCCTGTCCTATACCTTTCTCTCCTCTCCCTCTGTCCACATAGGGTATCATACCCTTACCTACAGGTGCTCTTTGATCACTGAAACCTCAAAAGATATCTTGGGGTTTATGGACTAGACTTCTTTCCAAAGGACTATGCCTTAAATCCAATTCACTCAGGCTCTTATAGATTGGCCAACAATAAGTCCCAGCCCAAGCCCCACTCAGCCTTCATTTTTGGGGCCAGGATTGGCTCAGGGTAAAAGTAAATAGCAATGGTTTCTGTTTTGGCCAGAAACCCTAAGGGTCTTCCTCTCCCAGATTGATTTTTTTTTTTTTGGACTAGGTAAAAGAGGTCATTCTTTGTCTCATTTCTAACCTAGCCTTAATCACTGAATGGGTGTTTCCTCAGTCAAACTGAGACCTGGAAAAAACCTTAGCTTAAAAAACCCAAAGTCTCCCACTGCATCTGGGGCCATCTCCAGTTGTCCTCATCTATATCTTGCCACTGTACCCAGATGACTCGGAAGAGAGAGTGAAACTGGTGACTGCATAACCTTCCCTCGCTTTAATCCAATTCACTTGCAAGTCATGGCATCACCTTCCTGATGCCATGGTTCTCTGAGAACAAAGGACAAACAACAATATCACTACTAGGTCTATACCCCCAAAGAGATCAAAGAATGAGGCAAAGGACTCATATGTACAAAACATATTTATAGTAGCTCTTTTTGTGGTGGCAAAGAATTGGAAATGGAGGAAACATCTACCAATTGAGGAATGGTCGAAAAAGTTATGGTATATGCATGTGAGGAAATGCCACTGTGCTAAAGTAAAAAAACTTTTAAAGAAAGCTGAGATTTGCATGAACGGATGCAGAGTGAAGTGAGCATAAGTAAGAGAACAATTTATACAATAATCACAATATTGCAAAGATAAACAGCTTTAAAGACTTAGGAAATCTGGTTAACAAAATAAGCAATGACAATTTCAGAGGATGCAAGATGAAACATGCTACCCACCTCCTGATAGAGAGGTGATGAAAGCAGTACAGACTGAGACATATTGGAGGGGTGGGGGCAGGAAGGGTAAATCCAGAGCAGTAATTTGTTTTGCCTTTGACTCTACATGTTTGTAACAAAGGTTTTGTTTTCCTAGCTTTCTCAAGAGAGTGAGGGAAGGGAAGGGAGAAGATTTGAAAATAAAATAAAATTTAATTTTATATTAAAAAAAAACAAGGAACTAAACTCATTTTGTCCCTTCCCTTCTCTGATTCCATAGCACCAACAGTGCCAGAAATTCTTCTATTCCATTTTTGTGTTTACCTCAGATCCTAAGGCACAAAAGTGAGTAAAGAACAGAGTATTAATTCTATTTTAAGAAGTAACAGAACAAGAGACACTTATGTCATCAAACTATATTTTTAGAAGGCATAATTTTTAATTTATTCTTTTTTTCATTCTAGCACAGAACTCAAGAAAAGCCAAGTAACAGTTTCATCAACAAGAACATTAGACTGTCAGGAGTTGGTTTTCTTTTTCTTCAAACTGTCTATATCTTTATCTAGCTTTAAGGGTATTTTGTATACAGTGAAGTCAGTGACTCAAATCTTTAAAAAATTATCATAGTAAGCGTCCTGATTCAGTGCAAAGACTGCTAGATCTGAAGTTAGTTCAGATTTTAGCTCTGCCATTTACCTACCAACATGACCCTAAGCAAGTCATTCATCATCTTAGTTTCCTCATCCTTAAAATAAGGAGGTTGAATTAGGTAACTTACAAGGTCCTTTTCCAGCTGCTGAAGTGGTATTTAGGAATATCTTTAGGAAGAACAGATCTAACTATAAAATCTCCCTGCTCAAAAAGTTCCAGTTGGCTCCAATTGCTTCTGAGATAAAACACAACCTCCTTTATTTGGCGCTCAGAGACCTGCACAATCTGACTCCTTCCCATCTGACTACTTTTCCAGATTTCTTGAACACTAACCCCCTTCATCCACTCCATGCTCCAGCCTAACTGACCTCAAGAAAACGTATCATTCCTATATCTTATCTCCAGTCATGTCTTTGTAAATGTTGTCTCTCATGAATAAAATTCACTCATTCTTTATTTCTGTCTTTTAGAATGCCCTACTCCCTCCAAAGTTAAACTTAAAACATCTCCTCCTACATGAAGCTTTACCTGAGGGCCTACCCAGGCGCTGGTCTCCCCTCCACCCAATTACTTAATACACACACACACACCTCTGTGTGTGTGTATGTAGTTTTTCTATCCTGGATGTGGCTTGCTTTGTATCTATTTGTATGCAGGGTATCTCTCCCCTTTAAACTAACATCAATTCCTCAGGGACAAGGCCTATCATTTGCTTTTTTTTTTTTTTTATCCCCAGACATAGCTCAGGGCTTGGCACAGAGAAGACAACTAATAAGTGAATGCCTAACAAATTCAAGCTCTAAATCCATGATCCATATTATTGCTATTATTGCTACTTACTGAAATGTAAAGCACAAAACAACCATGAAATTAATAGAGAAATGTCAAATGACTCTCATTCTCATTCCAGAAATGTGCTGTGTAAGGTAAGAAAACTTCAATTCCAGTGCAGATCTAGAGAACCTACCACTAATGAGGAATGTCTAACAGATACTGATCTAATCCCAGGTGTACAGACAGGTTAAAAGTCCACTCGGCCAATGAGGTCAGGAAAGATGTGGTTTTACCTTTCCACAGTTGGGTGGCACAGGGGTTGCTCCTCTTGTGGTAGCAAGTATGTTATTCCCACAACACTGACAACACGCAAACTAAATGGACACACCTATTTTGAACATAAGAGTTAGGTTAGGTAGGATGCCTAGCACAAGTGTATTACTGCAGTAATTTAATGTAATCAAATTTACAGGATGGATAAGAGGTTGCTTTGTCTAGGAATCACTAAAAGAGTGAATTCCTCTTAAATACTTTAAGGACAATCCAATTTACTAAAAAAAATCTTTATGTTAAATACAAGTTCATTTGCTAAATAACTAATATCATTTACATAAAGCAAAGTACTCTTGTTACATGATTTTAAGCTCATCGATATTTGTGTATTTATTTTCTTTTTTAAGGTTAGGAGAGCAAAATGTGAGTAAGTTGTTGGGGTTTTTTGTTTGGGTTTAAGCAAAGAACTACTGATGTTTAAAGACTGTTTGGGTAAGATATAAAAGTTCTACCAAGCTTTCTCAGTGTTGAACTTCATTAATAATAGTTCATGTTATTATAGTATTTTAAGGTTTATGATGCTTTCTATTAGAAAAGTGTTTTTAAAAATGTCTGGAAAGTCAAAGAAAATCCTTCAATGGCCAATTCCTTTAGTAGGAAAGACACAACCCAGGAAGGACTGAAAATCTGAATAGATACAACTTAGCTAAGTTACATTTCATCAGGTTTTCTCCACACCAGAACCTAGTTTCCTGACCTCCTGAGAAAGAATTTGGAATTTTAAAGTCACTTTTCTTTACCAAGTATGCAAAGATATGGAAATGAGAATGTTTTACTCACCTGGATGCAAACTGTGGGTCTCAAAAAATACTGCATCTTCTCTAAAATCTCCTTCTGCAGGAGATCCCATGCTATTGTCTTCTCTAAGTGTAACACAAAGGGTTGTCCAAATCTAAGGAAAAATAAAATGCTTTTTATTTGGCATATGGAGCTTCAATAATATAGCTCTTACTGTATTCCTACCATGAGTAAGTCATTTAAGTCACTGAACTTTGAATTTCCTCAGCTGTAAAGTGACCATAATATATAAACCATATAACTCACAAAGTTATTAAGAGGAAAAGATTATGTAAAATCTAAAATGCTATATAAATGAGGTGTTATTATTTTATTAGGCCAGGGTAATTATCTAGAATCAGAACAGGACTGTTCTTAGGACAGGTCTTAAATTTGAAATGAAACTAGAAATTCAACATAAATTACAACACTCCCTGCTCCACAGCTTCAGTGACAAGAGAACAGTAGAAAGAAAAGAAGTTTCCATTTTTAGTTTACATGTAACAACTGATAAGCCAGAATGATATCTTGGGACTACCACAGCAAAGCAGAGACAGGGGCAGGAAGGAAAGACCAAGAACAGAAGCTTGTCTTGTTAAGCAGCTGGGCAGACAAGAAGATTGAATACCAGAGAAGTAGACAGGGCTAGAAGGATGAACTAAGTACGGCGGGGTCAGACAGACAAGCAGTCACCTCTTTGGAAAACAGCTAAGACAGGATGAAAAGGAAAGCAGAATCCATATTCCAGGGAGTCAGAGTCAATAAGAACAACACGGTAAAAAGGAGCTCACTGAATTTAGAGTAAAGACTATCTACCTGCTAGGTAAGACATACCCTAAAAGACCCAAATGTCAATCATAACTAGAAGCTTACATTCGAACACCTCTAATTCCATAGGAAAAGTGAATTCTCTTCCTTCTGACAGGTTCTAAGGGCTAGAATAGGGGTTAATATGGGATCAATAAATTTTTTAAAATTTTTTTATAACTTTATTTCAATATAACTGGTTTCCTTTGTAATCCTATGTACTTTATTTTATTTTTTATTTTTTTAACTTTATTTTTTTTTTGACTGACTTGTTTATTTACTTTTAGTTTACAAGATTCAGTTCCACAATCCCTTGAGTTTCAGATTTTCTCCCCT
>CM053590.1:124927025-124944469 GCA_028646515.1 Pseudochirops corinnae
TCATCTCTAGCTTTAAGGCATTCTTCATGTTTATTGGAGGCCCCTGGTGGGGGTGCTCTGGCTGCGCTCTCCTCCTCCCTCTCTCTCCCATGATCTTTCTTTTCCCCAAAGAAGGAATCAAGGGTTTGGGAGCTGTTCTTATTTTGCTTCTTATGCTTATTCTTACTCATGGTTGTTCAGTCCGTGATTTTTTTTTTTAAATCTCTGTGGGGCTCTGCTTCTAGAAGGGAAAGCTCTGTCCCAAATCGCTGGAGTCCTCCCAGCTGCCGTAGCTCTCAGGAAGATGCTGGGACTCTTCCTATTTACTTCCGGCTGACTGGATAATGAAGACTCCAGGACCGAAGCCCAAGACCGCAGTCCAGATCCAGGCTGCTCAACACGAGAGCTCTTGGCCTCAGAACAATCGTTTAGTCCCCCTGCTGTCTGCAGACCGCAAGCGGGAAGCTGCAATGCGGAGGTGGGTGCAAAACCTCTGCCTTTTGCTTTTCCACTCTGGAGGCCTTTGGGCCAGACACTTTTCTCCCTGCAGTTCCCACTAACCTAGTTCTGAATGCTGCTCGCAGCTGCCTCTAATCTGCTCCTCTGGTCCTCCCTTCCAGCCGCCCCCGGGGCACAGCCGCGGCTTCAGGCCAGGCTGGCTTCGGTTCGCAGTGCTGATATGGTTCTTCGTAGCCGAGCTGACTTTACTGGGAAGTATCTTTGTGTGCGTTTTGGAGTTCTAGGCTTGGTTTAGAGTCCTATTTTATGGGTATTTTGGGGTGGCTATGTGAGAGCCGCGATATGTTGCTGCTGCTATGCTGCCATCTTGGCTCTGCCCCCATGGTGTTTGCCTTATTACAATTACTACTCAAATGAGGTCCCACAAGATCAGGGTGCAAAACACCTTTATTATCAAATTACTAATACTGTCATTTCCAGAAACTATCAGGGAAAAGGAAATTTAAAACTTGAAGTATCTTAGTAAATTCTAAAATGGAAATATTTCTCAGGAGAAGCAATATAGTATAACAGTAGGAAACGGTTTTTTGAAGTCAGAAGACCAAGGTTTACATGCCGGTTCTTAGCCTTTGTGAGTCTCAGTTTCCCATCTGAAAAATGAGACTAATACTTGTCTGACCTGCATCACAGAAATTTTACCAGAAAGTACTTAGTGAATCTCAAATAAGCAGTTATTATTAAAATCATAGTAGCAAATGCTTACGAACTACATCCAAAGCACATGTCTAGTTATAAACAGGTTAAAAAACTCTTTTGATTCAATTTAAAGAGAATGTTACATGGAAGACATATGAAAAATGCAGTGAGAATTTCCATTTATTTGTCTCCACCTAAAAAGGTTGAGGAATTCTGATCTGAATTATCAGTTCAAGTACTTGAGTGAAGAGAAAGGCATCCAATAGTAATAAGTAATAATGGGCTTCCCCCCATCACCACCACTCCTCATCAATTTTAAAACTTATGTGTTTTAGCACATCAATCACTAGAATCACAGATGAATCACTAAACGCATAATCACATAAGAAACACGCCTGTTCATTGGCTAACATTGGGATAAAACTTCTGTTAATTTCACATCTCCTTGAGAATTAACAAGAATGATTATAAAGTAATTTGGACTCATCAGGAGTTTTTGTTTCTCTACCCCCAGCAAACTTTTAGGAATAAAATTTTGGTAAAACCTGTAATAAAATTTCTCATCTTGTTTATGTTTTTTTTTTAAAGATATATGTATGTGCTATCCAAATCCAGAGAAAGATTTATGGAGTCTGAATGCAGACTGAAGCAAATACTTGCTCTCTCTCTTTTTTGTTTTGTTTTGTTCCTTCTTTCTCGTTGTTCACTCCATTGGTTATAATCCTTCTTTACAATTTGACTAATGTTTAATGTGAAGGTATTTGTAGGACCTATATCAAATTGCATGCTGCCATAGGGGAAGAGGAGGGAAGAGAGGGAGTGGGAGGAAATTTGGAACTCAAAAGCCTGTGGAACTGAATGTTGTCAACTAAAAGTAAATTAATAAACAATTTTTTTTAAAGATATGTGTGGGGGCAGCTAGGTGGCGCAGTGAATAGAATATCGGCCCTGGAGTCAGAAGGACCTGAGTTCAAATCCAGCCTCAGACACTTGACACACTTACTAGCCATGTGACTTCGGGCAAGTCACTTAACCCCAACTGCCCTCCAAAAAGCAAAAAAATAAAAAATAAAAAATAAATAAAAAGATATGTGTGTGTGGAATTAAAATAAACAAAAAAGTCAGATATTGACCAACATTGTCTTGAAATATCCCCTCCCCCAATGATGTAGTAATTTTTTTTAAATCCATTTCTATATTGAGCATACAAATGCTTAAAAACACTAAAATAATACTAACCACCTAACATAGGGGTGACAGATTCAAGGTGAAGAATAAGAAATACATACATACACACATTTTACATGCAAAGGTGGGGATCTCTTTTGCTTGACTAGGTCTATTTGTCAAAACAGGTTTTTCCTTTTTTTTCGGCCAATGGCAGGGGAGTGGAAGGAAGGGAGCCTCTAAGGATCTTTTCCCCAAGAAAAGAGAAGAGAAAAGAAGCAATGGCCAAGAACTGTAGACAAGTAGGACAATATTGAAAGTTACACTGGATTTATTGTATACTTTACAATACCTCTACCTAATAGTTTCATGTACAGTCCTGTCTCCTGCAAAATGAAGGGAAATGGCCATTTTACCTGTTTTATAAGTTTAGAATTGAAAAGAAAGAAAGAAATTTCAGCCATATGGGCAACATACACAATGTACATGCATCCTGTGGTATGAATTCCTCCTTACCTGATCAGTAGGAATCTTCGTTTCCACAGACACTGCTTCCCGAAGCCTAGCCACAGTCCCAGACAGAGGTACGGCCACCCCAATTCTCATGCAATGAGAGCATTTTCCTTGATACACAACTGTGACATAGAGAGGCCTGCACAGATCAAAGTTGAGTCTTTCCTTTAGGCAGGTTGCTCACATTTCAGCTAACACCTATAATAAACAAATCTGACCTGAGCTGACTCCATGTTGAATCTACCTCCAGACCACTTACTATTTGCAAACCAAACAGAGTAACTTCTTTGGACCCAAATAGCTCAAGCGATGGTTTGAAATCAAGAAAAAGTATTCTACAAAGATTGATTTTACTAACAGAAAAGTAGAGCACCAGTCCAGGAATGAACAAGAGAAAAGAATTCTGAATCTGAGAACTCATTTAAAAAGAATCAGAATCTGAGAACTCATTTAACCTGAGTGCTTTGCACTATTACACAAATAATTTCATCAGGTGTCATGATGAATTCTTAAGAGTACAGCATCTAGCTTTATTACAATACAGCCATGGGGCCCCAAAAATATACAAAAGGGAGCCACTGATTCCACCAGACACCAATGTCTCCAATCTATCTGCTAGAAATTGCTTCATAGTTGCTTTACTTTATAGGCATTTTGTATTTATTTCTAAATGTATATGTTGTTTCCTCAACAGGATATAAGCTTCCTGGGGGCAGGTAATGATTCATTTTTGTCTTTTTATCCCAAGCGCCAAGTAGACCACCTAGAACACAGCAGAAGATTAACAAATGTTTGGCCAATTGACTGGGACAACAATCTTCTCCACTCTACAGACAACACACCCAGGGAGGAGTGACTGAATGGAATAGTTCCCAGCACTCACATAGCCACCACCAAGCCTTGTACACCCTGTAAATTTAGAGAAATAATTCTGAAAAGGTTTATTAAAGAATGCCTTAACTTAATCTAGAACCCTGTTTCTTGTACAATGTTTTCCTGGCCAATGTCAGTATTGGGGGAGGGGGAAAGACACATGATACAGCACATACATAGTCTTCATGAAATCAGTTCTATTCTTACCTTGTATGAGGCAGAGGAATTGGCAAGGAAATGCAGAGGAAAGGATCAAAGGTATTACTCTGCTTCTGGCAATGAGGACAAGTCAAAGAAGATCTTCAAAAACGAAAACATGAGACACAGAGATAGCAACAATGTTAGAACTTAGTCCTGATATACAGAAGTCCCCACTTCATCAAGCAATCAAAAAGGAGCAGGGGGTGGGGAGGATGGTCATGAAAACACTCTCATTCTAGGGTTTTAGTTTTTCTTAACCTTAATCAGATATGAGCAAAATCGCATAGACAGCCTTCACAGAAATGCAGTGACTGTAAGAGCAGGTCACTCTCCAGCAAATACCATCACCTAAAATTATTATGATGTCGAAATTCAAATGTTAGGGGGAGAGGCAGGGAAAGGGAATCAGGAAAACCAGCCCTGTTTTTACATGTAGCCTCATCAGATAGAACACTGCTCACAAACATTTGTGAAATATTCCTCCCTACCAGATGGTATCTCTCCATTCTCCATAGGATTTTGTTGTGCCTCTATCTCTTCGCACTTAAACTATAATTATTAATGTATTTGTCTTATCTCTCTTATGAGATTAACTCCCCAAAGGCAGAGATGTGTCTTATTCCTCTTTCTATTTCACTACAGTCTCTCTGCTCCACCAGCAAAGCCCTGCATGCCATAAGCATTTAATGACGATTAACAAAATTTGATGATATTGAAATTATTCCTCTCCTTAGAAATTCAACAATAATGGTCCAGAGCTTTAGGTATTTTGGAAATAATCAAATCAATTTTAGCTCCAAACCAAAGATCTCCAAGAAAGAAGAGGCAAGATCAAATTCACCTAAGATTTTAGAAAGGAAGTCAGTTCCATAAGAACGAGAAGCCCTCAAGAATGAAATTTTGATGATATGGATACAAAATACTTCCAGTAAAGAAGAGAAAGGAAGAGGTATCTAGGTATGTGGCTACACAAGTAACTCACTGATTAAATCAGATAAGTTTAAAAAGATAATGTACAGAAGACAGAAGCATGAGTATATAAATGAAAATGGAAAACGGCACAATACTGTGAGAATATCCGGCATGCTAAACCACAGAAGATGATGAGGCTTATCATGGATGCTAAAGACAACAGAAAGATGTTTTTCAAAGATTCATGGAAAGCAGAAAGATGCTCAGTGAAGCAGCAGGAACCCTGTTCTGGGCAGAAGAGACAATGTTGATAAACTACAGACAAAAGGTAGAAAGGGTAAACTTTTATTTTGTTTCTGTTTCCTCCTCAAAGAAAATGATTTTCAAACTGGAAAGACATCATTCAAACTATAGGCCAGTGAGCTTAAAGTCAATTTCCTTGAAAAATTCTAGTACATGTTATTAAGATGCTGGTTTATGGGGCATTTAGAAAGGAAAATGGTGATCACTGAAGACCAGCACAGCTTCATCAAAAAAAGGGCATGCCAGCCCAACATCATCTCCTTTTGTTTTGTTTTGTTTTGTGTTTTTTGGGCAGTGCTACTAGACTGGCAAATCAAGGAAATGCCATAAATATACTATGCTTGAATTTTAGCAGGTATTTTGTAAAGCCTCTCAGACTATAAGATGCAGGGATATGGACTAAATGAAAGTAAAGATAGATGGTTTCAGAACTGAATAAATGGTCAGGCCAAAAAAAAATAGTCATTAATGAGTCAAAGTCAACTCAGAGGGAGAGTTCTTGTAGAGACCCAAAAGAGTTCTGTCCTTAAGGCATGTTTATCAAATTGGAATATGACACAAAAGGGTAGGGCAGGAAAAGGCTGGTAAAGACACAAAAAGAGCTCAATAAGCTATGAGTAGATCCAATCTCCTAAAATTTAATAGAGATTAACATAAACCTGACATTGACTCAAAGAAAACAATCCTAAGCACAAGATGGGAAAGATATAACTATGTAATAGCTCTCATTTAAAAAAAAAAGAAAAAAGAAAGGGGAGGGAAGGAAAAGAAAACAAAGAAAAGAAAAAGTGATCCATAAAAAATGATGAAAGGGATAGTTTCAGAGAAAACTTAGAAGACGTTCATGAACTAATACAGAGTAGGCAGTTATTTTATACAGTAACACTGTGATGACAAACATATTTGAAAGCCTGAAGAACTTTGATCAACATAATGACCAACCATAATTCTAAAGAACTAATGATGAAGCACTCTATCTATGTCCTGCCAAAGGGGTGATAGTGCTAGGATAAAGACTGACACACATTTGCTGGACATAGCCAAGGTGGGTATTTGTTTGGAACGTGTATATCTCTTACAGAGTATTGTTTTATTTCTTAACGGGGAGGGTGGGTGAGGAAATATTTTTTTGTTGTTCATTGAGATACATTAAATTTAAAAATTTTTAAAGACCTGGGAGGTTTAGTAGACTCAGTCAAGAATACAATGTCAAAAAAAATTTTTTTAATTTAATCTTATGCCATATTGGGGAGAAAAACAGTGTCCAGGATGAAGGACACAATAATCATGCTATATTTTGCCCTGAAATACCATAATCAGTTCCTAAATGCTGGAGGATATACAGAGAAGGGTAACTGAGATGATAATGCAACTCAGAACCAAAAACATGTCATAAAAGGATCTGTTGGAGGAACTGAAGATGCTGGCTTCTCTCCAAGCAGGAAAAAAAAAACTTAAGAAAGACATAACTCCCTTTCAATATATGACAGGCTGTCATGTAGAAGAGGGATTAACTTTGTTTTGCTTGGCTCCGTAAGAAAAAACTGAGTAGAAATTGCTGAAAAGTAGGCTTTGACTAGATATAATGGGAAAACTTGCTGACAATCTACAGTTGTCCAAATTTGGAATGCAATAACTTAAGTGAAAGTTTCCTATCAGTGGAGTCTTCAAGGCTGGGTGAGAGGCAACTAGGTGGTAGGTACAGTGGATATAACACCAGCCCTGAAGTCAGGAGGACCTGAGTTCAAATTTGGCCTCAGATATTTACTAGTTGTATGAGGCTGGGCAGGTCACTTAACACCAATTGCCTCAAAAAAAAAAAACTGGGATAGATAATCTTGCTGAGAATGTAGTAGAAGGAATTTCTTGTCAGGTACAACTTTAACTAAAAGACCTGAAATCCTTTCCACCTACGAGATTCCATAATTATAAGTCAAAGGTAGGAAACAAGCAACTAGTGATTAATTAAGAAAAAAAAGACCATGAGTAGGTCACAAATCTATAATTTAGGAACAGGTAAAGAAATAACTTTTAAGATTAGTTTTTTCTTCTAGAAATGACCTGATTCCAATCATTAGACATTCAGTAACTTACTTAGGACAGAATATCAGTAAATACACACATAGTGAGAAATTCTTCATTCTAGACCTGAATAATGTTCCAGACTCTCTTTCTACCCTAGTTTTCATGGTGATTATAAGTGAAAAGCTACTTATAAAAGGAAGGGAAGCTGCCACGGGCTACTGAACAGTTGATTCCATCTGAGAGGCTAGTTTGGGGGCAGAGAGGTACAGTCACCTGAAGCAGCCAAGGAACCAGAAGAAACCAAACAACAATATTCCCACAGATATTGAACCAATTTAAAATTTATTTGAAAGTGCCAAGCTTCCTTAAGGAAGAAAAAATTAGTTGGTAGTATAAACATTAGTTACTCCCTGACTTCCTACAAAGTTTCTTAATCAGATCGCCAAGTCACTGAGGGACGATTCCTCAGCAGAGTGGTAGATAGAATCCTGGTTTACAAAACACTATAACATATGATATTACGTAACAAAGTTCTTTCCTCATGCCAGCAGTTCATTATTAACAAAATGTTGAGGATCTTAATGTAATGCAATTCAAAGAAAAACCCTGTATTTTTTACTTTTTCATTTCATCAATCTCTATGGTGGATTATTTCATTATTTATCTATTAATATTTGATGATACAATGTATTTTAATAACCATTATAATATAAATGGCACTTTATTATTTACAAAGCATATTCATCTCATTTATGACGTATATTTACATGTACAAATTTTACCAAAATATTATGTGGATATTTTCACCAAACTGGATGTTTGGTGTTTATTGGGTGCAGGGTGGGGCTGAGAGGGGCAGAATTCTAGTGAGGACTAAGGAATGACAAGTACTAAAATGACAGTAAGGTTAGAGGAGAGTAACAAACAGAGCAAGTCCTGAGCCAGAATCTCCAAAGTAGACCAGGTTATTTTCAAAGCTAAGAGGGAAAGAGAAAATGTTTGGAAAGAACAAAACAAACACAATGACTGAATCTACAACAACAAAGCCTTGTGCACACACTAAGGAAATGGGTCAGCATTTCACAGATGGAGACCTGTTTTAACAAATAAAAGATTATTTCACTCTTCTTCTTAGCACCATCTTGTCGACTCCCATTGCGCCATGAGAGCCAAGTGGAGGAAGAAGCGAATGCGTAGGCTGAAACACAAGAGGAGAAAGATGAGGCAGAGGTCCAAGTAAGCAGACTGTGCTGACCACGGAGGCCACGGAAGCAGAGATGGAATGACCCTTGGTGACATTCTCAGGAAAGCAGAAACCTTGGGGAGCCTTCCACCATAGGAAGGACCCCAGCAGCTCCAGCGTCGGATAAAGGACTCTTAGGACCATCTGACACCTTTCCAACAAAAGACTATGCCATCATTCCATGCAGATTCCACCTATACTGACTCCTGATTTTGTGCCATGGGACTTGTGTCATTCTGGACTGATTGTTTTCTCTGTGGCTAAGTGTGGCACACCTGTAAAATAAATCCTCCATACTTTATTGTTTGAAAAAATAAAATAAAATAAAAGATTATTTCTTTGACCAAGGCAACATCATCTACTAATATTAATCTGAGGATGACGATGTATGTGTGTAGTTGTAATTATGTTCACATGCATGTGTACACACAGATAAAGCCAGCAATTGATACATTTTATCTAAACTCTTCCCCCCAAAAAAGATCCACTGAGACTGCTTTTGGTTTCAGTTTTTAAAATGAATGCTTTAGCTACAGTACATCAGATGGGTACAAATCTTCACCAGTAGTGAGAATGCTGTGTGCAAAGATATAATTTAGTGGCATCCAAAGCAGGGGGACGATCTCACTTTCACAGCAGGAATATCATTAAGTATATGAAGGTCATTATCCCAATTGCCGACATCAGCTATAAATATAGTTTTGTTTCTTCTTTTTTTAAGGGAGGAGGGAGTAAGTAAATTCAATGTAAAGGGAAATTATAATATCAGGGAGCATACATCCCCAATCTTTGAAGTTTGGTGACCTGATGGAAAATTGTATCCTCCCACCCAAACACTCCCCAATGTTTACCACCACCAAAGATGGAAGGATCACAGGACTGACTCAATGTCAAAACTCTTGTGTTCCAGGGTGGCTAGGTGGCACAGTGAATAGAGCACTGGCCCTGGAGTCAGGAGGATCTGAGCTCAATTCCAGCCTCAGATACTTGACACTTCCTAGCCATGTGACCTTGGGTAAGTCACTTAACCCCGATGGTCTTGCCTTTCCCCCTCCAAAAAAAGAAGAGAGAGAAAAAAATTTTTTAAATAAAAATAAAAACATTTTCTAAAAAAAAACCTCTTGTGTTCCTATATTTGTAAAGAACAAAGAATCAGCTACCACCAGGCTAAAAGAACAAAGCAGAGGGCTGTGTAGCTAATTGTTAGTGTGTATCACATGAAGCTTTCCTCCCCCTTCAGAGATTAGAAGAAGCTCATTGTCCTAAATACAACAGAGGTTCCACATACTGCCATACATTTAACAAAGCTCATGACATCCAATACCTGTACTGGGCTTGAAAAAGTTCTTGTACAAAAGTGCTGCTGACTGGAAAGGAAGGTCCCTCAGGCACCATATCATCTTCTAACGGAGGCTGAAAAAGAAAGGACAAGTGTTTAAACTGGAAATATCAATTCTTCACTAGAAGTTAGCTTTTAAAATTCACAAATATCTTCTAAACTAAAGGGTATGTATCAGAAACAGTAATAATAATAATAATAACAGCAGCCAACACTTATACAGCACTTTAAGGTTTGCCACATACTTTTAAAATATCATCCCATTTGATAGCAATAGCTCTGTTAAATAGGTGCTGTAATTATCTTCATTTTTTTTTTGGAGGAGAGAAGGCAGGGCAGTTGAGGTTAAGTGACTTGCTCAAGGTCACACAGGTAGTAAGCATCAAGTGTCTGAGGCTGGATTTGAACTCAGGTCCTCCTGACTCCAGGCTGCCCTGATTATTTTCATTTTACAGATGATGGAAATGAGATGAAGAGGTTCTAACTGACTTGTTAAGATTTACCTAGTTAGTACATAAGGCACCATTTGAATTCAGATCTTCTTGGCTCCAGAAGTTTTAGAGTTTGTTTATCTAATTTGATCAAAAACAACTAATGAGATGGAAATCCACCACACTGGTCTTTTGACCATCTCTGTTCTCAAATAGACTACTATCATTCCTAGATCCTTACCTTTGCTCAGAATTTCCCCAGCCTGGAAGGCTATCCCCCTTTCCTGTCCATGCCCACACATCTTTCCTCTCCTCCAGAGCCTAAGTCAAATCCTACATCTTCCAGAGAGGTGGCAAGGACCAATTCAGTTCACAATTTCTCAAATTCTCTGAACTACAGCAGCATGACCCAACTCTATCACTCACTCTGACAGTCATAAAGCATACTAACTTCATATTTTCATTGATTTGTTTACTAATCTGATACTTAAACATCTCTTTAATCCTCACTGTGCCAAGTACAGTTGTAGGCACATGAAATTCCCTCATTACTTACTCATATATTTTACAATTTATCCAGATCTTTTTACTCCACTGTATTGATTTAACTAAATGCAAACTCTGCAAAAATAATATCATAACAGTTTGGGAGGTCAGGCTTTCTTTTTACCCCTCTTCTTGTATATTTGTTACATCAGGATACTTTAAAAAAAAAAACTAGACCTCCAACCAAACGAACAGGAAGAGAAACAAATAAATTACCTTACCTTCAAGGGAGGTCGGCCACTTTGTTTCACAAAATTGTTGAGATCTTCGTGCACACGGTCCAAAAGCCATAGCAGAAACTCCTGGGCATCATGTTGGGAATTCCCTCGATACTGTAGTGCATTCTTTGAGACAATGCTCTGCAGGTATATAAATCATTCTAGATCAGTATGGCTCTAGTTTTAAAAATAAACTATCTCTTTCCTTACTCCCTCAAATTCAGGATGCTAGACTTCATCAAAATGTTTTATATTTGGCTGAACAAATAGACTAGAAATAGAATGTTTTGTTTGTTTTCAAATTTTTAGGATCCACCTTGCTTTTTAAAGTAAATTGAAGAATTTTTAAAAATAAAGGAAGTGAATGACAATGATAAACTCATTACCAGACAATGAGGGGCTTGCTAAATGCCTTCCCCCAATTATTTTTGTTTATTGAAATCCTGTTTGTCAAATATGACCTTCTTCATGAAGACTTTCCTGCAACAAGATGTGAAAGCTTTCCTACCTCTGAATTCCCAAAGCACCCTGGCTCACATCTCACTTACAGTTTTTACATGTGGAAGAGGGATTAAACATGTTTCTCTTGATTCTATAGGAAAAAACTAGCTCACCAAAATGGATAGAAAGAAACTGCTAAGATACAGACTTTGGCTCTGACTTGCCTTGCAGCTTAGTCTTCAAAGAATTTGTCTTCAGAAGAATCATAGTATCTGAGAATGAAAAGGCCAGAAGTCACCTAGCCAACTCAACAGAACAAAAAATGGGTCAGCCTCTCCTGAACACCTCCAAGGTGAGAGACCCCATTGCCTTTCAAGGCAACCCATTCCCATTTTGGGGCTGCTCTAATTATTGGGAAGTTTTTCTGAGATCAGGTCTAATGTGCTCTCTTTACAATACTACTTACTATTCCTGGTTATGCCCTCTGGAGGCAAACAGAACAAGACTCTGTCTGTCTGTCTGTCTGTCTCTCTCTCTCTCTCTCTCACACACACACACACACACACACAAGCCCTTCAAATACTTGAAGACAGTTATCAAGTCCCAATGAGTCTACTCCTTGCCAAGCTAAATAAGCCCAATTCCTTCAACCAGTCCTCATAGGATGCCCATTCATGGCCTTCTGCTATCCTGATTGCCCTCCTGTGGACACTCTGTAGGTTAACAATGTCCTTCTTAAACTGTGATCTTCAGAACTGAATGTAATACTCCCAATGAGGTCTGATAAGGGAAAGTACTAAAGGATTATCACCTCCCTATTCCTTTAATCTATGCCTAAGATTGAATTCATTTTTAAGGCTGCCATATCATACTGCTAATCCTTACTGAGCCTGCAAGTCTACTAAGACTCTTGGATCTCTTTTAGTTCTTACTGCTTCCAAGTAGATTGTATGCTTCCTAAGCATACAAGAACAGCACCCTTGACAATGTTGCACGTAGTAGGCATTCAATAAACATTCTTTTAATTAAATTAAATTGAATATAGACATTGAAAGAGGACCAAATGGAGCACAGAATGCTACCAGCTGGTCTGATACCAACACAGGAGAAAATCATAGCGTTCAAATTAATGCTTTAGTGACTTAGAGCAAGTACAAAGTAGAATATGCCTAGAATAATCAAGTTTGGCATAAATCCATGGCTAATGCATTTTTAGATTCCCTGAAGAGAAAACAAAGCTTTTGCCAGGAGGTGAGCAAAAAGAGCAATCAGAAAAACCTTGAAAATAAAGGAAGTCCTAGTGTTTCCTGAGCTAATAAAACACCTTCACCCAGAGATCGAGACAACTGAAACAGTTGTTGTTGTTGTTGTTCAGTCATTTTCAATCATGTCCTCCTTTTCATGATCCCCTTTGGGGTTTTCTTGGCAGAGATACTAGAGTGGTTGGCCATTTCCTTCTGCAGCTCATTTTACAGATGAGGAAACTGAGGCAAACAGGGTTAAGTTAAGTGACTTGCTCTGGGTGACACAGCTAGTGAGTATCTGAGGCTGAACTGGAACTCAGGAATCTTCCTGGCTCCAGACTCAATACTCTATGTACTGCACTACCTAAGATCCAATAGAATTGTAGAATGCTTTTTGTGGCCTTTTTCTAGTTCAACATTTTTCTTTTTGTTGATATTTTCTGTTTTTATGTCCCCTTCATTTCCAAGTATTTCCCTTCCCCTTAACATACCCAAACAGTCATGACCTATATTAAGGACTGAAAAGGGAAATAAAAAAGATAAGCAAGCAGTTCAGCAAAGCTGCCCAACATTATCAAGCCATTATGCAAGTATATGCAATATTCTGCACTTACAGTTCTCCACCTCTGCACAGGTGGGAAAGAGCATTTCTCAACTCTTCTTCAGGGTCAACCACTGGTCATTATATTACACAGCAGTTTTGCTGGGTGTATGTGAGCAAAAGAGAGAAAGAGAAAGACAGACAGAGATAGAGTGTGTGATAGCTTTCCTAGTTCTGGTTACTTCATTCTCCACCAGTTCATACAAGGCTTCTTAGTCTTCTTAGAATTCTAGGATGTTTTTTATTTTAAATATTGGATAAAAAAAATATTCTCTTAATCTTCCTCCTGTCCTATCCTCAATCAACTAAAGATCATAATCCAACTTCATTAAAAAGTTTGAAGCTTTCATGCTATCAAATCTCTATCTTCCTTCCCTTATACTTTTCTAAAAAATGATAATGTGAAAATCATAATTCATATTTGTACTAAGTTTCAAAGGCCTGCAAAGCACTTTCTTCACAACTACTCTGTGAGGAAAGAAGGGAAAGCAAAAGAGAGAGAGAGAGAAGAGAGAGAGAGAGAAAGAGAGAGAGAGAGAGAGATAAAACATATGTATGTATAAGACTCTGGTCACAGCATTTTACTATCAGTGCCCCAAGCAACTTGTGGATAGTGTGGAAATACTTAACCTGGGATCTACAGTGCCAAAGGGATCTACTGAGAGATTTTAAGTCATTGATAAAACTCCCTTTACCAAAAAAAGGGTGGGGGAACTTACTCAGGGTCACAGAATCAGTATGTGTCAGAGGCTAGACTTGAACCCAGATCTTCCTACTTCCAAGTTTGGCTCTCTACTCACTATACAATACCCTGACTCATTATTTTTAAATGACCAAATTTCTCTATTCCTGTTATCAGAGAAAAATGTGTCCCTACTCCTTTACATGACCCTTCCCTCTGTGCTCTTAATTCAATTCAACCAATATTTCAATGACTACTATAATCAACACACACACACACACACACACACACACACACACAGAGTTGAAGATCTGTGGGAGGTTATAGTACTCTCAAACATCTTTAGTCTATTCCTCAATGTTTCCCCTTCCAAATCTATTTCTATTCCTCATGCACTTTAGCCTTTCCTGTAGCATTTGACATTGGGTACACCTAATTCTCCCTGGATATTGCCTTTTCCCTTGACTTCCAATTCATTGCTCTAAACCTGGTCCTACCTTCAAATTGCTTTTTCTTTCTCTAGTTTATTATCCTCTCACCCCTAAGAGTGAGTGATCCCCCAGGTCCTATCAACAGTCCTCTACTATCTCCATACTTTCTCTCTCAGTAATCTCATTCATTCTATAAATTCAAAACTCATTCTTATGCAGATGAATGCAAAATCCATACATCCCCCCAATCCCAACTATCAACTGCCTACTCCACCTATTTACTGACACATCAAAATTAACATCTCTAAAACTGAACTAATCACTCCTACAAAACTCAGCCCCCTCCCACCCAACTTCCCAATTCCTGTTGAAGCCACCATCTTCCCAGATCCTCAGTCTCAAAAGCTCGGTCATTTCTGACCTTTAACTTCCTTATACCCCACATCTAATCTGTTGCCAAATTCTGTAGATTCCATTTGTCCAGTCATTCCCCTTCAGACATTCTACATTCCAGCCAAACTACACTATTACATGGTTTCCCCAGCTTGATAAGTCATTTTTCACCACCACACATGCATATGATCCACCCTCCATGTCTGGAATGCATTCCCTCTTCATCTTTGCCTTTCAGATCTTTGTCCCTATCATTCCCTACCTTGTATTATACTTATTACAGTACCTATCCCCACCAACCAAACTGGATCATTTTTCATCTTTGTAACGCTAGCCCCTAACACACTGCATCAAACTGAATTTGCTAAATTTCATTTATTTTCTCCTAGGCTCGTTCCCCTACACCTACAAATAGACATGAATCTTATGGGGGAGACAGGAGAGAAAGAAGGGGAATGGATACTATATTTGTCCCTAAAGCTCCATCTACCTTATATCCTATTTTTTAAATTTTTAAATAATATTTTATTTTTCCCAACTACATTTAAAAGTAATTTTTAACATTCATGTTTTTAAAACTCTGAGTTCCAAATTCTCTCTCTCTCCCTCCCTTTCTCCCATCATATACCACCTCCTTGAGTTGGTAAGCAACTTGATATTTTTATGTCTTTTAACTATCAATCTTTTCATTGTACTGGTCTAAATAAGGCTTCCTCTACTTCCTTACTCCCCAGCTATTCTACTTTTTCCAATTTTCTATTATCTCTTTGTTCAGTTCTAACCTCTTTCCTGACATCCAGTCTTGTATGTATCTACATCTGCCTTTTGGGCATTTCAAACTGAATGTCTCAATATGTCCAAAACTGAATTTGTTATCTTTTCCCCAAAATCCTACCCTCTTCCTAACTTCGCTATTACTGTCAAGGGTACTGTCATCCTCCCATTCTCCCAGGTTTGAAACCTAGGTATCACACTAAGCCTCTCACAAGCCCACCCACCCCTTCCCTCCCCTGATAATGCTTCTCCTTGAAGGCCCTCAACACCTAATTTCTGTTTAATTGTACTAGCCTACTGGTTGGTCTCCCTGCCTCAAATCTCTCTCTATTTTCCTTAATTCTGATCACTTAACTTGTCCTTTACGACTACATTCATATCCATGCCAGATAAATGTCCATCCTTTACTCAGTCGTCAAACTGATCTTCCTTAAGCTCAAGTCTGACCAGGTCACGTTAGTATACAAAAAACTCCAATACCTCACTATTATCACCAGAATAAAACCTAAAAAAATCTTCCTCTTTTAAAGCCTTTCATAACCTTGCTTCTTCCTACCTTTCTAGTCTTCTTACATCTTATTCCCCTCAAGAACTACAAATTATCAATAATTAGAGAAGGTTAAAGGAAATTTGAGATTCTATCTATAATATTCACAAAGTTGACAAAAAGGAACTGGGACAAAGATTGTGAGGAGCTACAGGAAAACGGGTACACTATTGGTGGAACTGTGAATTGGTTCATCCACTGTGGAAAATGATTAGGAACTATGTCCAAAAAGTCTACATATTCTTTGACGCAACAATACCACTAACAGGCTTATAGTCCCAAGGAGATTTAAAAAAAAAAAAAAGAAGGGAGAAGGAAGGATTCATATGTACAAAAATGTTTATAGCAGACATTTTTGTAGTAGCAAAGAACTGAAACCCAAGATGTCCCTTAATTGGGTAATGTCTGAACAAACATGCATTAGGAAAGTAACAGAATACTGTTGTGCCATGAGAAATAATGGGGGGGAGGGGGCCACTAGGCAGCGCAGTGAATACAGCACTGGCCCTGGAGTCAGGAGGACCTGAGTTCAAATAGGACCTCAGACACTTAACACTTACTAGCCATATGACCTTCAGCAACTCATTTAACCCCAACTGCCCTGCCCTCCCCCCTCCAAAAAGCAAAAAAGAAAAAAGAAAAGAAATAATGTAATAGACAGCTTCAGTGAAACCTTGGAAAATTTACATGAACTGATTCAGAATGAAGTAAGCAAAACAAGGAAAATCATAGCAACACTGTAAAAACTTACAACTTTGAAAGTCTTAAGTACTTTGATTCAATGTAATGACCAATCATAACTCCAAAAGACTACTGACGAAACATGCATCTCCTGAGAGAAAGCTATTGGACTCAAGGTACAGAATGAGATATAATTTTTGATATGGTCAATGGAGGAATTTGTTTTGATTTTGTGCATATTTGTTATAAGACTTTTGTTTTCTTTTTTTAATGCTGGTGAGTTGTTAGGAAATAAATCTGACTTCTGTAAATTAAAAAGTTAATAATAAAGCAATTAATAATCTATTATGGGTGTTTGTTGATATCCATTTTTTTTAATGTAACTAGTTGTAAATTTGTGCTTAATTGTTTGGGAGTTAGTTTTTGCTGCTGCCTTTGCTTGCCTGGCCTCGTACAAGGCTCAGCTCAAATCCTACTTTTGGTAAGAGACTTTTCCTAGTCCCCTCCCACCCCATCCTACCACCTCCCTGCTAGTGCCTTTTCCACTGAGATTACTTTCTATCTACTCTATGTATATAATATATGTACCTAACATATTATCTTCCCACCCTGACCCCCATTAGAATGTGAGCTTTTTGATAGTAGAGAATAGTTTTTACCTTTTTTCCCAGCCCCAGAACGTAGGGTAACACCTGTCAAAGAATAAATACTTAATGAATTCTTGGGGGGCGGAGCCAAGATGGCG
>CM053590.1:124944969-124969562 GCA_028646515.1 Pseudochirops corinnae
ATACTTGATAGTTTGAGTAGGCTGGAAAGAGCATAAATCAGTCAATTAACACTTATCAAATGCCTGTTTTGTGTCAGATGTTGTACTAAATCCTAAGGATATATACATATATAGAAAGGGAGCTTACAGTCAAATGGGGGAGACCACATGGAAACAACTATGTACAAATAATCTGTATGTAGGATAAACTGGAAATAATCAACAGGGAGAAGGCATCAGAATTAAAGAATGGGAAAAGGCTTCCTGTATAAGGTAGGGTTTTAGCTAGGACTCAAAGGAAGCCAGGAGACAGAGATGAGGCGAGGAAAGCAGTCCAGGCAGCCACAGAAAATGCCCAGAGTCAGGTGATGGAATGTTTAGTTAGAGTAACAGCAGTGAGACCAGAGTTACTGGATCCTACAGTACATGGGGGTGAGTAAGATGTAAGAAGACTGGAAGGGGTGGGGAAGGTCAGGAAAGACTTTCTGGTCAGTAGATGACACATCAATTGAATTTGGAAGGAAGCTAGGGATTCTAACAGGCAGGGCTGAGGAGGTACTGCATTCTAGTCATGGTAAAACAACCTGTGGAAAAGGGATAAAGTGGCACATGAGAACTCAGAGCCTGGCATCTGGTTAGGTTGCTGCAGTATTTCAGGTGAAGTGATTAAGATCTTAAGTAGTGTAGTGACTTTATGTGTGGAGAGAAGGGGGTGTCTGGGAAAGATGCTGTGGAGGTAAAATTGACGACTTGGCAACTGTTTTGAGATGGGGGTAAGAAAGAAGAGTTGAGGGTGATTATGAAATCATGGATCTGGATGATTGTACCCTCAACAAAAATAGGGAATTTTGGAGGGTGTACAGGTCAAGGTAATGAGTTTTATTTTAGATGTATATTTGGGATGCTTCCTGGACATCCACTTAGCTACATGTAGCAAGCAATTGGTGTTATAGAACTTGATGCTCAAGAAAGAGACTTAGAGCTGGATAAATGATGCATTTAGCAGTTTTCTGTGTCTGAGGTGGAAGATGATGGTTGTAAAAGCCCTTTCCATCTTTGTCTTTAGCTCCTTAAAAACTTGGTTGGGGGGTAGCTAGGTGACTTAGTGAATAGAACACCGACCCTGGAGTCAAGAGGACCTGAGTTCAAATCTGGCTTCAGACACTTGACATACTTACTAGCTGTGTGACCTTGGGCAAGTCACTTAACCCCAATTTCCTTGCCTTCCACGCTTAAAAAAACAACTTGGTTACAAGATCTGATTTAGAAAATAATTGTGTTCAAAATTAGCTTCCTTCTCATTTTTCCTATCATCATCATCATCATCATTTTTACTCTCTCACCATATTATTTGGAGCCCAAGGGATTTGGTGAAGTAAACCGCTTTTGGATGACTACATGATTTATTAAAGGTCTGTTTCTTCATTCCTGTTCTATTCAACAGACATGAACTGTCTACTATATACAAGAAACTATGCTAGGTGTTGGGTATATAAAGACAAAAATGAAATGATATTTACCCAGAATGGGTCCCAGTATCTACTGGGATTGGGGCTGGAGTAATAAATAGGAAGTATATAGATAAGTGAATACAAAGGAATTTGAGGGAAGAGATTGAGGTTAGGAACTGAGGGGGAGGAGGGAATCAAAAAGACCTTCAAAGAGAAGGTAACACCTGGTCTGAGCCTTGAAGGAAGGTCTGAGCCTTGAAGGAAGGTCTGAGCCAGGGGGGCTGGTTGACTGATCTTATCTAAAGATTTGGTATGTTTCCTAACTTAACAATTTTGGATCTTAGGATCATAGATTTAGGGCTGAAAGGGACCATAGAGGTCCCATCTCATCATGTAAAATTCCTAATTAAAAAATACAAATAACTAGCAGCCATTTTTGCTACATCATGCACTTATTTTCACCCTAGTTCCAATATTTAAGTCCTCCTGGTCTATAGTAGCAGTGTTCTTCCCTTTCTCCATTGCCTATTTATTACAATAGCTAATTTGTTGCTTTCACATATCACCCAATGATACTATGTGATATTGCTTGGTCCTCCTTTAGTTGACCTCTCTAAATTAGCTTTTTACTAACAGTAACTTATAATTGTTACTCAAAATCGAAACTTCTTGATGTTTGAATGTACTGTTTTCAGGGAAACATTCTGCTTCAGTAATAGTATGGGCACCTGGTATATCTTGCGTACCATGAATATCTGACTGTGCTTGGGAGTCCTTACAGATATTATCTGACTTGCATCTTCTCTATATCCCTTTTGAAGTTGATAAAGGACAGATGCCAATCATTCAAATAAGATAGCTAACTTATGGAGAAAATAAATGTCTTGTCTGAGGTTCTGTTACATATTGGTGGCTGATGGTTATGGAGCTTGCCTATAATCCTAGTTCTAGGAAGACTGAGCTTGGCAGATCTCTTGAGTTAGGGAAGGGATTCTCAAACTTTTATGGACCCTTTTACATTCTTAAAATTTATTGAGGACTCCAAAGAGCTTTTGTTTATGTAGGTTATATCCAGGGATGAGCTAGAACCAGCTCCTACCTGCAAGGCCATTGTTAAATTTATACCTCAGAAATGTGCAAACTACATATAAATCAGGGTTTGATTTTTTTTTTTTTTTGCTGATTGTCTAGATTTAAGAAAGTGATGGAGAAAATGTCAGCATGGCAGATTAAAATTAAAAGTATGCCATGGGTACATTTTCCCCTGGATTATTAAACATTTACTTGCACACCACTGATTTTATCTATTGTTATTTATTGTGTTAGAAATTAAGACTGATGAAATTTTAAACTATTCGCTAATTTAAAGATAATAATAGCTAATAGTTAACATTTATATAATGCTTACTATGTGCCAGGCATGGTGCTAAGTGCTTTATGATTATTATCTCATGTGATCCTCACAACAACACAAGAGAAAGGTGCTATTATTACCCCCATTTTAAAGGAGAGGAAACAGACAGGGATTAAATCACTTGCCCAGGGTTATGAAGAAAGTAAGTGTCTGAGGCTGGATATGAACTCAGGTCTTTCTGACTTCAGTTTCAGGGCTCTATCTACTGAAACACCTACAACGCTAAACTCATTACATGTTGACATAAATCACATTTTCAATGAAAAATAACTATTCAATAAAACAAAAAGAGTAGTAAGAACAGTGGTATCATTTTGCATATTTTTGCAAAGCTTTTTAATGTCTGGTTTCATAGAAGATGGTTGGATTCTCATATTTGCTTTTGCATTCAGTCTGTTGTGATGTGTTGTCTTCGTTGAAGTATATAAAGAAAATACATCCTTACACAGAGAATGACATTGAAAAGGACCTAGTATTTTATTAGGCAAGTAATATCTTAATATTTTGATGAAAATAGTTTTGTCCTTAGAGGACCCCTAGAAGGGCCTTGGAGAACTGCTTAGCGAGGGAGTGCTGAGGTGCATTGGATTAAGCTGGTTGTGTAATCCACTGAATCTGGCATCAGTAGGTGCTCCAGTGAGCAGAGTCAGGGGACTAGGTTGCTGAAGGAGGGATGGAATCAGCAGATCAAAACTCCCCTCCTGATCAGCAGTGGGAGGTAGCTTTATGAGTAGCCTTTGTACTTGCAGTCTGGGAAGGATAGGGAGATCAAGTCTATTTAAAAACAAACAATAAAAAAACTCACAACAAATTCGTGGCTGAGTATAGAATAAAATCCATTTCATTCAACACATGCTTAATGAATGCCTTCTATTTGCAGAGGATACAACAAATGATCAGACCCATGATTCTTAGCCTTCTTTTTTGTATCAACAATGCTTTTTGGCAGTCTGAAGCCTATGGACCCCTTCTCAGAATAATGCTTTTGAAAAAACTGAATTTAAAATTTAGTTGAAGGAAATGTTAAAATTCAGGTGGAGGCTAATAAGCATATCTTCCTCCCAATTCAAGTTCATAGGTCTCTTAAAATTTATCCATAAAACCCCATTTCAGAATCCATATTTTAGACAAAGTCTTTTCTACTCAAGGGGCTTACAGTGTAGTAGGGAAGAGAATATTTCAATGTTACCAGCTGTGGCTTTATTGTTTCATTAGCATCTTTTACTAAAAAGACTGTGTTATATTTCCTGCTAGTACATTTTTACCAAGGTTAAAAGCAAAAAGAAGAGATGGGCAGTTTTGCCTGGATTTCATCAAGCTTATATGTTTCAGGTTTTCTTTTTCCTTTTTGTATTATTCAGAATATAAATTTGTGAAGTGTTTTTGTTTTTTTTTTTAACAAATCTAAACAGAATGAATGTAGTTCTTCCTGGAGCATTTGAGAGGAGAAAGAAAGGACCACAGATCCTGAAATAAAACTTGCTCCTAAGTTGGGAGATGTCCTCTTGTCTCAGTCCTGCAGACATTTTTTTCTCTTCCTGCCTCATTGCTTTACAACCTCAGCTTAGATTTCCTGCCCATTCCTTGTGAGTCAATAAAGTCCGAATCACTTGAAGAAGTTATTTCCTGGGTGAGTCTCAAAGTTTGATTCATGATCTCGGAAATCAGATCTGAGTGCCATGCTTTGATCATCCGTTCATCTCTTGCTTCTCTGGGTATGACAAATGCATTACCAAGACTGATCCTTTGTGACTGGGATCTCAAACCTGAGGCTTGCTTGGGGTTGTCTTGCAGTTCTCTCAAAGTTCTCTCTTTGTTCAGAAAGATATGTCATTGGATTAATGAGTCTGAAAAGAAATAGATTTAAATACTTTCTTGTTATAAACTTGAAACAAGTGAGATTTGAACTTGAGGCTGCTGATCTAAGGGAAAACGTGGGAAATAGAATTGTATCCTCTTCATTTAGCCAGTTCTTTATCAGTTTTCTTAGTGTAGCTACTTCGTTGTCGCTACGCATGATTAGGCATGTAAAACTTGCCCCACTACCTTGTCATAAATGCTTATCAGCTATCCTGTTTCTAGCACGTTGGATGCGATTATGTGCTTTGGAGCCTAGCAATGTGAGTTGTGGCATGCTTGCTGTTTGCACACCACCAGGTTATTGAACCATATTGTCACTTTGAACAAGGATGAAGCCTTTTTTCTTAAAAAGATTAAGGTGGGGAGGGGCATGTGTGAGTAAATTTAGAGAAGGAAGGCTGAGTGGAAAGAGTGCCAAAAATGCAGTTGGAGGCAGGGAGTTCAAAGTCTGGCTTGGACACTTTAAACCTGTATAATTCTGGGCAAGTAATTTAATTTCTCTGGACCTCAGTTTCCTCATCTGTAAAATCAGGCAGTTGGATTAGATCTCTAAGGCTCCGTCCAGCTCTAAATCTATAATTCAACGATCCCACTCTTAGCAGTCTTCTTGGCCCCAGCTACTCACTCTCCAGTCCTCATGAACCTGAAACTTGTGTTCTTCCTTTCTGTTTTGAAAACTCCTGTCAGCTGGATCAGCTTATTTTCATTGAGGGGAATCTCACTGTTTTTGTCCTTTTTCTTAGTTTAAAAAATGCTTCTCCAAAGTTTGTTATCATCTTCAAGTTATTTATTGATTATTTGGCGCTGTGGGACCCAGGAAAGATGTGATTCCTGCTTGCAAAAAGATCATTATCTAGCATTTGGGACAGGGAAAAAGAAAAAACACTAAACTATACTGACTGTAATTAGGGGGTCAAGGAAAGGAGAGGTCACCTAGGGTTGAAAGTGTAAGGAAATATTTTTCATGGAAAGATGCTGGAGTTAACTCTGAGCCTGAAGAATTGATGGGACTTGGATTGTACAGAGAAGGAGAGAGTATTTTAGGTGTGTAGAAGGAGGAAGCATCATGAGAAAGAGCATAGAGATTAGAATGAGCATGATGTGTGCTTGAGTCACTGAGGAGAGGAAATGTGTAGCAGAAAGATGACTGAATTTGGAGTTGGAGAAGCTAAGTTAAACTCTGGCTCTTTTTTGAACTTTCTGTTTAATCTTGGGCAAATCAATTTTTCTGAGCTTTAATTTCCTCATCTATAAAATGAGGGGGTTTAATTAGATGATCTTCAAGGCCCCTTCTAGTTCTAAATTCTGTGATCTTGAGGTATTGGCTGCTTGTATTTGAGGGCTCTGTTTTGGGGAATGGTGTGAAATAAGGTTTGATAAGCATGTGTGTGTTTTGGGTAGAGTAGAGAGGACTGGAGAGGGGAGCCTTTGAGAGTCAGACACAAGAGTTAGGGTTTGATAGAGAAGGTAATGAAGACTCAGCTATAGTTTTTTTGGGCAGGAAAGTGGCGTAATGGAAATGACCCTTTGGAAAGATTAATCTGGTAGTGGTGGCAGGCAGCATGATGTGACTGAATGAGGCAGAGAGATCAGGTAGGAAGCTGACCTCATTACTCTGCTCATCCTCCTAAATTAAGTTATTTTTGCTGATGGAATGACCATTCTCTTAGTTACTGAGGTGCAAAATTTCAGTATCTTTAACTCTTTCCTCTTTTGTCCACCATCTACCCCCCCAATATCTGAGCAGTTGCCAAATTTTGGCAATCATCTATTCCTTTCCTTTCTCTTCATACCTCAGGCCTTCATTACTTCTTCCTGGGCTACTGTAATAGGCTCCTAAAAGATTTCCTTGCTCAGACACTACCCTCTCCAATCTGTTCTTCACTGCCAAAATATTTTTTTTTCCACTCCAAGTTCACAGACCCCTTGAAATCGATCCACAGACCCTTTAAGGATTCAAAGACCCTAGGTTAATAATTCCTAACATTCAGTGGCTCTCCATTGCTTACCAAATAAAATGTAGGTTGCTCAGCTTCTTATTCATCACCTTTTATAATCTGAATGCAACCTGCCTTTTCAGCTATATTTCATACTATTCCCATTAATATTCCTTATATATGATACTCCATCTCCTATCTCTCTGCTTTTGCCCTGGCTTTCCCCATGACTAGAATTCATTCTCTTCTTACTTCTGCTTCTTAGAATCCCCTGTTTCATGAAAAACTCAGCTCATAACCTTTTAAATTAAGCTTTTTCTGACATTGGCAGCTGCTGGTGTTTCTCTGCTCTGCCCCCATACTTACCTTTATTTTGTATGTGTTTGTATATGTATGTGTTGTCAAGACATGTGTTTACTCCTTGTTTTAGTTGTGTCCTACTGTTTGTGACCCCCTTTGGGGTTTTCTTGGCAAAGATACTGCAGTAGTTTGCCATTTCCTTCTCCAACTCATTTTACAGATTAGGAAACTGAGGCAAACAGGATTAAGTTTGCCCAGGGTCTCATAGATAGTAAGTGTATGCGGGTAGATTTGAACTCAGAAATATGAGTCTTCCTAATTCCTGGTTGGGTCCTCTATTCACTGTACCACCTGGCTTTGTGTGGTCAAGATACAAACTTTAATTTTTGTCTATATGTTCCCAGCAACTAGCCCAGGGCATGGCACAGAGAAGATGTTTAAGAAGTTGATTGAATGTGGTCCACATTTCAGTTTGTCTGGACTGACTAGCTGTTTTTGTCCCTCCAGTTCTGTGCATTGATTCATACTATTCTCTGTGACTGGAGAGAACTCCTTCCACATCTTTGCCTCTTGAAAACCTTTTTTTCTTTCAAAGCCCAACTGCCATCTTCTCCATGTTGCCTTTCTTGATTCTCCCCAGATAGCTGTGTCCTTCCCTCCTTTGAGCCCTCATATTGTGCTGCTTAGAATTTCCAATGTACTTTAAGAATATTTTGACTTGCATTATAGATATTTGTGTATATTTTACCCCCATCCTACCCATTCCCATTAGATTGTAAGATCCTTTGAGGAGAAAGACACTAATTTTTCTTCATTTAGCATATAGTAGGTGCTATAAATAAATGTTTGATAATTGAATGAGGTTGAGAAGTTACTTGCTTCTCATGCATCATCTTGCAGTTTGTAAGAGTTAGAATCACAGAACTAGAACAGAGGTCTACCAAGTTAAAATCTAATGCCCTTTCCATAGCAGACTACCTTTTGTTCTCTGTCTCCCTCTCAGAATCTAACTCTTTACCTTTGCCTTACACATTAAATATGACTATTCCTCAGAATTCTGTCCTGAGGCTCTGTAGCAGCAAGTACCCTAGCATACCCAGGATGGCTGCTAGCACAGGTTCTTTGATCTGCTTTCCTAAAGGAAAGCAACTAAAAAAGTATTAACAATCTTACTTTAATCAATCAAACATATATCATTTACCTAGTTCAGGGGAAAAAGTCAGCACCCTGAGCTTCAGAGAATACAAACAGAAATTACGACCAGACAAAAATATAGAGAAAATAACACAGTTCAATAGACAGGGCTTCTAGCTGTCTGACCATTACAGCCATACCTAGTTAGTCCCCAGAGAGAGAAGCACCAACATCTGGTGGGGGGGGGGGGGGAAGAGGCCAATGGCTGCCCAGAATCTCATCTGGCCAAATCACACAACTCTTCTTAAAGTAAGGCCCAAAACAAAACCTCACATCAGAGGATATGAAGCTTTCTCCAGGGCAGAGAACATTACAACCCTCTGTGACTCACCTGACTACAAAGTAACAAAAATTCTGCCTTCCTGAAAAACAAGCTTCCCAACACAGGCTCCAGATGAGCATATGCAGCCTATTAGGGGGCAGAGTATATTTTCAAATCAAGAAAGGTCCTCAAGTTCAGCTTAGGCTTATGAAGGGGCAGGGAAGATTTTCAAATTTCTATTACCATTACAGGCTCTTGTGGTTCTCTCCCCAAATCTCTCCTTGGGAAGTCTCACCCACTTTTAGAGATTCCACTGTCTCTTCTATTCTAAATGACTTTTAAACGTCTCTCTCTCTCTCTCTCTCTCTCTCTCTCTCTCTCTCTCTCTCTCTCGGTCCATTATTTAATCAACAAATAAATGAATGAGTTACACAAAGGGAAGACATAATAAAGATATACATAAAGAAAGTTTTCTGAGTTTAGAAAAATTTCCTGTTTTGGAATCATGAAAATTATAGCCTGGACAGAGACATATTTACACACACAGGTAGCAGTTTTTCATAACAACAACTACATCTTCAAAATGGTGTGAAATGATGGGGAGTGGAGGAATCCAGATCAACTTTTATGGGAGCAATTGTCAATGTGTCATGGGTTAGCCATATTCGTGACTTGTGGGTTAAAATGCTCTTTGAAGTTATCAGTAAGTCCTATCTTGCTAATAAAGTAAATTTATGAATTGGATATAAAATGTGCAGAATTGTGGAAGAATTGGGGGAGTACTAACATTTTTGCAGAAATGCTGATGACATAGTCTGAAGTCCATTGTAGTAATGTAGACCCCCTTTCTGAATTGTCTTTGTAAGTAAGTATCCTGGATGCATATCAAGCTTGTTTGGCTCTATTCCCTGATACTGTCTTTGCATAGTTTCTTAAGTAATTTGATTTAAAATTGACCTTTAGCCTCAGATTCTCTGATCCTTCTAATAAAGTATACTCTTCTCCTTTGATAATTCCCTCCCTCATTAAAAAAAAAACAACCATAGTAGTTAGGAGGCTATCCTAGTTGGAAAAGACTCTTCTTGGTACTTATTAAACATAGCAGTCAATTTTTACCTCTTGGTCTATGTATGTATTTAATTTTCTTTAAAATGTCACAGAACTTTTTGTCAGTGAGTCAACAAACATTTGTTAATGTTCTATTGTTCCAAGCACTGGAGATACAAAGAAAATCCTTGCTCTTAAAGACCTCACAGTCCAATGGGGGAAAGAACATGCAAATAACTATGTACAAACAAGATGTCTACCGAACAAAAAGGAGATCATCAACAAAAGGAGTATACTAGTATCAAGGGGAATTGGGAATGACTTTTTGTAGAAGGTGGGATTTTAACTGGGACCTGAAGGAAGCCAGGGAAGCCAAGACTTATAGATGAGTAGGGAGAGAATTCCATGTATGGGGGGGGGGAGGGGAAGACAGCCTGTGAAAATGCAGAGTTGAGAGATGGGTTGTCTTATTCAAGAAACAACAGAGAAGCCAGGGGCTGTATCAAGAGTACTTTTAAGAAAGGTATAAGGAGACTGGAAAGGTGTGTGTGTGTGTGTGTGTGTGTGTGTGTGTGTGTGTGTGTGTGTGTGTGTGTGTGTGTGTGTGTGTGTGGAGTGGGTGGTGGGTGGGTGTCAGGTTATGAAGGACTTTGAACACCAAACAGAAGGTTTTATATTTGATTGTGGAGGTAATATGGATCCACTGGATTTCAGTGAGGGGGGAGGAGTGACATGGTCAAATTTTGCACTTTAGGAAGATCACTTTGAAGGCTAAGTAGAACATAGACCAGAGTGGGAAGAGATTATTTGCATATTTTATAAATACCACATACCTTACCTATTTGTATTAACCAGGAACACTTGAAAAAGGAAACCCTGTATACTGGCTGTTTCTCAGTCATTGTTTCAGTCATGTCCCACGGTTTTGTGACCCCCCCACTTGGGATTTTCTTCACAAAGATGCTGGAGTGGTTTGCCACTTCCTTCAGCTCATTTTACAGATGAGGAACTGAGGCAAATAGGGTTAAGTGACTTGCCCAGGGTCAGGCAGCTAGTATGTTTCTGAGGATGGAGTTGAACTTAGGAGGATGTCTTCCTGATTCCAAACCCAGTGCTCCATCTAATGTACTACCTACCTGCCCCTTTGATTTCAACACATTTTTTTAAAACGTGTTTTAGTTTTAAATGTACTAGTTTTAAGTGCACTGCTTTAAAAAATTCCTGTCAAATATAGTTGTTTTGAAATTTATTATAGTAGAAATGAAAGTTATCATTGCTTGCAGTTCTTTCTCTCAAGTTTGGATCTGAGACATACACATGTAGTTGCTTGAATTCTCTCTCTTTCGAAACATTTTTTTTTTTATCTGCGCCTCATGGCAAGGAATGAAGAGTTCAAGCTCTAATGCCTGACTTTTTTACAGTCTTCATAATCTAACCCTAACTTAACTTTTCAGACTTCACATATTATTCCCCTCCATGCAATCTCTGCTCCAGTGAAACTCTTATTACATATGCTCTCCAAACACATGCTATGCTCTCCAAAGACTCTGACTTTGCTCATGATTTTCACTATGCCTGAATTGTCTTCTTTTTTTTTTCTTTGCCTGCTGAATCTCTGCTCAGCCTTTAAAACCTAAGTCAAAGGCTATGTTCTCTATGAGGGCTTCCTTGATCTTCCGTAAGATCTTTTCCCTTTGGATTTCACATATCACTTGGTTTTACACTTTCTGTCCCCTTACCTGTATTTGAAAACATGACATAATGTCTGTGTTGGTGTCTTTTATTCCCCCTTTCAGTTCCCTTCGTCTTTCCTAGTATAATGATACTTTGTGTGCAGTAGGCATTTTGTAAATATTTGTTGAATTGAATGAATTAATGTCTAGTGAAAGAACAGTTTGTATTTCAAATAGGGTTGATTGCTGAAAATATGGATTACATTAATCAGACAATTTTATAACTGATGGGCATCTTCCTCTAGCATGATCCTCTTCATACTTCTGGACACTTTAAACTCTTTGGCCATTAATAGTTGTTGAAAGAACTCTCTATTTTTATCTACTCTATTTCGTAAAAGTTTTTACTGGAGAGTTTGTGTCAAATTAACTCTTTTTATTCTCTTCTTAGTTTTTTCCTTAGATATTTTAGATATGATAAGAGTAGCTGTTATGGATTTTGGTTCTTATTTTTCTTACTGATCTTCTGGAGAGTATTGAATATTGTGCTGACATTGATAAAGCAAATTTGGGGCCTAGAATATATCCTTTTGTAGTAATATGTAGGTGATTATCCATTGTGCCTCTTCCTTGCTGCTGTTAGATTGACTGCATTAACTTTGATGGAAATGTGTTAGTCTTAATATTCTTTATGTTGTCATTCATTTCCACATACTCTGTATTGTGTTTCTTCTCTACTACTTCGTTGTGTTAAAAATCTGGTTGCAGAATTATAAACAGTTTGAAACCTTATATCTTTGTTTGAATATTTGTAAAATTTGAAATATCAATTCCTTTGTTTTTTTCTCGATTAAGGTTTGATGCTTGTTCATGTTCTGAATAAAAGAAATCATTCCGAGGATTTCCATTTGACAAATAGTGTCTTAGCTTTTTACCACTTTGCCTTTTCAATCAATCAATCAAGCAATCATCAAGCATTCATAAACCCCCTGCTACGTGCCAAATTCTGCTCTAGGCTTTGGAGAAAAAAGATAGAGATTAACTAGTCCTTGTGCTCATGAAGATTATATTTTGTCAGGGGAGCCAGTGTGTGTGTGTGTGTGTGTGTGTGTGTGTGTGTGTGTGTGTGTGTGTGTGTGTGTGTGTGTATGTGTGTACACACAAACAGAATATACACAAAAATACAAAGCAACTCTTTTAGGGGAAAAGTGCTGGTGGCTGGGGGAATCATGTAGAAAGTAGTCCTTGAGTTGAGTTTTGAAGAAAACTTGGAGTTAAGAGGTGGAGGTGAAGAGGGAGTGCCATACATTCCAGGTGTGGAGGACAGTCAATGCTAGAGCAGAGAGATGGAATGAAGAGCAAGAAGACCAGTTAATGACAATTCAACAGAATTCAATTAGACAAATATTAAGTATGTTCAAAGCACTGGGCTAGACTTTTGGGAAGATTTATAGAAATAAATGAGGCAGTTCCTACCTCCATGGAGCTTGCAGTTTAGAAGGGAGGGTTGACAAGTACACAAAACTTAAGTGTGTGAGAGTGATATAGATAAAGTGTCTTGAGGTTTTGGGGAAGGAATGATCATTTCTAACTTGGGGAAATCTGGGAAGGTTTCATAGAGGGGGAGGTGGCATTTGAACTTAAGGAATGGGTGGAATTTCAACACAGAGATGAGAGTTTGGAGGGCATCCTGCACCTGGGTAGTGGCATGAGCAAAGTCTAAGAACTAGGAAAATATTTGACAGATTTGGGTGATGGTCTGAAGGGTAGAGTGTGTACGGGCCAACAGTGTGTGAGAAGGATTAATGATAAGTTAATACCTGATAGTGGAAGGCCTTGACTTGCCAGGGTAGAGTTTGGCTTTTATTTGGCAGAAAGCCATTGAAGGGTTTTGTTGGTTGGAAAAAAAACAATTTATCTTGCCTGAATTTGGTGAGTTATTGTTATGATCTTCAGGTGTCCTCCTCTAAAAAAAAAGAGCCACCTTTTTGTATGTGGTCATTTGAAGGACATGCACCTTAAATTTATTGACTGGACAACCCCTTGTGATGATGCTGATCTTGTCAGTTGTAATGTTAGTGGGATTTAAGATCTTCCCTGCCCATTAATAGGCCTCACTTGGGGCCCATTAAGGGAAGCTTGATTAGGAGAGGCTTGTTTTTCAGGAAGGCCCACACTCTTTGTTACTTTGTAATTAGGCAGTGGGTCAGGAGGATTGTGGTGCCCTCTGACCCTGAAGAAATGTATCTCTCTCTCTCTGTCTCTCTGTCTCTCTGTCTCTCTCATCTATATATGTATCTATCTATCTATCAATCTATTTATCCTCTGAGGTTACTGTGTCCATCACAGTTGTATGGCCTAGCAGCTAGCTGAATAAAAGAGAGACGGGGATATATTCAATAGTCTGTTTATTACAGAACCATTTCATACAGAGCCAAGATACAAGAAAATCATAAGGCTTATATTCCCTATAGCAGAAATTCTTACATAACCAGAATGCAAGGACCCTCCTTTGGAATCGACCACTCCCTACCCCAGCCCAAGGCTAATTATTCATTAAGATTTCATCCTAGGACTATGTCCAGAGGCACAAACAGGGAGTCACAAACAAGATTTGCTAATTAACTACCCTGAATTTTCTTTAGTTATTCATAGGACCAATGCAGGCATCCATCCAACAAGATTATACTCTTCCTGCATGTCTGCCTAGTGACCTCATAGAAGAGGGGAGCATTTCTTTAATGGGGCTAGGGGACCCCTGAAAGTCTAGTCTACTTCATGAGATTAGCATTTTGCTTTGGCGGCTCATTCACTGAAAGAGTATTCTTGTGATTTGACTAGATGAGACTTTGGGTAGGCATTAAGGAGCTCCCTAGCTTTGAAAAACTCAGTTGTTAGTGCTTCTCTCTCTGGTAATTATGTACAAATTGCCTTGGTCAGACAGTTAGATCTGTCTGTTGATCTGCGCTAATTTCTCAGTTAGAAGGCCAGTCTGTTTGTCTTTATTTCTCTGCTTGTATTTTCTCCATATTTTCTTGGTATTTTCTCTGAAGTTCAGGGTGCTAACTTTCCCCCTGAACTAGTGAATGTAATTAAAAAAGATCATTGACCCCTTAAACACCTATCTTTCCTAGTAAAGCAGATCTAAGAACCTGTGCTAGCAGCCATCCTGGGGATGCCAGTGTGGTTGCCATTACATCAATTAAGTCAACAAGTCCACAGGTATTTATTAACTGCTTACTATGTGCTAGGAACTGTGCAGAGGAATAATATGCTAATTTTGGATGAAAAAAATGGCACATATTTCTTTCTAGGTTTCTTTGTTATGGTCTTTAGGATTTGTGTAGTCTGCAGGGCACTTCTTAAATATAAAGATCTGCTGGGTCTTTTTTCCCCGGTGTTGTCTCTCCCATTAGAATGTTAGCCTTTTGGGTGCAGGAATCATATTTTTTGGCTTGCTTTCTATCTCCAGCACTTAGCTGAGTACCTGACATGTAGTACATACTTAATAAATATTTGTTGACTGTCTCATAGCATTTGTATACATATGTATGTGTATATTCTGTACACACACATATTTAATTTGATAGTATTATTAAATCATGTTTTATTATTTTCAGACTAAAACATTCCTCCATGATAGCAGTTGGTCATACCATCTTGCAAAGTAGGATAAAAGAAAATTGCAGCTTAGGCACAAACTCACATATAAACACTAAGTTACCATGAATACAGATTCAGTAACAGTGTCTGACATTACCTCAGAATTAACTGTAAACAACTGTCTAAATCTGCAGGCAGGACTTCACCATCAAAGTCAAGTAGCTGTTTTTGTTTTTGTTTGGTTTGGGTTTTTTTTGGGCTTCCATGTATCTGATGAGTAATTCAAAGATAATTTTAATATTTTAAAAAATACTTGAGTGGTTTCATGATTTTATGATGATGGGTATTCCCTCTACTTATACATGTGGCACCTCATCCGTGCCTTTTTTTCTGTGTAATTGTTGTCTATGTCTTTCTATAACTACTCTATAGATCTATATACAATCTTCTAGAGGCCTTCATGTGATTCTTTTTAGTATTTCCTGGACAGCTGTACAGCACTCAGGCCGTCCACTTTTTATCTCTCACTGCATTTTCTTTTCTTTTCTTTCTTTTTTTTACTTTCCACTTTATTTCTTTTTAATTTTAATTTTTATTGATAGATGCCTTAGCTTTAAAAAAATTGCTTTTTTTTGGTTTGTGATTCTGAAAATAGCTCTCCTTTTCCTCCTACCCAAGAAGCCATCTCTATAACGAAGAACAGAAAAAGAAAGAACAAAGAAGACAGTTCAGCTAAACCAGCCAATGTCTGTCAGTTGAGTCTGACAGTATGTCTAGTACTCCACAGCCATACTCCCACTTCTGCACAGAAAGGGATAGTCGTCACAAAAATTATGCAAGGTTCAGTTTTGGCATTTCCCCCCCCATTTGCATTTTTGCCATTGTTTACATTGTGTTCCTGGTTCTACATATTTTAGTCTTCATTGGTTCATGTAAGAGTCTTCTCTTGCTTTTCTCTATCTGTAGTCATAATTTCTTATGTTATAGTGATGATCCATTGCATCGTGTGCCACAATTTGTTGTGCCCAAAGGTTATAACATATTCTGGATATAATTATCCTCTGCTCACCCCATAATCCCTCCCTTGCAACAAAGAATAATAGCTAAGTAACTTCAGCTAACACACTAATTGTCAGACAAACTTCTACAGCCGTGGTACCTTTGCAGTTACCTGGGAAGGAGGTATATTTCATCACCTGTTTTCTTATTAGCCCTTATTCTTGCTATGTGACTGTCCTTAATCACATTTTTTGTAACATTTTTTGAACAGAAATCATTATTGGTAACATGTTTCAGACTGCTTACATCCACCAGACAATTTTCCATTGCCGGTTGGGTTACTTGCAGTTTGGATCCCTGTACAACTGTTATGTTATATGATTCATAGCTATGTACATTGCCAAGAGACTATCAATGTGAGAAAGTTAGAATTTTCCCTGTATGTTATAATGTTTATAAGAATATATGAATGCAGCTTAAAATATAATGAATATCTTATGAATTCAGATATATTTAACTCTTTATCTTTCCATATAGAGAAATACTTTCTATCAGTTCTTTGGTGGTTTTCTAAATCCCAGGGCTAGTTTCATAATTTCATAATTTTAAAATTCATTTTTGCTTTTTTCTTCCCTTCTCTTCTAAACTGGTAGGGCAGTGAACTTCTAATTTCTGTTCTCTACAGGAACAAATGAATGTGACTGCAGGTATTCCCTCTACTCTCAGATCTTTAATGCCTGATTGGGTAAATAGTAATGTATTTACTAACTTCTGGATTAAAAATCAGTAACAGGAAGCCCACAAGCAAAAAGATCATTGATGGCTTCCTTTTCTTTCTCCCAGGGTGAAAATAGCAATGATTTTTGAAGGAAGAAATATATTTCTTTCTTACATTTGAGAGTTCTGTACTGATAACTTTTGGTAAATAGGAGTAAAAGGAGATTTTTTTTTAAGAATTGGAAGAGACTTAATGACCTAATAGGCTAACATGAAAATATTACTATCATGTAGATTTTCAGGGAGTAAAGTCTGAGGAGCAATATGAATGTCTCACACATTTTATTCATATTTTTAAAGTTTCAAAATCTAATTTTTTTTCAATTTTTATTTAAAGAAAAGCCTTCTGTGGGGCAAAAGTAATGCCATCAACTTTCCCTTGCCTTCAAAGTTGCATATATTATAATGCAAATGATAAGTGATCGACTATAATTTTGTACTTCAGAGAATCCAGACGTGCTGGAAAACTTCCTCTCTTTCTTTGATTTTTTTTTGTGTGTGTTTACCAGTGTAGTACTAGGGTTGACTAACTGTTGTCCCTCATTCCTGTTACATGTCTGGCCATCTTCCTTTTTTCAGTCATTTGTGTTCTTGACATTATGTGTTTTATGCTATTTCTTGTACTCAAGTCATCTGTGGTAATATATTGCATCTTATCTATAGCACTAAACAAGGTGTTCCATGCTCATGTGTTAAGCTAATGCAAGATCCCATGGCTCTTGTGACCACAATGAGATAGAGCTATGTTCCCCTAACATGTTCACTAGTGTCATGGAGATTATTATTTGCAAAGTCCAAAGAGAACTGATTCCCTATGACAGAAAGGTAATAAGGATGCTCTTGTTTGTGATTCATGTCGTATTGCTTGCATTTAAACTGATTCTTCCCCAACCCTTTCACCTTCTAGCCTTGTGAAATGGAGGCAGTAATATTTGCTGTTTATTTCATGAAGCTGTTATGAGAACTCATGAGTTTCATCAACTCTTAAAATTACTGTATCTTCTCTTGTTGAGCTACCCTGAAGCATAAAAATAAATATAGAGCACTCTACAATGAAAGCACTGCGTGATCATAAGACAGGAGGCCTGAGCTAAAAGAACTCTGAATTATTGAGATCCAAAAATGTAGTTTGCATCACCAAGTCTCTGTGGTTTTGTAACCCTCAGTTAAAACCCGAGTGATTTTAATTGAGTTGAATGTTAGTTTATTCTTTGTCAGTTAATATTGTTTTGATCTTTCCCAGGACCCATGAACTTTTTGGGTTGGGGTGGTGGTCTGGACCTTTGAAAGTTGCCTGGGGCACTGAGAGGTTAAGTGATTTATCCAGGGTCACATAACCAGTTTATATTAGAGGCAACACTTGAATCCAGATTTTACTGACTCCAAGGCTGGCCCTCTTTCTGCTTGGTGATACTACCTCTCATCCTACAACAGACTTAAACAAAACCATGTGAATGTATTTTCTGTATAATTTTTTTTCTCCTCAGGACTTTAAAAAATGTTTTATTTTGTTAATTGCTTGTATTTGTACAGTCTTACTTTTGTTTGCTCTGACCCTATTTCTGTATTATCTTTCATGCTAAACTTGCCTCCTCTAAACTTCCCTGATACTGTTGTTGTTACCCTGCAGTCATGAATGTTTGCAATCTCAGTGATCTCTTCTTTCTCCCTCACTCATGTATCCAATCAGTGGACAAGTCTTGTCCACAGCAGTTATCACATTCATCCCCTTTACTCCATTCACATAAGCACTACCTCAATGCTTTCAGGCATTTGTTACTTCTTGTCTAACCTTGATTATTCTATCCCTTATTACAGCTGTCACAATAATCTCACTAAAGCCCAATCCTGTATGTGTTCGGTCTTCAAATAGTATCTGTGCTCCTGTAGGGCAGACTCAAAGGATTTCATATTTGTCTTTGGATCCCCAGAACCTTTTCTGGTGTCCAACACAGAATAGCTGCTTAATAAATGCTTGGTATGATTGACCTCACTCCCTGTGAGCCAACTTCCGTGGCTCTCTGTTGCCTGTAGGATAAAATACCCACACCTTTGTTTGATATTTAAAGCCTGCTCTAGTCTGGTTCCACCCTACCTTTCCAGGCTTTATATTACCCTCTTACATGTATGCTTTATGCTGGATGAGCTGTACTACGTGCTTTTTCCTGAACATGGCATCCTACTTCCCACTTCTCTTCCTTTGCCTAGGCTACCATCACCTTCTCCCCATTTCTGGGATGCACTTCCTCATTATATCTTCCTCTTAGAATCTTTTAGCTTCTTTCAAAGCTCAGCTTATGTGCCACTTCCTATTTGAAGCTTTTCCCATTCTCATCACATTTGATGCTCTTTGTCTTTTTCAAACTATTTTATATTGTTTACATGCTGTATGTCTGAGTGGAATGTAATAAGCTCCTTGAAGACAGCGGTGTTGTTTTTTGTTTTAGTTTTTCTAACCCAGATATGTAACACAGTGTCTTGAATATAGTAAATGTTGAACAAGTGTTTCTTAAAATGAATTGAGGAGAGCTGAGAGACAGACAGACACTGGTGCTGAAGTAGAGGGAGGTTAGATATTGACCCATCAGAAATGTTTTTAATTTTATTTCCATTTGCAAAGTGCTTGTTTCCACCTCTTCTCCACCCATTGAGAAAACAAGAAATAGGATAGCCATTATATGTATGAAATCATGCAGAATAAGAAATGTTGTAAAGCAGTTGGTTCTTAACTTAGGTTCCAGAATATTTTCATTTTCCTTGAGCTGAAATTTATCATTTCCTACCATTATTTAAAGACATTATTCTGAGAAGGGTTCCATAGGGTTCACCAGACTGCCAAAGGAGTCTGTGGTATATAAAGTGTTAAGAATCTCTGTTGTAGAGGGTATTAATGCTTCAGATAGCAGATGGGTTAAAGGATCAGTAAGGTCACTTCCAAATCCCCATGTCTGGAATATTTCTTCTGCTCACCTCTAATTCTCAGAATCTTCTGGTTTCCTTTAGGCCTCGGCAAAAACACCATCTTCTGCTTGAGGCCTTTCCTGATCTTAAATGCTAGTATCTTCCTCCTCCACCCTGCCCCCACATATGTGTGTAACGTGTGTATGTGCACACATTTTGTCCTTCCTATTAGTTTCTTGAGGGCAAGGACTGTTTTGCTTTTGTCTTTGTATTCTCAGAGCCTAGTGTAATATCTGACACATTTTATTGAATAAATTTTGCTTCTTGAATTATCTACTGGGGACTTACTTATTCCCAGTACAGTGCTCTTCTCAGTATACTCTGCTGCAATTCAGTTTGACAAATGTTCTCGTTCCAAGCCTCTGTATCCTCAAATTGGCAGAAAATCCTTTGTTTTTCCTCTTCTCTACTGAGAGAGAAATGAGGTCTTTTTAGCATGATGTTCTTAGGGTGTAGTGCTGTTTATTATTACTCCTTTAATGATTGGTTCTCAAATCTGTGGAGTTGATCAGAGTTATTGCCTCAGTAGCAGTATTTAAAACTTTGAAGGTTTGTCATACTAAATTTTAAGCTTAAATACATTTACACAATCCATGCAAGTTTAAAAGATACATATGATGAGTTTTATTTTTAATAAATAATCTCACAAGAATTGAGGGGAAACTATGGAAAATTATATAAGGAAATTAACTTATACTTTCAAGTTCAATTCATTAGTCCTTCCCCGCCCCCCCCTCCCCCAAGGCAATTGGGGTTAAGTGACTTGCCCAGGGTCACATAGCTAGTAAGTGCCAAGTGTCTGAGGCTGGAATTGAACCCAGGTCCTCCTGACTCCAGGGCTAGTGCTTTATCCATGGCACCCCCTACCTGTCCCTCATTAATCCTTTAAAAAAAAATCAAGCCTGTCATTTAATTGGTAGGAAAAAAATCACTCTGTCAGTGAAGATTGGCACCTGTATTTGCATCTTATAACCTTTCAGAGTTGCTCTAATGGATTTGCCCAGGATTACAAAGCAGCTGGAAGAGGTGGACTTGAACCTATATCTTTCTGACCATGTCTGACTTTCTATCTACTGCCATGCTGTCTCTCATTTGGATTGTAAGGATGTTGGAATATATGAAAAAGTCTGCTCTAGTCTCAGTGTAATGAAATAGAATTCACTGTGGAACAAACCTGATATTAGGGCTAATTTTTTTTAGTAGTCTTAGACTTCAGTGAAGATACTTGTTTGGTACATGAGAAGAAATGATAGTAATAGCTCACATGTCTGTTGTGCAACTTGGTTTATGAACTGTCAACAAGCATGTAGTGCAGTAGTAAGAGCTTTGAATCTGGAGTCCAAGGACCTGAATTTGAATCCTGGGTTTTGCCGCCTGTCTTACTTGTGTGACCTTGGGTAAATTCTTTCACTTCTCTGGGCTTCAATTTCCTCTTCTGTAAAATGAGAAGATTGTACTAGATGACCCGTAAGGTCCCTGATGGGTCTTCTTGCTTCTAGTCTCTATGAATTCCAATCCATCCTCAACTCAGCTATCAAAGTGATCTTCCTAAAGTGCAGATCTGACTATCACCTCACTCTCCCACTTAATAAACTCCAGTGGTTCTCTGTCACCTCCAGAATAAAATACAGAAGCCTGTATTTGACTTTTAAAGTCTTTCGCAACCTTCACAAAGAAGTCTTTTCCTATCTTTCCAGTCTCCTTATGTTTTCCTCCCTTTTATATAGTCTATGATCCAGTGACACTGGACACCCCATTTCCCAATTCATTATCTTTTCAATGGCTCTCTCTCATACGTGGAATACTCTCTTCCTTCTTACCTCTGCGATTTCTTTGAGACTCATCCTAAATCCCATCTCTTCAAGAGATCTTGATCTTGCCTTCATTCATAGATATGCTACCTCCACATTCAAGAATTCTGAAATCTCCATATCTGACTATCATATATTGTGTTTCCACTTCTCCCTCTGCCTTCTCTTACCAGTCCCTACTCTTTGTCTATACCATGGCCTCTAATCCCTTGGCTTTTCAATTCTTTCCCAAGCCATCTCTCCTGTACTAACCACTCTCTCCTCTTTTCTCCATCTTGTCCCACTGGTAAACCAGTTCAACTCTATACTGTCGTCTTTTCTTGAGTCACTAATCCTCATGTTATTTTGCCAATTGCACCTTGCCAATCTTCAGCCTTAGATGACTTCTGCCATCTGTTGTCTTCACTCCTACATTTGTGCTGCTCAATAAAGGTGGAGAAAATCACAAAATTATTCTGATTAGGTTCCCTGCAAATATTTATGTTATACAGCCTTAACTGGGCCCTTACTGCTGCTAGGCAATCCTACTATACCTCCCTTATTAACTTCCTATCTCATTCTCCACAGTGGGCTCTTCCAAAACTTTTTATCCCTCTTTAGGCCTCCTGTGGCTACCGCTTTCCTTGCCCTCTCAGATGAGAACCTTGCTTCATAATTAAAAAAAAAATTAGGCCATTCACTATGAGTTCCTTTCTCTTCCCTCTTCCTCATTCTATATCACTCATGCCCTCTGCCACTATTTTCTCCTTTTTCTGTCTAACATGAAGGGGCCCTTACTCCTTTCTAAGGCTAACCCTTCTATCTGAACAAACAAACCCTATACCATTTCATCTCCTTCAACAGATTGACCTCTTTTTCTTCTAGTTTATCATTTGCCTTAATATCCTTCTTTCTATTGGCTTCTCTTTTACTGCCTGGAAACATGCCTATATCTTCCTCCCCATCCTCAGAAAAATCCTCACTTGATCTTTCCATCTCTGATAACTATTGTTCTAATTCTCTTCTGACCTTTTTGGCTGACTTCCTTAAAAATGCTGCTTCCAATAGGTGCCTCCTCTTTCCTCTCATTCTCTTATTAACCCCAGTCATATTCTACCAAAACTGCTCTCTTCAGTTACCATTGATCTCTTAGTTGCCAAATCCAAGGGCCTTTTCTCAATCCTCATTCTTCTTGACCTCTCTGACACTGGTGATTACTCTCTCCTCCTTGACATTCTCTATCTAGATTTTTGCAACAATACTCTCTCTTGGTTATCCTCTACCTGTTTGACTAGACCTCCTTCCTCAGTCATCTTTATTGGATCCTTATCCAGATCATACCCTCTATAGGTGTCCCATAGGGTTCTGCTTGGACCTTCTCTTCTCCCTTTATAGTACTTCACTTGGTGATCTCTTCAACTCCCATGGAATTAATTACCATCTCTATGCTGACAATTCTCAGATCTACATAGCCTGCCCTTACCTCTCTGCTGTTCTCTACATCTCCTACCACCTTTCAGACATCTTGAATTAGACGTCCAATAAGACATCTTAAACTCAGCATGTTGAAAACCAAACTCATGATCTTTCTCCTTAAACCCTCTCCACTGCCTACCTTCCATATTACTGTAGAGAGCAACACCATTCTACTAGTCCTTTAGGCTTGTAACCTAGTTGCCATCCTCAACTCCTCACTCTCTCTTAATGCCCTCCTCCCCCCATTCAATCTATTGCCAAAGTCTTTCAATTTGACTACTGCAACATCTTTCCAATATTCCTCTCTTTTTTTCCTCTGACATTGACATCACTCTGGTGAGGGCCTTCATCACCTCACTCCTGGACTATTGCAGTAGTCTGCTGGTGGGTCTGCCTGGCTCAAGTCTCTCTCTACTCCAATCCATCCTCCATTCAGTCACCAAAGTGATTTTTCTAAAGTTAAGATCCAACCATGTCACTCTCCTATTCAACATACTTCAGGGGCTTCCTATTGCCTCCAGTATCAAATACAAAATCCTCTGTTTGCCATTCAAGGGTCTTTATAACCTACCCCCTTTCTACTTTTTCTAGTCTTTTTATGCCTTATTCCCTGCCATATGCTCTTTGATCCAGTAACACTGGCCTCCTTGCTTTTTTGCTAGCCAGACGCTCCATCTCTTGGCTTTAGTCATTTTCTCTCTGTTCTCCAAACCTAGAATGCTCTCCTTCCTCATCTCCACCCACTGGCTTCCCTGATTTTCTTTAAGACACTACTATAATCTTATCTTTTACAACTTCTTTTAATTCCAATGCCTCCCTCTCTTATTTATTTCCTGTTTATCTTATTTGTACATATTTGTTTGCTTATTGACTCCTTCTTTAGATTGTGAGCTCCTTGAGGGAAGGGACTGTCTTCTTCCTCTTTTTATATCTTGAGGGCTTTGCACAGTGCCTATCACATAGTGGATGCTTGATAAATGTTTATTGACTGACTGACTTTCTGACTTCTGTCCACTGTTAGTCCTTTCCCTTTGGGATTATCTCTCATTACACTGTTTGTATACTATAATTTTCATGTTGTCTCCCCAAAAAGACAGAGATGGACACTAGCTTGCCTTTCAGAAATGATTACTGATTGACTATTACCTTAGTAGGTAGCAGTTTGAATTACAGTTATGAAAGACTTTGATTTTTTAAAATTTAAATTGATTTGTTTATTTACTTTTAGTTTATAAGATTCAGTTCCAGAGTCCCTTGAGTTTCAAGTTTTTCTCCCCACCCCCAACCATGGCGGCATGCAGTCAAGTATAGAATCTGCAAATACTTTCACATTGGACATTAGTTTGGTTGTATAGAAGGGTTATAACCAATGGAGTGGACAATGGGAAAAAGGAAACAAAACATGGAAAAATGTGATAGCATGTAGATTGCTTCAGTCTCCATTCTTTCTCCAGTCTCTGTTTTTTCTAGATCTTTCTCTGAATGTAGGTATCTCCTTCCATCTTGAGACTTGTAGAGTTGTCTTATAGCTGTGCATTGCTGAGAAGAGTCAGTCCAGTTTATCAAAGCTGGTCATCACACATATGATGTGTCTGTGATTGTGTACAAGTTTTTCCTGGTTCTGCTCTTCTCACTTAGCATCAATTTGTATAAGCTTCTCCAGGTAAATATGAAGTCCATCTCCTTCCCATTTCTTATAGCACAATAGCATTCTTCTCTAAGATTCTATTTACCTCCTTAACTTTTTTCTTGTTTATTTTGAGGTTAGATTTATCGATCTCAGAGAGGGGGAGATTGAAGTCCCCGACTAGTATAGTTTTGCTATCTATTTCTTCCTCTAGCATCCTTAATTTCTCCTTTAGGAATGTAG
>CM053590.1:124970062-124997111 GCA_028646515.1 Pseudochirops corinnae
CCCCGGGGCACAGCTGAGGCTTCAGGCCAGGCTGGTTTTTTCGGTTGGCAGTGTTGATATGGTTCCTCGTAGCTGAGCTGACTTTAGTGGGAAGTATCTCTGTGTGCATTTTGGGGTTCTAGGATTGGTTTAGAGTCCTATTTTATGGGTATTTTGGGGTGGCTATGTGAGAGCTGGGATATGTTGCTGCTGCTACGCCGCCATCTTAGCTCCGCGCCCCCCCTGCCTGCTGTCTTGGAGAGGGGAGAGAAGAAAAAGGGAGGCAGAAAAATTTGGAACTCAAAATCTTTTTTAAAAAATGAATTTTGAAAATTGTCTTTGCATGTAATTAGAAAAAATAAAATACTACTAAATTAAAATAAAGACAAAAAAAAGTACACATTTCAAAAGAGTAAAAATTCTAGAGGGAAGTAACTGTTATCAGTTAATGCCAAGCATCCCAGGGGAAAGAGTCCATAATTCATTTAAAGTTTAAGTGGCTACTGTGACTTCCACCCTGTGATAGGCACTTCAAGGGGTTGGAAGGATAGCTCTGACTTGGGCCACACCTTCAAGGTACTAATGATCCAACATCTTTGGACATTGAAGCTTAACAGAAAGAGAGGAGGAAGCCAGGAATATATTAAAAGGCCCCAAATGACATTTGCCAGAAAACAAGAAAAAAAAGACCAATAGAAGAAAAAGCAAAAACTCAATCCAGGCAGGAACAAGATGTCTCTTTTAAATCATGTTGGGAGGATGGGGGGGGGGGGGGTGCGGGACCAGAATGGAGCTCTCTCAACATCTAAGTAACAAAGAGCTGACTAGAGATGTGTAACGATGCATCAGACAGCTAAATACCCCTGGAAGCCATCTGACATTTACAAAGCACAGCAGTTATACTGATGGGCTGCTAGATTCCTTTGCAAATCAAGTTACAAAGAGCAGAGAGATGAATATCCTCTCCCAGAAATGAGCAGAGACAGCTGCACAATAAGTACACTTAGCACATGAAAGGAGACAGAAGGTCGATGCTGCCCAGGACCCAAGAACTCACCTGTATCCTGGTGTCTGCCTCAGTAATGACAGTCCTTCCATAAAGTAAATTTATATTGAGCAGCTGGACACTATATAAACTACAGACTAAAACCTGAGAGAAATTTCTAGAATGAATAGCTCTTCCTCCTCTAATGCCCTGCTCTGGTACCTACTGGGCATGACCTTGACCCTGGACTCTCCAATGCTAAGCCAATGAAGTCCACCAAACTCGAAAGATTTTGAGTATGGGCCCAGAGATGTGCTGCATACTTGTCATCCAAGAACAAGTCTAGTTCCAAAAGTCTCAACATGAGACTGACCACATGGTGATGGATTTTCCAGCCACAATAATTCTTGAAAACTATCTCCTAAATCATAGAAGGAACATGATCTGCAGCCATACAGGGAATACCTGTACCAATGAAACCGCAGATACTGAAGTATCATATATAAAGATTAACTACTCTTAGAAAGGAACTTGAAACAAACCTTACATCCCCCCCAATAAGTAAGATTATCAATTTCATCCTGTAATTACCAAGCTTCTCCTGTTTTTTTCACCAAATTTAGACACATGAAGTAATCAGAGAAAAATATAAATAATCTACTCCAGTGCCAAATTGTATAGTATGAAGTTTAGATGCTACAAGACGTTAGAGAGGGAAATTCTTAAGGGAGGTATTTCATGTCTTCAAATATTTGAAGGGATATCATATCAAGTAAAGTTATTCAGTTTGTTAAGTATTTTCTGTGTAACAGGCAGGCAGTGTCCTGTACAGTACTGGCAACACAAATACGAGCAAAAAGAAAATCAGTCTCTTCTCTCAAGGTCTCATGGAAGCTGATAAAGCATTAAAAAAAAAAAGCTGAAAGAGGAAGAAGAGATTTAAGTACCTACCTCAGGGGCATGGTGGAGAAAGTCCTAGAGAGTCAGGAGTGAAATCAGGAGAGGAATGAAGACATGACTGCCCTGGCCCTGGTTCCTCCTTAAAATGGAGACTCACCTAGTATCTATCACACTGGTTAATATGACAGAAAGGGGAAATAAAAAATGTTGGAGGAGATATGGGAAAAAATGGGACACGAATGCATTTTTGGTGGAGTTGTGAACTGATCCAACCATTCTGGAGAGCTATTTAGAACTATGCCCGAAGGGATATAAAAACTGTACATCCCCTTTGATCCAGCAATAATACCATGACAGTCCCTTCCATAGAGTGAATTTATATTGACAGCTGCACACTATGTAAATCACAGACTAAAACCTGAGAGAAATTTCTAGCTCCTCCTCCTCTAATGCCCTGCTCTGATACCTCACTGGGCATGAGTTTGACCCTGGAACTCAAAGTTTTAAAAATCAAATGTTTTATATATACATATATATATATATACATACACACACATATATATATATATACATATATATACATATACATATATACATATACATATGATTTTTAAAAAGAAAGAAATGATAAACAGTATGATTTCAGAAAAACCTGGGAAGACTTATATGTACTGATGCAGTGACATGAGCTAAACCAGGAGAACATTGTACACAATAAGAGCAATATTGTACAATGATCAACTGTGAATGACTTAGCTATTCTCAGCAATACAATAATCCAAGACTATTCCAAAAGTCTCATGATGAAAAATGTTATCCAACTCCAAAGAAAGAAATGATGGAGTCTGAATACATATTGATGCATACTATTTTTCACTTTCTGTATTTTTTTCATGTATCCACTTCCCCACTGGGTCTGTTTTCTTTCACAACATGATTAATATGGTAATATTTTTTTCATGATTGAACATGAATAATCTATATCAAATTGCCTACTGTCTCAGGGAAGGGGAAGATGAAGGAGGGAGAGAGAAAATTTGGAACTCAAAATTCTTTTAAAATTGATGTTTAAAATTGTCTTTATATGTAACTAAGGAAAATACAGTATCTTTTTTTAAATGGAGGATCTGGGAAGAAGATACAACTGTGAAGTCTAGGGGTAAAGTGACTCCAGAGAGTCAGGAGTATAGCCTGAAGAGGAATTGTAAAGAAAACAAGTTAGGTTACTACAACAATTACTACTAATACTAACACTATTATAACTGCTATTGATTAGCTGAAGCCTTTCTGGAGATGATGAGATTAACATTGGCTCTTCAATAGGCAAAAGCGCTGGACGATGGCATCAAACTTTGAGCTACTACCCCTTGCCTGCATATCTCCTGCCCATACAACATTCCGTTAGAATCCCTAGCTTCTCCTGGCTGACTCACAGTCTCCCTCAAGCAGACATCTCCCTTAAGGAGCTGTCTCCCTTAAGGGGCTGCCTCCTTTAAGGCTCAGCTGTCTCCATAGTAGAGAAGAGCCCACTGGGTACATGAACCCTAAATAAATGCCTTTACTTGACTTGGAGACAGTCTGAGTGAATTCTTTCAAGACAACACTGAGGTACACATGCCACTTTCACCTCAACATTCTGGTGACTCAACATTTTGGTGCCCTTGTATTTCATATTACTACTACTACTACTACTACTACTACTAGTTATCACTGCTGCTGCTACCATACAAAAGAGGAATTATCACATAATCATATATTATTTCATTTGATTTCATTTGTAAAGTTCTATGATTCTACTAAAAGGAGCTGTCAATGTGAATTAGAATATCATGTAAGTTTTCATGGAGGAGATTACGGAAAATGATAATTGAATTCACAGAAGGACATTCTAAACAAAAAATAACAATTCATGTTTAATAACAACTCACTATTATTTAGTGGGGCAGCTTGGTGGTATAGTGGATTTGTAAAGGTTTAAGGTTTAGGGGTGTTTGAGACCCCAAAATAACAACACACCAGGTTCTGCCGAATGAATTTGACTCAAGTCTTCTTTCAGCCGAAGTAAAGCAAAGATTATTAAAGATTCACCGTGATGGGTGGACTCTTTCACAACCTAAGTATCTGTGACAAGCAGGCCGCAATAATCTGACACACAGTGAGTCTGGGCTAGATAATTCTCGGCTACCTCATGGAGGCAAGATGGAACTTATATACAGAAAGGTTGTGAGAGGAGTCTAGGGGTGGTCTAGACAAGAAGTTTGGGGAGGGTCTTCAGTCAAATGAGGTCAGACTCCAGGAGAGATTAAGGGTGGGAAATAGCTGGAGGCTACCTGGAGATGACAGACATTGGAGAGCTAGGCTAGTTTAAGGGTAACAGATTTGGGTATAGATGTTTTGGGTGGGGAGTAGCTGGACAATGGAGGGCTAGCTAGTAAGAGTAAGGGATTTGGACCTAGCTATAATGAACAGCTTATGGCCTCAGGCAAATGCCTCATCAAATGGGAAGGTTCAATCAAAGTTCAAGGGGTTTCCCAGAGCCTGTACCCCATCAGATAGAGTGATGGGCCTGGAGTCAGGAAGACTCATCTTCCTGAGTTCAAATCTGGCCTCAGATGCTTACTAGCTGTGTGACCCTGGGCAAGTCCCTTAACCCTGTTTGCCTCAGTTTCCTAATTTGTAAAAATGAGCTGGAGAAGGAAATGCCAAACCACTCCAGTATCTTTGCCAAGAAAATCACAAATGGACCCACAAAGAGTAGACCATGAAGAGTAGGACATGACTCAACAACAACAACAACAACAACAAATTATTAGTATTTTCTAGTTTTTAAAGCACTTTCTTCTGAAGGATGCTCTGATGGACATTACTGCTTGAGGAAGGCAAATTAATAAGGCATAGGCTTGAGCAAAGATAAGAACATTAGAAGGGACTGGTTTAACTGGAGCTAAGGGGAGCTGTTAGGCTAGAGGGAGAGATAAGGTTGAGGCAGGGTGGGACCTATTGATAGAAAGCCTGAATATCAAGCTGAGGAGTTTGGTCTCAGTCTGATGAACAACAAGGAGCTGTCATAGGTTGGTAGGCCTGGGAATGACACATATTTAGGAAAATTTATCTGATGGTGATGTGCACAATGCATTAAAACAGAAAAAGTCCAGAGTCAAAGTGACTGGCTGAAAGTGATTGCTGTAATGAGATGAAAGGTGAACCTGTACAAGTGATGAGGTGTAGGCTCTGGGACCCCCCTTGAGTTCTCCTTGAATCTTTAAGGTACAGGCTCTGGGACACCCCTTGAAGTCTGATTGAATCTTCCCACTTGATGAGGCATTTGCAGAGGCCACAAGTATTTCATTGTGGCTGGGCCCAAACCTCCCTTACTAGCCTGGCCCTCCATTGTCCATCTGCTTCCCACCTTTGAGCCTATCAAAATACCAATCCTCTCTTGCCTTGACCTCATTGACTCCTCCTGAAGACCCTCCCCAAACTCCTCCTCTAGACCACTCCCAGATTCCTCTGTATATAAGACCCCATCTTCCTTCCATGTGGTGTGAGAGCTCCACAGAAGGCCCTAGCACAGACTTGCTCTGTGAAAGCACCATAGAATGACCTAGCATAGATGACTCCTTAAGAGTCTACCCCGTATGGCAAACTTTCAATAAACTTTACTTTTCTTTGGCTGAGAAGACTTGAGTCAAATTCTTTCAGCAGGATCCGGCACGTTGGCATTTTGGGACCTCAGGAAACCGTAACCCTCTTGGGGCTAACCTCTTCACAAGGGTGGTATCAATTCAATTCAATTCGACAAGTACTTATTAAGTGACTGTTATATACTAGACACTGTGCAAGACTCTGACCTCAAGGGTCTTCTACTACATTCTACTGCAGTGATGAGGTGTAGACTCTGGGAGCCCCCTTGAGCTCTCCTTGATGGCTAAGTTCTCTGTTCTAATTAATTGGTTCTACCCTGCCCTTGACCAGTCAGGTCAGGAGCATCAAAGGGGACACTAAGGGAGGTCTCCAGACATACCCAGTCCCTGCCTGCTTGAGAACTTGTTGTTTGAACACTCCTTCCTTATGCTCTCCTTATCCCATCCCCTTGTTGGAAAGGGACCTGTTGGTGACCTTGGGAAGCCAATTTTCTCTAGTTAAGCATCCCAGATCTCCCCATGTTCCCTTAGGAGTGTGGGAGATAGTTGAATGAATTGTTTGAGATCAGGAAATTCCTGGCTGAGCTATTTCTGCCATCCCAGCACCTGTTTTTGACTCCTAGGCTAGTTTGGCCAGAGGATATAGTGTATGAGGGAGAGCAGTGTGTAATCAACTGAGACATTACTGGTGTAGAAGCGATTTAGAGGACACTTCCAGGAGCTGACGTGGTGGAATAAGCAATAAATTGCTGTCACTCTCCCTTACAAACCTTGGAAAAACCCAGAAAATACCACCCCAGGAAAAATCCTGGAACAGGGGGCCAGCAGAAAGATGAGGTGCAGCAGTTTTTTAGCTCATGAAGCTAGGGGGATTAATGAGAAAGTTCCCTCCTACTATGGCTGAGGGGGATTAGCACAGGATAGGAGGCTTCCTGGCAAGCCCCACCTCCACAAAGTAGCAGGAGATCCTGAGTCCCAGGGGGTGGAGCAGGCAAGCAACAACTCCAGGACCTCTCACGTGCCTTCTCACAGACAGGGGAACCATCAGACACCATAGTGGAGAACCCCAACTTGTGCAGTGCACAGGTTTCCACCAGCATCTGAGGGAAAGAAGGGAGGGAGATGAGCATTGCTTGAACTTTACTCTTATTGGCCTTGGTTCAAGGAGGGAATAACACTCAGGTATAGAAATCTAACTTGCCCTACAGGCAATAGGAGGGGAAAGGGAAAAGAAAAGGGAGAGGGTGGCTAGAAAGGAGGGAAGAGAAATAGTAAGAGGAAAAGGAAAGAAAAGGGAGAGCACTGATAGAAGGGAGGGAAGATTGAGGGAGGCAGTGGTCAAAAGAAGTGATTTATGAAACTGGTGCCACGGGAGGATTGGGTTAGATTATCTCTGAAGTCTTTCCCAGTTTTAGCATCCTCAAGCAAATTAGCACTGAGGCTGGAGACTCTGTCTTAATTGTTTTTATATCTGCCCTAAAAGCATAGCCTGGTGTTTTTTTCATGGTAGGTCTGAGTATAGTGATAGAATGAATCAATGGTTTTGAGGATGATAATAGCTTACATTTAGTTAACATTTTAAAGATTACAAAGTGCTTTACTCACCAAAATCCTCTGAGTAGGATATTACACCCATTTCACAGATGAAGAAACTGAGTCTCAGAGAGGTTAAAGTACTTCTTGTTTTCAAGGTAAGATGGCTTTGTCTCTCTGTTAGTACTATGCTATTTACAAAGCCAATCTTATTTTGGGTAGATAACCTTAGGAAGTCAAGGACAGAAAAGAAGACTCCATGTGTACCCAAATATTCATCCCAACACATTTTGTGATAACCAAAATAAAAGTGAAAACAAAATGAGGGCTCATCAACTGGGGAATGGCTGGACAAACTATGGAATATGTATATAATGGGATACTATTGTAAGGAAAGACAACTATGTGGCATAGTCAATAGAGTGCTGGGTCTGGAGTCAGGAAGGCTCATCTTCCCAAGTTCCAATCTGGCCTTAGACACTTACTAGCTGTGTGACCCTGAGTAAGTCACTTAACCATGTTTGTCTCAGTTTTCTCATTCATAAAATGAACTGGAGAAGGAGATGGCAAACCACTCTAGTATCTTTACCATGAAAATTCCAAATGAAATCATGAAGAGTCAGACATGACTGAAACAACTAAATAACAACAACAAACTTATGAGGAAACATGGGAAAATTTGTATGAATTGATACAAAGTGAAATAAGTGAACCATGAGGACCATATGCACAATTACTACACTGTAAAACTTTTTAAATGCACATTACAATGAAGCCAAATGTTGAACAATTATAATCACTGATATTGACTATGGTGAAGACACAAGGAAATAGATTTTCCTCTTTTCAACAGACAGGTGGGCAACTATGGATTTGGAGTGATATATATATGGTTGGGCACTGGGTGTCAGTTGGCTTTGCTTAACCATTTCACTCTTTTACAGTGGAAGGATCATGGTAGTGGTATATAGAAATGACTTCTGTGGGAGAAGGTGGGGGGGGGGGAAGTGAGAAAAAAAAATGACTGATGTAAAAAAAAAAAGAGGCATCAGTAAAATTTCTTGTTTTAAGACCCGTTTTGTTCTGCACATATTCTGTGATAGCAGAGATTCCCATGGTGGCTGTTTATTTTTACTTCGTCACATATTGTGTGATTTTCACCCATTCTGTAGGTTTGGGCAGAGTCTGAATTTAGCAACCAAGAAAACGAAAAGAGTGTTTATCCTCATTTAAGTCCCCGTTTCTCATGATTCACTGCTGTCAATTGCAAATAGGGAACCAAAAAAGGATGGCACTTTTGTGCCAGAACGATGTGTATAACCTGCCCTTGGTTAGCAAAGGCCCCCTTGCCTTTGCCACCATCAGGCAATAATTTGCTGCCCTTTTCTAGGCAACGATTTAATAAATGTGCCCTTCCTACTTCATCTCTTTCCCATTCCCTAATGGGATCATCAACAGTGGCACATTTAGGATGACTGTCTCTGGGGTAACACAAAAAAAGCAGAAGAATATGTTAACTACAAATGATACTGAGATGAAAAATCACAGGAATGAAAGAAATCAATCAATAAGCACTTATTAAGCAATTATTATATGCCAGACTCTGTGCTAAGTGCTGGGAATATGAAAAAAGAAAGAAAAATAAACAAACAAAAAAATCCCTGCCTTCAAGGAGCTTGCATTCTAATGGCAGAAAAAACACATATATAAGTAGGGATATACAAGATATATACAGAGAAGATGGAAGATAACCCTAGAAAACATGGTGTCAATAACTAGGTGTGAAAGTTGGAGGATAAAGAAAGACCTCTTGCAAAAGATGGCATTTACCTTAAGTATTGAAGAAAACTAGGGATTCTAAGAAAGGAGAAAGAGAACAGGGAAGAAATGATGAAGACTGAATACAGATCAAAGCATACTGTTATTCACTTCATTTTTTTCATGGTGGGGTTCGTTTGGGTTTTTTGGGGGGGAGTCTGTATTTTCTTTCACAACATAATTAATATAAAAATATGTTTTCCATGATTGAACATGTATAACCTGTATCAAATTGCTTGCCTTCTCAATGAGGGGGGAGGAAAGGGAAGAGAGGGAGAGAATTTGAAATTTAATTTTTTTAAAAAATTAAAGTTAAAATTTGTTTTTACATGCAGTTGGAAAAAATAAAATATTATTCAACAAAAATATACTTCCATTATTAGCCCTGTTACAAAAAAAAGCAAGAAAAACAAAGTTTAAAAATTGTTTCAATCTGCATTCAGACTCCATCAGTTTTTTATCTCAATACGGATAACATTTTTCATCATCAGTCCTTTGGAATTTCCTTGGATCATTGTATTGTTGAGAATAGCTAAGTCATTCACAGTTGATCATTTTACAATAATGATGTTACTATGTACAATGCTCTCCTGGTTCTGCTCACTTTACCTTGCATCAGTTCATATATGTCTTCCTAAGTTTTTCTGAAATCATACTTTTTGTCATTTCTTATAATACAATAGTACTCTATCACAAACTTGTTCAGACACTACCCAATTGATGAGCATCCCCTCAATTCCAATTCTTTGACACAACAAAAAGAGCTATAAATATTTTTAGCATATAGATCATTTTCCTTTTGCTTTGATCTTTTTGGGACACAGATCTAGCAGCAGTATTGTTGAGTAAAAGGGCATGCACAATTTTATAGCCCTTTGGGCATAGTTCCCAAATGCTCTCCAAATGGTTGCATCAATTCATAACTCCACTAACAGCAGTTCATTAGTGTCCTAGTTTTCCCACATCCACTCCCAACATCTGTCATTTCCCTTTTTCATCATATTAGCCAATCTGATAGGTATAAGGTGATACATCAGAGTTGTTTAATTTGCATTTCTCTAATTAATAGTTATTTAGAGCATTTTTTATATGACTAGATTTTTAAAATTTCTTCTGAAAACTGCCAGTTCAAATCCTTTGACCATTTATCAACTGAACAATGACTTGTATTCTTATAAATTTGACTCAGTTCTCTATATATTTGAGAAAATGAGGCTTCTATCAGAGAAACTTGCTCAATTTCATTGGTGCTATTCACTATTTGTAAGGATATTTTGTATTTAAAGCTTTCAAAGCCTTAAAATAGTCTATGTTTGATAGAAAAGGACCAAGTATTAGCTAAGGGGCTACACTTAAGCCTGTTTTCCTCAGTTTCCTCATCTGTAAAATGAGCTGGAGAAGGAAATGGCAAGCCACTCCAGTATCTTTGCAAAGAAAACTTCAAATGTGGTCATGGAGAGTTGGACACGACTGAAATGACTTAACAGTAATATTGGGCAGGTTGCTTAGCCTCTCTAGGGCTGTTTCTTCATCTATAAAATGAAAGAGTTGGATGACTTCTAAGGTCCCTTTCCAATTCTAGATCTGTGATTTTCTAGTGACGTGAAACGTGTCTATGACATAGAGCAGTTCTGCAAGTAATTACTTAGGTTTACTAGTCAACAAAAATGTTTTACCAGTCTACCCTCTTTCTCTAGGAGTATAAAAGTGACAATAAAATCAGCATTCTTATTAGTAGTCTCATAAACATCAAGGTCTATGTACTAGGAGGTGGCTATTTAGAAGATTAGGTTATGGGTGGGTGGATTGTTGTTATTAGTGGACCTTTGTGGGGGGGGGGGCAGAGTGCAACAGACTTAATAGCACCTCCTTCTCAAGGTCATGATAAGAATAAAATGAAATATTTACAAGTGCTTTGCAAATCTTAAAGCACTATATAAATTCCAGCTATAAATGTTAGTTATTTGATAGGGGGAAAGAAATAACAATACATCCTTTTTAAAAATTACATTTTTTAGAGTCATTTTTTTTACCGATATTTGAGGTAATTGGGGACAAGCTCAAGTGAGTTCCTGCTTTTTTACTCTGCCATCTTGGCTCCACCCCTAAAAATTACATTTTTTTAATCAGCCAAAATCCATCTTCCCTCCCAACCCCTTCACACACGACTGAGAAAGAAAAATAAAACCTCTGTTAAAACATGTAAAGTAGAGCAAAACAAATTTCTGCATTGGCTATGTCTGTGTGTCTGTGTCTGTGTCTCTGTGTAAATATATATGTATACACACATACATATATGTATAAGTATGTATTTGTGTGTATGTTTTATATACATGTGTGCATTCTATAACATGTGTGCATATGGATATGCATGTATGTCTATTTCTGCACTCAGAATCTTTCACCTATCTTTCAGGAGATGGATAGCATGTTTTCATCGTTAATCCTTTCAAATTGTGGTTGGTTATGATCTTGATTAGAGTTTTTGCCCTCAAGGAGTTCACAGTCTGACTAGAAGAGATGCACAACATGTACATAGATAATTATATACAAAACATATACAACATAGAGTGCAGGTACTTTTGGAGGGAAGGTACTAGCATGCAAAGGCTTCAGGTAAGAGAGCATTTGAGTTGATCCTGGAAGGAAACCTGGGATTCCAAGAGGCAGAGGTGAGGAGGGAGTGAATTCCAGACATGGGGCTAATTATGATTCTGTCTAATTCTGAAGTTCTTTAATGCCCTGCTTTGATCCCCTTCTTTAACCTGACCTTTTCCCCATACTTCCACCAAGAAAAAGTTGAATTTTTTTTTAATAGGAAGTTTACTCGGAAATCAGACAGGAAAAAAAATGAATTACAAAAGTACAGAAATAAATACATTTATAGAGTGCAGAGTTCTTATACTACTGTAACTAAAGTGGAGCCAGTTTTGGCTGAATAGTTTGTTGGGGGTTCCTCTCCCTGTTTCCTTTTCTTTATATCTGTGTAAGATGATAAGAGATGGATTCTCTGACTACTAGACTAAAGTAGACTGGGCTTGCACCACTCACTCTCTGGCAGATTCATAGTGCTCTCCTGAAACTACTACCCTTTTTTCTGAGTGTGAGACTACATGCCATCTCCCATGACCCTGGGATATGCTGAACTTCTCTGTCCTTCTCACATCCTGTCCTGGTCCCTGGCCTCAAAAGGAGGAAGGTACAGTCCCTGAGAATACTCCCCTTGGTTTCTGACCATCCTGTCCTCAAAGCCACCCACTTTACCCTTCTAGGATGTATCTATGTCCTATTCTATCACTTAACTCCCTTCTTTTTATGTAATTTCTTAGGAGAATATTCGCTAGTCGGTTACAGGTAGTTCTATCCTTTTGATGATGCTTAATTAATTGTCTTATTATTTTAAGTTAGTGTCTGGAAAAAGTATCTGGAGAGGTATCCTCATATAGTTGTTAAGGAGCCTTGGTGTCAGGAAGTCTTGGATTCAGATTCTGCCTCCAACACATACTGATTGGGTGACCCTAAGTAAGTCACTTAATACCTTTGCTCAGTGAGCTCCAAAGATTCCTTATTACCTGCAGGATGAAATATAAAATCCTCTATCTGCCTTTTAAAACTCTTCACAACCTGGCCCTTTCCTGCCTTTCCAGTCCTCTTATATTTCACTCTCCTCTGTGTTCTCTACAATCTAGTAACACTAGCCTTCTTACTCCTCCTCACATCTGATTCTGTGTCTTTTCAATGGCTGTTCCCCATGCTTGGAATGCTCTGCCTCCTCACCCTTGCATCCTAGCTTCCTTCAAGACTCCTACCTTCTTCTGCAAAAGGCCTTTCCCAGTCTCCTCCTCACTCTACTCAGTGCTTTCCATTTGAAATTCCATTCTGTTTTACACTGTATGTATCTTGTACACACAATTTTTCCATATTGTATCCCTCATTAGCATATAATAGGTAGGGACCCTTGAGGACAAAGACCATATTTTTGCCCCTTATAGTATCCCCAGAGCTTAGCACAGTGCCTGGCACACAGTAGGTACTTAATAAATGCTAGCTAATTGATCGGTGACAACCCCCACTTCTCCCCACCCCAGGTAACCCTCATCTAAGACTCTAAGTTGCAGAGCAGGTGCTGATCTGCAGTAGTAGAAGTTTCCTCATTACCCCCAAAGGATTGTAAAACTGTGCATACTCTTTGATCCAGCAATATAGCACTACTAGGTCCATATCCCAAAGAGGTCAAAGAAAAGCAAAAGGATCTAATTGTACAAAAAAAAAAAAGATTTATTACAGCTCTTTTTGTGGTGGCAAAGAAATGGAAATTGAAGGGATGCCCACCAATTGGGGAATAGCTGAACAAATTGTGGTATATGATTGTGGTGGAATACTAATTTACTATAAAAAATGACAAGCAGGATGATTTCAGAAAAACTTGGGAAGACTTATATGAACTGATGCAAAGTGAAGTAAGCAGAATGGGGAGAACATAGTATTTAGTAAGGTCAATACTGTACAATGATCAACTATGAAAGATTTAGCTTCTTTGATCAAGATAATGATCCAAGACAATTCCAAAGGACTGATGAAGAAAAATACTATTCACTTCCAGAGTGAGCTGAGTGTAGACTGAAGCATACTTTTTTTTTTACTTTATTTTTTGGTTTTTGTGTGTGGATTTTTTTTGTGACATGGCTAATACGGAAATACATTTTGCATGACTTCACACGTATAGTCAATATCATATTGTTTGCCTTCTCAAGGGATGAAGGATGGACAGGAGAAAGAAAATATGGAAAGCAAAATCTAAAAAAAAGAATTTTAAAAAATTAACAAGTAATAGGAAAATATTTTATGAAATAAATTAAAAATATTGAAAAGACAAAAAGAATTTTAAAAATTTAACATTAGGGAAATATTTTATGCAATAAATAAAAAGTATTGAAAACACACACACAAAAAAACTCCTGATGAGGAGTACCCTAAGCCAATAAAATCATAGTACCAATTATAAAACAAAACACCTACAGCTATTCCCTCTAGCAGTTGTTCTGCCTCAGTAGAAAGCAATCTCATTCCTGTGGCACTCAGTTCTGCCTTAATCATCTCTCCCTCATGACCCTTAAAGACTGCTATCTCTCCCAGGACCTCCTACTAGGTTCCTGTTTCCAAATCTAATAACAGCTAGTTATACCAGATCTACATTAAGTAGAATTATGCCTTATTTAAAACTAGTAATCGGAGCCCTTTTTTTTTTTAATTACTGGTTTGTGACCTCCATTCTCACTTACCTCCTATCCTTACACACAGACTCACCCACTGAGGTTGCATAAACCAAGCAGAAGCAGATTGCCAGTCTTCTTTCTAGCCTTTGTGTTCATTCTTCCATCCTTGTCCTCAGAAATGTGCTTTTAAAACTATTATTGGAACAAATAATGACCAAGACCACTTAAAAGAAGTCTATGAACCTAGACGACTTGACCCTAGTTTTTCTAAGGGTTCCCTATCAGACTATTCATCACGCTACTGAATCATGACATTTTGAGCATTTGGCCTTTAATCATTTTCATCTCAAGTTTGGTAATACTCATTTAGAGAGCACAAATGAGTAAAAATCCTCCCTGGTTGCTCCTACTACTGATCTTGTCACAGAGGATTCGGACCTGAGTCTATGGATTAAGATAAGGTCAGCTTCAAGCAGAAGTTACCAAATCCTCATTAACTGGTTACCTCAGGATTCATTTCACGTATGTATGTACGTATATACATATATATATATATATATCTGTGTGCATATATATGTAAACATGTATATATACATGAATATACATGCATATCTACATATACATACACGTACATACATATACAGATAGACAGACAGACAGAGAGAAATAGATAGATATAGGCTTTGGAAGAGACATCAAGCACCTCATAGTCCTTTCCATCATCATTTTATACAGAACAATTACCTAGCTTATTAGTGAAAACCCTCTTTAAGAAGGAACCAGGGAACTGAATTTCCAGGGTTTTGTTCTCTTTGCCAGTTGGGAAGCCTGAAGTGGAACCAAATAAAGATCACAGTCTGGGATGCGGCAGAGGTGGGTGGGGCAGTTTTATTGATATTAATGTTATTTTTCTTTTACCACTTTAATCACATCTCTAAAGTAATGGCATAAAGGCAATTCAATGACACAGCTGGATGGGACAAAGGATTGCTAATGGATAAAAGCAAATAATTTGATTGGTGGAATCATACTGAACACATCCCTAGAGATATATGGAACTGAACATCACCACCTGTGTAAGGGTGGAGCTAAGGTGTGATTGACATCCAGCTGTCCTGAGAGCCTGCAGGATAACTTGGTTTGGTTAATACCTCTAGTGCCCTCTGGTGTTGGGTATTATCCATTGCACATAGAAGCTCATTCAGATAAAAAATATTTTAAGATTTTTTTTTAAAGTCTATTTGGTACAGCCTACAGACATTTCTTTTGAGCCAGAAACAATTTTTCCCTTTTTTCTGTTTTAAGATATATTGACAGGTCAAAATTGTATTTTTCCTACTGGGACTCTCTTCCAAACAAAACTGTTGTGTTTCATTGTGCTTTTAATTTGATAACATCGCTATGTGATATTGCTTGTCACTGTTGCACAGTTGTGTGATTAAGTATTCACAGTTGTGTCATTGTGTAAAATGTAAGCTAAAATAAACAATATGGCTGTTAAATCTTTTGAATGTCAGTGCACAGCATTAGATTTAAATCCTCATAAGGGGCTCCTCTTGTTATCAGGGCCCATTTACTATGAGAACAAGAATATAGATATTGTAGTAAGAGGTTCTGGGAGTGATTTGGGGAGGGGCAAAGTACTTCTATACTAAATAGTACAAAGAGGCAGATAGAGCCCAGTTTGTGTCCTATAAATTCTAGCATCCCTAACGAGATAAAAATTAGAAAGAATTTCTGAAAATTAATTGCTAGATCTCCTCCTGAGGAGGAGGAAAGAACATGAGGGAATGTCTAAGGACAGAGTTAGATAACTGGATAAGGGGAAGTTGATGTGTGAAATCTAGAGATGATGATCAGTTTACACAGCTGCTAGCGAAAATTCAAGGAACTCATGCCCCTAAGTTATAGACCTTTTAAGGAAAGCATTCCTATCCTGCTAGGGAAGAACCATTTGAGCTCCTGGATGGGGCATACTACTAAAATAGCATATCATTAGAAAGAACTGAGGTGGAGAAATAAGAGGGCCAATGTAGAGCCTCAAGGAAACTACAATTGATCTCCTATGTGACCTGAAGTCACAGTATCCTGAGGTCACATTGTGGGAATACTTGCAAAGACTATAGAAATAGTTTGAGTTCTCAAAAGATAAATGAAAAGCATATGTCCATATCAGAATCTATCAGTAAGAAGGAGAGAAGCCTTTGGGATTTCTGCTTGGAAGAGTTGCTTCAAAAACTGATAGTCAAAGGACCAGTGAAGGTAGAAGAGATGGATATCAGATTATCTCAGGTGGCTGAGGATTGCTAGATGAAGGAAACTAGAGGTTACCTAGCTAGCCTTATAATATACAGGGAGAAGATTGGAAAATATCAATTGGTACAGAAAGTCAAGTTTTTGAGAGATCAGAGAACCATGAAAGAAGTCAGTAGTAGGTGCTAAACATCTTCTCACGTATTGACCATGGAAGCAAGATAAGAGACTTTGCTTAGTCACTCTGACACAGAGGCAGAAGGTCATGCAAAGTCTGTTGAGAAATGGAACCATGGACAGAACCACTACTTCCATGAGACAAATGATCCTGGGACCAAAGACCATGAAAACATCCCTGGGAGAGGACAGGCTACCATATAGAAGCAGATATTTGTTTATTACAACTGTGATCTAGATTCACATGTGTACAAAGGATGCATTTGACAAGCAAATGGAGACTGGGTTTAGCTGAACCTGATAGATATAAAGATAGAGATAGAGATAGATAGAGATAGAGATAGAGATAGAGAGAGATAGAGATAGAGATAGAACAAACATCAAAGAATAGTCTTGGGGCCAAAGGCATAGTCTAAGTTGTGTCTCACCAACACCCTTTCCTGGTCCTTTCCACCTGGACTCATAAGACTTCATATGACAGTAACAATAATGATTGACTATATATATGGTGTAACCTGCTGTACTAGATAGTAGATCCCAAGTGACAATTAGATTCCAATCATTTTATTAAAGACACTTGCAAAAGATACCTCTACAGACTACGCAGGGACTGATTGAGAGCTATCCATATTTGGGGAACCTCAGTGAGAGCTTGAAGGGAAGTTATTCCTAGTCTCAGGGAGCAGACTGAAAAGGGTAATGATGCAGGGTGAGCCCCAGCACTGAAACTGGAACTGAAGGATTGCAGAGAATGCTGAGATTGGAACAAGGCCTAATGGTGATCAAACACAAGTCAGCCTATTCATCCCCTTCAGGCAATACTACCTCCCTGGGGAGAAACTTAAAAGAACTTTGTTAGTTCATTGTTTGTCTTTCATTTTTGAAGAGGACCAATGACTTTCACTGTCAACTGGATGTAATAGAGGCAGAGTTGCCAGCTGCCTGCCTCACTCTCTCTTCCAAAGTCATCAAAGATGGACTTTATTGAAATATCTGAAGAGAGTGTCCCAAACCTTGTCTTCTTTCTTCAGGGTACCTAAGCCACCGCCTTTCCCATCCCCTCCTTCAAGTTACTTACTTACTTACTTATTTATTTACTTACTTATGTGTTTGTTTGTTTGTTTATTAATTTATTTTTTAAATTTACTTATGTGTTTGTTTATTAACTTTTAGTTTACAACATTCAGTTTCACAAGCTTTTGAATTCCCCTCCTTTCTTACCTCCTACTTTGCTGGAAAAATTGAGACTATTTGTTGAATTTCCTACCTCTCTTATCCCCATGTCTCAAAAATCCATTTACATCATTCTCTATTCTCTCTAGTTTTATTTTCTAGCCCCTGACAGTGTAAACTAGACTCTTCCCCTAAATGACAGAATTTATTTTAGCACTAAAGTGAGAGATATATTTGTGGACATTTATATCTAATCTCAAACACTAGAGAAGACCAGCATAGAGAAGTGAAATCAACTCCAGATTTCTCCCTATTCACACCAATATATGCAGCATTCAGAAAAAATCCGAGTTACCCTGAAGTTCCTGCAGTCACTAGCTCAGTCTGAGCAATCACTCAGTTTGTAAAAGAAAAACCCTGCTGCTTATTTACTGGCTGAAAGCTGAGCAGAGAATTAATTTTCTGGGTCATAAGCTTCCCAGTTGTTTACAGAGGTTAGAGAAGGACTAAAGATGGGTTGAGTCCTGGGATGCATCTGGAGGATGCTTTGGTATTGACTTGTTATGTTTCTTTAGCTAAAAAGAAACTTGCTAAAGTAATGACATTGATGGAAGCAATTCAGTAAGGCAGAATTAGAAGGGGTGAATGAGAGTTGCTGATGTGTGAAAGCAGACACTGAGTAATTTGATTGGTAAAGACACATCCACACACCCCTATTACCTAAATAGATTTTGGCATACCTCACATAGGGTTGGGGCTAGGGGGTGATTTACAACCACCCCTTGATTCGCCCAATAGTTTCATCACCCTTTGGTTTTGGGGGGTATCCATTTCCAGAGGATTTCGAAGAAACATTGAAAAGCTTGTATAAAATTTATATGATATACTGTGAGAACAGACTGAGTAGAAGGAGTTGGTAAGAGCTGAATGGCAGAAGCAGTAGGCTGGTTTTGTTTAAATATTTTTCTTTATTATAAAGGAAACTTTGGTTTGGGCCGCAAATGTTGAGAAGAAAGGTATGAAAATTAAAGGCATCAGTGAAAAAATTTTAAAGAAAAATTAAAGAAAAAATCTCTAGAAGGCTAGAGTGGGGTCAAATAATTTTTTTATTTTTAATTTGTGGAATAAAATAAATATTTCCATAACACAGTATAATAAAAAAGATGATTGTATATGAAACTGCAAAACTATCATGTACAACTTGCTATTCCTTCAAATATACAACAAAATTATCATGTAAATTTTCTTCCCTCCCTCCCCCCCACCCTAAAGATGACTACCATTAGACACATGTGTGTGCACATGCACATTCGTGTAAAAGTATTCCATACATACTTCTATTTATCAGTTCTTCATATGTTCTTTTAAAACAGCCCAGAAGGATTTCTTTAGCTATTATTATTTTGGCCACTACTTTCAGATGAGAAACTTCCTTTCAGAGAGTTATAGTTTGATCATGATAGGCTCTTTCAGGGTGCTCCTATGACTGTTCCCTTAGGGCAAGGATGTGCAATGAACCATAATGAACAAGCTCTAATGATACTTGATATTTTAGATCTAAAATATGGTTTTGTTTATAAAACTATTAAAGTTTCACTAAAATCTGGTATACTAGAAAGAGCTCTAAGCTTGAAATTCAAGCTTATGACCCAATTTTTATGTATTTCAGCGATATGGTTATTAGCAAATCAGTGGACCTCTCTGCATCTCAGTTTTCTCATCTGCAAAATAGGGATAATAACACTATTTCTTTTAATAACTCCAGACTTCTTAAAAGAGAAGACCATTTTTAATGCCAACGTATTTCTGGTGACGTCTTATGACTAGAGAATGTTGTAGTCTCTAAAGAATTTAAGTGGATGATCAGCCAAAAAGCAATTAAGAGGAATGTGGTGGCCCTAAGCAGTCTGTTATACATTACAACGAAGGAGTCATACAAGAGAAATGGCTTAAAGGATACCATTAAAGAGACCAATCACATAGCAAGAGTGAGCAATAATAGTCAGACAGCCCTCATGCTCCATTGGTATCCACACAATGCCAAAGAATCTAAAGGAAATCCTTCATCACATTGGAAACCTGTTGAGTATCCAAAGTTGAGTTAGCAGCACAGTGATGAAATTAGAAGTGATTAGCTTATCCTGGGACTGGCATCTTGTTCCGTGAAGTTGAAGTGAAGCAGAATTATAGATGGAAAGTGGAGGGACCTGGAATTCTAATTCCTGTGGGGAAAAAAAACCCTGGAAGAGTTAAGTGCTCCATCCTCCAAGCCTTCCTGTCAGAGGGGAGATCCAAGGATGAAGCTGAACCTGATAGTCTCAGGAAGGGTGAGAAAAGGGAAGAAAGGAGGGATAGAATTTGGAACTCGAAACTTTTTTTAAAATGTTAAAAATTATTTTTTCTTGTTATTGGGGGGAAATAAAATATTATTTTTTTTAAAATAGGGTTTTTTTTCTGACTGTGAATATTAATGTTAATATTAATGTGAATTTTTCTGACTGACTATGTTACGCAGCAAATGAATAGAAAATAACAATTTACTATATACTCATCCCTGGAAAGTGGGACTTACTAGTGAATTTCCAGTCTCTAGGAGGAATACAAACAAATACCAGAAGACTCTATGATTTGGCTCAGAGACATGAATTTGTGAGAACTCCCCTCTACTAACAGTGATCACAGCTGCCTATGACTTAGTAGATAAATTCTAGGGAATTGCCTAGAGAATGCAGTAGCTAACATTTATATAGAACTTTAAGGTTTGCTAAGCACTTTTCATATATTATCTCAGAAGTGATTTACCCAGGTTCATACAATTAGGAAGTGTCAAAATCAAGATTTGAACCTAGGTCTATTCTGACTCCAAGCTCATTCCTCTAGCCACTAAACCACACTGCCTCTAAGGGGGGATTAAACACTGTTCTAACACATTGGTGCAGCTTTTTATGGTTTACAAGAAGTTTTACATGCCTTATCTCATTTGACCTTCATAATAACCTATGAAGCAGGTAGATAGCTAACTTACTATTATCCCCATTTCAGAGATGAGGAAAAAAAGCCACAGAGAAGCAGAGTAGTACAGCTAGCAAGGGACAATGGTATTTGGATTAAAACCCATGTTTGCTGACTGAGTCTGGCATTCTATACCACCTCCTTGGAAGGATAGTGACCAATTCAAAGATAAGGGTAACATGTTCTTGCTGGAAAATGCAGTCTTAAGATTTGGGCTAAAGAAAACATTCAAAACAAAACATGACATCTGGATCTGTGTACATTTATTCATCCCCATTCAACAACTACCATTTATTAAGTTCCTACTTTGATGCAAAGCACTGAACTGAGCAGAATATAGGGCAACAAGGAAGTGAAGTAGATAGATGGCCCAGCCTGGAGTCAAAAGACCCATCTTCTTGAATTCAAATTTGGCCACAGACACTTAACTAGCAGAGTGACCCTGGGCAAGTCACTTAATCTTGTTTACCTCAGTTTCCTCATCTGTAAAATGAGCTGGAGAAGGAAATGGCAAACTACTACAGTATCTCTGCAAAGAAGACCCCAAATAGGGTCACAAAGAGTCAGATATGGCTGAAACAACTGAAAAAACAAAATGCAAGTCATAATGGTGCTCTGAGTCTTCTCGATCCATCTACAATGGTACAACTTAATAAGAAGGGCTATATCTCTCAGTATGAGAGGAAGAATGAGATGCTTGAGAATATGGAGGTGGAAAAGAGCCTGGGTGACCCTACACAAGTAGGAGACTCCCCTGGGATTCTTCTCTGAGGGCAAGAACATAAGAACCAGCTAAACTAAGAGAAAACTGATGCCATCAGCACTTCTTCCCCTTAGCAAGAAGAGCAAGCCAGCAGTCAGAGTGAGTGGCTTGAATATATGACCAAACAAGTCTGGAAAGAAGAATGTAGTTGTATTGCCACCAGGTCTAACTCTCTCTACACTTGTATCAGTACAGTGGTGTGAGAATGGTGTTCACACTGTCCATGGGATTTTCTTGGCAAAGATACTGGAGTGGTTTGCCATTTCCTTCTCCAGTGTCCCTCTGGTGATTCTCTCCAGTTTCTTCTTTATATATCTTGTTTGTACATAATTGCTTATTTGTTGTCTCTCCTGTTGGACTGTGAGTTCCTGGAGGGCAGGGTTTAATAAATACTTATTGACTAACTGCATTTATTCCCTAGAAAATGAATGCTAAGCAGCAAGTGCGGAACACATGCATGCAAAAAGAGACACGGATGATTAAATGCACAAGCTGTTAGAGGACCTGTGAAGCCTATTACTGCCTGTTGAAATGGATGTAGAGAAAGGGCAGTAGGCAATTTATCTAAAGTGGAAGAAAATGTGGTAGCTAGGTGACACAGTGGAGAGAGTTTGGTACTCAGAGTCAGGAACACCTGTGTTTGATTCCTGCCTCCAACGCTTACTACTTGTGTGACCCTGGGCAAGTTGTATAACTTCTCTGTGCCTTAGTTTCCTCATCTGTAAAATGAAGATAGTGATAATAACACCTACCTCACAAGATTACTGTGTGAATGAAATGAGATAGTATGTGAGAAGTGCTTCGCAAACCTGAATATATTATATAAATGCTACCTATTATCGTTATTGTTGCTAATACTATGTATTCATTGCAAGGTCTCAAGAAAGCCATTGGCAACTATAATGAAGAAAAAAAGCTAAGAGAGAAGTGAGGAGGTTTTAGAGAATGCTGTGAGAGGAATGGTTTAAGTATCAGGGACAGAGGCAACAATAAACATGATAGGAAAGCCAAATGACTAAGACTGGGAATCACACATCAAATTCTCTTGACAGGTTAGGGAAAGGAGAGCCTAGAAGAGCTGTGCCACACTTTCTGGGCACTGGTTAGAAAGATGTTAAAGAATGATGACAACAGCGCGGAATGCAAGGAGTGGCATATGTATTGAAAGAGCTAGCCAAGGTAATCTAGGGTTAAAGAAACCTCAACCAAGCATGATGGCCCAGGTCAATTGAGGGCTGTAACTGGAGTGTCTTGACAGGGATTGTTTCATTTCACCCAAACATAGTTGTTGATTTGAAGGAAGACTGCATCATTAAGGGCTGGATGGAAAATTCCTGGCGAAGGAAAAGGGTAATTACTTTCTGAACAATGGAAGGCTTTGGTAGACCGGAAAGTGGTTAGTGTGATAGCAATCTCAAAGCAATCCTTCTCAAGTCATACTTTTGAGGACTGCTTTGAATCTGTGAATAAGAATGTCTGCCCATGCAGACATTCTTAGTGATTTCCTATTGTGATCCATGACACCCCAGAAAGGAGCACGGCCCCTAAAAGAGTTAAGCACCTAAATGTATATACTAAGGAAGCCTCCAGGGGAGAATAAAGGTCTGTCACAGACCCTCCCAGCTCCCCTTTACCTCTGGATTGTATAAGTTTTCAAAGAAGGGAATTGAACCAGTGAAGTGTTTGTGTTATCAGAATTCTGTCTAAGTTGGAAACAGGAAAAACAGGCTAGGCTTTCTTGGACATGTTCTGACATAAAGACACACCTGGGGTTTCTTATTCTATAGCTGAAGGATCTTTGAAGAAAAAAGTTACATATGCTCGAGCAGGGGATCTTAACCTGGGGAGTTCACAGATTTCCATGGGGGGAAAAAATTACATCTTTGTTTTCACTGACCTCTAACTGAAATTTGGCATTTCAGTTTCCTTCCATTATTTAAAAACATTTTTCTGAGAAGGGGGCTTCACTAGGCTGACAAAGGGGGCCATGACACAAAAACAAATTAAGAACTCCTTATTCCAGTAAGTAAAGTAAGTCGATTAGATCTAGAGAATCTTTGGATCCAAATCAGAGAACGTAAACACCAGACAATTTCCTCATTCTTACAAGTGGATCTGTTGCCACAAATAGGGCACAGAAGTCCTGTGAGCTCAAGAGGGTGACGGCTACTGCCAATGGCCCTCATAAGGGCATCAGGCTCTCTCCCAATTTTAGCCTGTATTTAGGCAATCAACCAATTAACAAGCACTTATCAATCTCCTACCATGTGCCAGGCATTTTGCTTGGTTCTACCAATACAAAGACAGCAAAACAGTCCCTGCCTTCAAGGAAGTTATACTGTAATGGGGGAGACAACATACACTTACACAAGTATATACAAGACACACAAGCGTGAGCACACACACACACACACACACACACACACACACACAAAATGTCAAGGGTGAATCATCCTATGAGGGTCATTCCAAAGAGGGTGTGCCTGACTTTCTCTTGGTAACTTCTGGAAACTCAAGGACGAGGTGATCTTGCCCTTAGACCTTTTGTTGATGTTGAAATTCCTGGCTGCTTCCAGCCATATGGTGGTATTTTGGCATGATGCCAAAAATCCTATGTGGCCCTTTTGTCCTTTTCCCTTGCCTTGTGACAGTAGAAGGTTTGTTGTGCTATGTCAGCTTCCAGATGACTCTTTCTATCTAGACATTTGAGGTGGCAACATGTAATTCCAAGACTTCCAGTGTTGGGTGGGGGAAAGACTGGCCCTTCTCCATCCTGGTGTCATGGTGACCATGCTTACCTGGCAGCTAGAGGAGAAACCTTAACTAGGTAAGCTTGTGCCCAAGTCCCTGGCTACCTCTTCTGGTTTTTTGTTTCCTTTCTTGACTTTAGGTGAATGAGCATTTATCCCAAAATGAATGTATCCAGGCTTAGAAATTACCTTGTGGCCCAGAGGTTCTGGGTCTTTTTGATTAAAAAAAAAAAAATGACTGGTAACACGAAACAGAGTTCCCACATCTATTGTAATGCTCTTGCAAAAAACAATTACCAGCGGACAGACCCAAGCCTGGTACATTTTATTTACAGACACATACCAAGAATTCTTTGAACAGTGCAAATCTGAGGTGAAATATAAAATTTCTAACCAGCAATTCCAAAATCTGCTTTATTTTCTGATGACTTCTAGATATCAGCCTCCCAAGAGATTAAAAGTACTTAGAAGTCAAGTTACTAAATCCTTTTTAAGGTCCTTGTGTCAGTGAATCATTGTGAGAATCTTTTTTGTTTTAGCATTCCTTTCATATGTAGAAAATTATACCTGTTCATACTACTAATAATAAATTATTTATAATAAATCATTTCTCCTAGACACTGATTTCTGGGCTCTGAGATTTAATGAGTCAAGGAACATGAAGGAGCATGCCTTTCCACTCATTAAAGGTCAGGCTGCCCCAGGCCTGAGCAGGATTGTAATGGGTCCATAGTAAAGGGGCCTTCTGGTGGAGAAAAGAGTGAGCACAGTACCCAGCCCCTGTGGACTCAGCAATAGTCTTTCAATCTAGACAAGGTAATCTTGGGGAGTAGGCGCTAGCAGCTAGGTGGGCCAGAAAATGTTTCATTTAGAAGATAGCATTTGAGTTCAATCTTTAATAAAATCAGGGATTCCAAGAAGAAGAAAGGAAGAGGAAGTGCATTCCAGGCATAGGTGATTTCCAGTCCAAAGGTATAGGAGATGAGAGAGAGAGTGACATTTGTAAATAACAGTAAGAAGGCTAGTTTTTCTGGACCAGAGAGTGCATAGAAGAAAATAATGTGTAATAAGTCTTAAAAGGTAATATGGGGTCAGGTTGTGAAGAGCTTTAAACGACAAATAAAAGAGTTTACATTTGATCCTCAAGGTAATAGGGAGTCACTGGCGTATATTGAGGAAGCAGTTAACATGTCAGACCTGTGCTTTAGGAAATTCACTTTCATGGTTAAGAGGAGGTTGGATTGGAGTGGGGAGAGATTTGAGGTGGGGAGTCCAATTAGGAGGTTATAGGAAAAGCCCTCGGCCTGGAGACCACCCGGGGCCTTCTAGGTCCTGGAGTGTGGCTTTTTGACTGAATCCACGTTTTACAGAACAAATTCTTTTATTGAGGGGATTTGCTCTGTGAAGTTTGGATTCAGTCAACAGCCTACACTTGAGGACCTAGAGGGCCACACACAGCCTGCATGTTCCCCACCTCTGACCCATGCAAAAAGTGATGGGAACCTGGACTAGGCTGGTGGCCATGTAAGTGAAGAGAAGGAGATATATCCAAGAAATGTTGTGGAATCTTGTAGTTATAGAGAAACCCCTGGCCACTAGTGGCTGATGTTCAGGAGACTGACCCTAATTCTTTAATTATAGAATTGAGTGTAATAAATGGTAAAGCAAGAAAAACAGGCATAACTTTATTATAGTAGGGCAATGTGATTCTAAGGAACTTAACAAGGCATCTTTCCCTACCTGCCCCTATTTGTCCTGATTTGTATGAGTCCAGGGAGAGAGTCTGGTGCATAAGGCTGTGCACTGAGCTATTTAAGCACAGACTACACCAAAGGACTGGGAAGCTCAGCTCTGTGTCACAAGGTTAATGACAACTTAACATTTTTTGAGCCCTTATTCTTTTGAAGATAGCTGGGTCAAAGATTTCGTATCTTTTATCTTCTTACCTTTGCACTGGTTTTCACCTATGCCTGGAATGTACTTCCTCTTCACCTGGAAATCTCTGGTTTTATTCAAGAGTCCACTCAAATGCTATCTTCTAAATGAAACCTTTCCTGGTCCACCTAATCACTAGTGCCTTCTCCCCAAGGCTTCTTTGTCTAAAACCTGTGATAATGGAGTCTGGCATCCTTCCCAAAAGCAAAGAAAATAACATCTGTTTCAAAACTAGGGAGGGACCTAGAGTATCCAAAATAAACAATTGGCACAGAATAATGATGTCTCCTCCAAAAGCCTAGACTAGGGATGGGGAACCTTGGGCCTCAAGGTCACATGTGGCCTTCTAGGTCCTTGGGTGCAGCCTTTTGACTGAGTCCAAGTTCTGTAGTACTAATCTTTTTATTAAGGGGATTTGTTCTGTGAAATTTGGATTCAGTCAAAGGGCTTCACTTGAGGACCTAGAGGGCAACATGAGGCCTTGAGGCCACAGGCATCTAAAAGTCCACCAGTCAGAGATTCTTAATCAGGTCCATGGGCCCCTAAGAGGTCCATGGATAGATTTCAGGAGGTCTGTGAGCTTAGATTGGGGAAGGGGGGAAGGGAATTATATCTTTTTAAAATCTAATCTCTACCTGAAAAATTAACATTAGTTTCCCATTATGAAATTTTTAAAAAACCACCATTATTCAGAGAAGGGATCAACCGGCTTCATCAGATTGCAAAAGAGGGCCAGCACACAAAAAAGGTTAAGAGCCTTTATCTTTTATATCTAAAATTCAGAATACAAGTGCTTGACTATATTAGCCCAGGGGAAGATGGCTCTTTCTACTTCCTTGAGAGTCTAGAAACAAAAGGCAGTGAAATAGAATGTTAGGGACAGAAAGGGCCAAAGAGATCAATCTAATCAT
>CM053590.1:124997611-125019762 GCA_028646515.1 Pseudochirops corinnae
TCTTACTCATGGTTCTTCAGACCATGAATTTTTTTTTAAATCTCTGTGGGGCTCTGCTTCCAGAAGGGAAAGCTCTGTCCCAAATCGCTGGGGTCCTCCCGGCTGCCGTAGACTTCCGGCTAACTGGATAATGAAGACTCCAGGACCGAGGCCCAAGATGATCCGGATCCAGGCCGCTCAACGCGAGAGCACTGGTCTGGTCTGAAAACAATCGCTCAGTCCCCCTGCTTTTTGCAGGCCGAGGGTGGGAAGCTACAATGCGGAGGCGGGTGCAAAACCTCCGCCCTGGAGACCTTTCGGCTGATGCTTATCTCCCTCTTTCACAATCCCCACTCCTTGCAGCTGGTGCTAATCCCTCACCTGAGAGCTTTCTCTGCACCTCCCGCCCGGCTGCCCCCGGGGCACGGCTTCAGGCCAGGCTGGTTTCGGTTCCCAGTGCTGATATGGTTCCTCGTAGCTGAGCTGACTTTAGTGGGAAGTATCTTTGTGTGCGATTTGAAGTTCTAGGTTGGTCGAGAGTCCTATTCCATGGGTATTTTGGGGTGGCTATGTGAGATCTGCGATATATTGCTGCTGCTACGCCACCATCTTGGCTCTGCCCCCAATCTAATCATTTTATAAATAAAGCCCAAGGTCACTGTAGTCATGTAAAAAGCCTGGAGAATGAAAATTAAAAATAAATTTAAAGAATTTAACAAAAAAAAGCTTGGAGGACTTGAACTCAGAAACTTGAGTCTGGGCTATGACACATGCCTCCTCTACTAGTTATGTGACAATGGGCAGATCATTTGATTTCCTCTTACCCCCACACCCGAAAAATGTGGATAATATTTGAAATATCTACTTATGTGGTTATTATAAGGAAAGGATTTTCAAAACCACAAAGGCCTGTGTAATAATAATAATAGCTAACCTTTATAAATCACCTACTATATGCCAGGCACTGTGCTAAACAAACTTACAAATATTATCTCATTTGATATATAAATGTGAGTTACTACTACTACTACTACCACTACTACTACTACTACTACTACTACTACTACTACTTTATGACTTGTGTTGGGATGGATTGCCATGACCAAATAATTTATTACCAAATGGCTAGCCTTCTTGTACTTAGGCTAATTTTCAAAAAGCAGACTCAATCCATGGCCAGGACCTGTGTTTTTCCAGCATGAGCTTACATTTCACTAGCACAACCTTCAAGAACCAAAGGTCCCTTCCATATAATGATTACACGTTGAAGTAGTAAGTTTGTGAGTAGTAAAAAGTAATCAATATGCAACCCACATATTCCACCAGTATCCTTGCAAACAGCAAGAGGAAGACTCCCAACACATTGGATGGATCCCTCGTAGTCAACTTATGAAAAGACATTGAAGCTGCCAGACTATACCTCTAGAATTCATCTCCCATTTTCTTTCACACACACCCCCCAAAAAGTTAACCCACCCAGTTTTGGAAACTCATCATGGGACAAAGCTGTCTTGATTAGTGAATGGATAAGTTCAAACTTAGTTAACTCACTACATCTAGCTAGACCGTGCTTAACATCTTCTACCTGACATATATTGTCATCAGCCCTTCCACCACTCATTCTCAAAATTCCCCATCCCTACTTCTTATATTCTGTTAAGAGTAGTAAAAATCAATATTATTATTGTTTCTGAGGTCAGCTAGGTGGTACAGTGGAAAGAGTGCTGGCCCTGAAGTCAGGAAAGATAAGAGTTCAAATCTCAGTTTCCTCATCTATAAAATGAGCTAGAGAAGAAAATAGAAAACCACTCCAGCATCTTTGCCAAGAAAACCCCAAATGGGGTCATGAAGAGTTGAATATGACTGAAAAATGCCTAATCAACAACAACAACAAAAAATTATTTCTGGAAAGGGCATGGCAATCTTATGATTACCTTATGGTTCCATTCACCATTCCTATGATTTCCAGACCAAAACTCCTTGCCAGCACTTCCCTATATGTATTGTTTCCTCTTTTTAGAATGTAAGCTCTTTGAGGGAAGGCACTATCTCTAGCACCTTAAACAGATCTGGTACATAGATGCTTAATAAATGCTTTTTCATTCATCATATACTCATTTGTTCTATTGCCCTTTTAGAAGGGCACAGGAAAGGAGTCCTTTTTTCCTCTCAAAGTCAGTAAAGAGGAGCTCACCAGAACAGGGGAAAGCCTGGACATATATCATCCTAATTAGAAACTCGAGCAGCAGGAGGGAGCTGAGTACCGGAGGAGTACAATGCTTCAGAATGCACAGAAGGAGTTGACCTTTGCACATCATTCCCTTCCTGGCTAGTAAGAATGAAAAGAATCTTTCTCTGTGCATATCTGACTTATCCTGTTTCTGACCTCCCATTCAACTTACATTGCAATCAATTTATCGTCTCTGTCTATGGGCAATTAAAATTGTCTCTCTACCTCCTACCTTGGAATAAATGAGAAAAGTTATCAGCTGTGAAATTCAGCTTCTAGCCATTACTGGAACTCAAATTAATCTTCAGGCATGAAATCAATTCCATTCATACATCCTTTTTGACTCAATTTCCAATGAACACACAGGAAACTATACAAATTGACCATACTTTAAGAAAACCTGATGTATGAAAATTTAAACATAAAATAGGAAGTAAAAGATGTAGTGAGAGTATAGTGGAAAGGGCATTATTGCCATTTATTGCACGGTCAGAAGCCTGGGTTTTGTCCCAGTTTTGCCACTTATTAATTTTCTGAAATTAGGCAATTGGCTTAACCTCTTTGAACCTCAACTTCCTCATCTAGAAAATAAGAGAATTAGGCAAAAAGATTGCTAAGGTACATTCCATTTAATAGCATTCTGTAATTCTGTATGTTCTTCCCACTACAGCAGTCAGTGAAGAGGAACTCACCAGAGCAGGGAAATGATTGAGTATATTTCCCACAGAAATGCAGGGCCTTGGGGAGGAGTTGATGGCAGCAATAGTATGAAGTGGAACCACTTCTGGGGTACTTTAAATAACAGCTACCTTTATGCTTTTAAAATGTGATGTGATTTCCCAACCCTGGAATTATCTACCACTTTTTCAATAGACCTAATGCCCAAATTGAAATCTGAATGGACTGTGGTTGCTGTAATCATGTGACTTCTCACCAGGAAGGATCATGCCCTTGGTCTGATGCAAATGGATTCTCAACAATCTCAATTTCTAACCCAAGGTCTCAGTCTTTCACCATTCACTCCCTGTATTCTCTGCTCACAGTTTTGAATCCTGTGGTTCCCTTCTAACGCTATGTGAAAAGGAAGCAGAAGGAGGAGGAAGAGAGAGGAATCTGAGCACAACAACAACAAAAAAAAGGAAATGGACACCTACGTGGTACTAGTGGATAGAGTACCAGCCCTGGAGTTAGGAGGATCTGAGTTCAGACACTCAATGACTGAACAGCTCCTTTAACCCTTATTGAGTAAAGAAAAAGGAAAACATGTAGATTATAACAGTTTGTAACCGAAAAAATACTTTATAGAGCTGGAAAAAATAATAATAAAATTCATCTAGAAGAACAAAAGATAAAAAAATATCAAGAGAATTAATTTTTTTTTAAATGCAGAGGAAAGTGGCCTAGCCATATCAGATCTAAAACTATATCAGAAAGTGACAATCATCAAAACTACTCAGTGATGACTAAGAATAGAGTGGTTGATCAGTGGAATTGGTTAGGTACACAAGACACAGTAGTAAAGGACCAGTTTGATAAACTCAAAGACTCCAGCTTCTGGAATAAGAGCTCACTATTTGACAAAAACTGCTGGGAAACCTGGAAAATAGTATGACAGAAACTAGGCATAGACCAACATCTTACACTGTATAGCAAGATAAGGTCAAAATGGGTACATGATTTCAACACAAAGGATGATACCATGAGCAAATTAGGAGAGCAAGGAATAGTTTATCTCTCAGATCTATGGAGAAGGGAGGAGTTATTAACAAACAAGAGATAGAAAACATTATGAAATGCAGAATGGATACTTTTTATTACATTAAATTTAAAAAAGTTTGCACAAACAAAGACAATGCAACCAAGATTGAAAGGAAAGCAGAAAGCTGAGAAGTAATTTTTACTGCCAGTGATGCTGATAAAGGTCTCATTTCCAAAATATATGGAGTACTGAGTCAAATTTATAAGAATACAAGTCAGTTTCTCCATGGCCAAATGGTCAAAGGTTATGAACAGGCCATTTTCAGATGAAGACATTTTTAAGTTAAAGCTATCTCTAGTCATATGGAAAAAAAAGATTCTAAATCATTATCGATTAGAGCAGCAGTTCTCAACTGGTGGGTTATGTTCAATTTGTAACAATGAAAATACATCCTGCATATCAGATATTTACATTATGATTCATAACAGTAGCAAAATTACAATTATGAAGTAGCAATGAAAATAATTTTATGATTGGGGGTCACCACAACATGAGGAACTGTATTAAAGGGTTGTGGCATTAGGAAGGTTGAGAACCCCTGGATTAGAGAAATGTGAATTAAAATAACTCTGAGGTACCTCCTCACACCTATCAGATTGGCTAATTTGACAGAAAAGGAAAATGATGACTGTTGGAGAAGATGTGGGAAAATTGGAATTTTAATGCATTGTTGATAGGGTTGTGAACTGATCCAACCATTCTGGAGAGCAATTTGGAACTATACCCAAAGGTCGATAAAACTGTGCAGATCCTTTGATCTAGCAACACCACCACTAGGTCTATATCAAAAAGATCAGAAAAATGGGAAAAGGACCCACATGTACAAAAATATTTTCATGGTAGCAAAATATTGGAAATTGGGGGGACGTCCATCATTTGGGGAATGATTGAACAAGCTGTGGTATATGAAAGCAATGGAATACTGTTGTGCAATAAGAAATGGTAAACATGCAGATTTCAGAAAAACCTGAAAAAACTTGTACAAACTGATGCAGAGTGAAATGAACAGAACCAGGAGAACATTATACACAGCAACAGCAACATTGTATGATGATCAGCTATGAATGACTCAGTTCTTCTCAGTAACACAATGATCCAAGACAAGTATAAAAGATTCATGAAGGAAAATGCTATCTATATCCAGATAAAGAACTGATGGACTCTGAACACAGATCAAAGCATACTATTTTCACTTTTTTGTTGTCTTTTTTCTCATGATTTTTTCCTTTTGTTCTGATTCTTCTTTCACAACATGACCAATGTGGAAATATTTTAAATATGATTGTATATGTATAGCCTCCATTAGATGGCTTGTTCTCTTGGGGTGGGGTGGGAGTGGGGAAGGTAAGGAAGGAGAAAAAAAATGGAACTACAATCTTACAAAAATTGAGTGTTGAAAATTAAGAGACACACACATATATGTATGTATGTATGTATATATATATAAAACAGTTCACAAATTGCTTTTCAAATATTAACTCATTTTATCCTAACAACAACCCATAAACTAGATGGTGTTGTTATTTCCATTTTAATTGTGAGGAAACTGAGGTAAAGTGACTTGCCCAGGAAGCATCTGAGGCTGGATGTGAACTCAGGTTGCCCTAACTCCAAGTCCAACGCTATGTTCATTGTCTCATGTAGACTAGTGAAGTAGATCCAAGTTTAAATTGGGGGAGGAGAAATTTGGCAAAATTTAGGAGAAATAGAGGAAAATTTGAAGTAAGCTCAGGCACTAATGCAGATTTGCTTTCCCAGTTGAGATTGAAACAGGATCAAAGATAATTAAGGAGCACATACAAAGATTGAGGAGTATTAAGGAGAATTAGGGAGTAGAACCTAAAGAGGTAAACAGAAAAAGAATGAGGGAAAGATAGTTGGCAAGATAAGGCAAAATACTGTGACCAGCACAGTTGTATGGCCCAGCAACCAGCTGAATAAAAGAGAGAGACGGGGATGTATTCAATAGTCTGTTTATTACAGAAACATTCCATATAGAGCCAAGATACAGGAAAATCATAAGGCTTATATTCCCTATATCATAAATTCTAACATAACCAGAATGCAAGGACCCTCCTTTGGAATCGACCACTCCCTACCCCAGCCCAAGGCTAATTAATTCATTAAGATTTCATCCTAGGACCATGTCCAGAGACACAAACAAACAGGGAGTCACAAACAAGACTTGCTAATTAACTACCCTGAATTTTCTTTAGTTATTCATAGGACCAATGCAGGCATCCATCCAACAAGATTATACTCCTCCTGCATATCTGTCTAGTGACCTCATATAAGAGGGGAGCATTTCCTTAATGGGGCCAGGGGACCCCTGAAAGTCTAGTCTACTACAGCAAGGTAAGTAAGAAAAGGAAGATTGATGGACTAGACAAACTGAAGGAGTGGATTGATTAGTAGGGCAAATTGGTGAAAGCAGATTAGTGCAGGCTGAAGGGCAGATGGTTATGGGGGAGGAATTTCGTGGAATGCAAAAGAGGTGATTAAGAGCTGATATTTTATTATATTAAAAGATATTAGGTGATATTAAGAGGTGATAATTGATTATAAACAGTTTTAACTAGCTACTTATTATAAAGGTACAAACACCCATGAGTAGTTAGGTGGCACAGTGGATAGAGAATGGGGCCTGGAATCAGGAAGTCTCATCTTCCTGAGTTCAAATCTGACCTCAGACACTTACTTGCTGTGTGACGCTGGGCAAGTCACTTAAACCTGTTTATCTCAGTCCCTCCTCTATAAAATGGGCTGAAAAAGGAAATGGCAAGCACCTATAGTATCTTTGCCCAAAAAAAATCTTAACTGGGGTCACTAAGAGTCAGACCCTACTGAAATGATTGAACAACACAAATAAACATCCACAAGTTCTTCTAAGAAACGAGATTGAACATTTCCACCTTTCTGGGAGAGTAAAGGAAATCATACAGTGACTTGTATTAAATATGCAAAGTTTGTATTTCTGCCAAGATGAGTAACTATTACCTATCTTCCGTGCATAGCCTGATTTCTCTTTCTAAATAGAAGGTGAAGGGATTCAATACCTCTCCACGTTGCAAGTTTTTCGGGAGAATGAAGCAAAGCTTCAGTGGGAAAAATGGGTGATCTGAAATGAAGGAGGCAGAATTTGACTCTTGTTAAACTAATTGAGAATGGTAGAATATTACACAGAGGTAGAAGGGAAAGAAAAGGACAACTATACAATTATAACTTACAGAAAGAATTGAGGCTTTCCCTAAAAAGGATAGATCTTAATGATCTGAGGAGGAAGAAGCTGCTTATCTTTCCAAAAATGTCATAGTACAGCTCCAGATGCTATAAGATGATAAATCATCCAGGAAGTGGTAAAGAAAGAAGGGGAAAGCAGTGGTATGTTTTTCAGGGACACAGAGGTAGCTAATAACTATAAAGAAGCATGCCATCTTTCTAGGGTATGTATTCAAGATATAACAGAACCTCACATGGTGTAAATGACACATCAAGAAGGAACTAAACAAGTATTTCCAATAACTATAAAGTCTTGTCTAAAAAACCAAATACCATATGAGCAGTTTTTTTTCTCACTTTTGTCCACTGAAGACAGGGGTATAGAAGAGAAAAATTAATTTGGGAAGTGAATAGCTGGCTAAAAAGATGGAATCTGAGAACAGGATTATGATTTCTGGAATGTGTCTTATAGTATAGGCCTGACAGATACCCGACCAGAGATGGAGTATACTTAGCAGAAGCTGATAAGAATGTATTTGCTAGGTGTCTTGCAAATCTAGTCAAAGGGGCTTTATACTTTTTAAAATGGGGGAGAGGAAAAGAGAACTCCCTATGTACAGTAATTCTCCCAAGTTAGATACTATAAAGAATAGCCATGAAGAACAAAGAAAACTAGGATTTGGGAAACCCAGAAATTCCCAGGAGGGAAGGAAGAGGACAATAGCAAAGTTCATATCCTCAAATGCCTATACACAAATTCCTATGGTTTAGGTAGCAACAAAAAAGAAACTAGAATTAATTACTTCGAAGAGGCAAATTTGGTCTCAGGTAATACTGAGATTTGGTGGGATAATACTCATGACTTAGATTATAACTCTGGATACGTTATAGAAAAGAAACATAATAGGGAAAGAAAGTGGGATGGGGGTAGTATTTTAATAAGAAGGTATAGTAGTATAAGAATATAAAGGAACTATGGTAAAGAAACATGATAGAGATTCTTTGAGAGAATTTCAAAAGAAGGAGGAACAAAAGTGATTTGGTAATTGGAATGCATTATAAAACATCTGGACAGAAAGAAAAAATAAAGAATTTGGGGAAAAGATTCCAAGACTGGCATAGAAGCATGACATAATTCTAATGGGGACTTCACATACTGAAGCATCTACTGGAGTCCTCTCCTCTCAAAAAAGAAGAAATAAATCTGTAAAAAAAATCGGGGGCCTCTAATGGACTGCAAGCTCAATATGAGTCAGCAGTGTGATGTAGAAGTTCATCATTAAAAAAAAAAAACTAAGGCAGGGCAGGTACGTGGTGATAGAGCACCAGCCCTAAAGTCAGGAGGACCTGAGTTCAAATCCAGCCTCAGACACTGACTAGACATGGTGACTCTGGGTAAGTCACTTAACCCTGGTTGACTCAAAAAAAAAAAGAGAAAAAAAAACTAAGGTGATCTTGGGTTATAGATAACGGTCTTAACTTCTAGGAATAGGGAGCTGATAAACCCACTGTATCCCACCCTCTTCAGACCTCATCTAGATTACTATGTTTAGTTTCTGGGGGACCAAATTTAAGAATGACATTGATAAGCTAAAGAGGATTCAGAGGAAGGTAACCAGTATAGTGAAGGCCCTTGAACATAAGATATAGACAGGACCATTTGGAGAAACTGAGCATGTTTAGCCCAAAGAAGAAAAGATTCTGAGGGAACATAATGTAACTGCCTTCAACATTCAAAGGACTGTCATATGTTGTAGCAGGATTAGACGTATTTGGTTTGGCCATAGCACCAGGAGCAATGGTTGGACGATGGGTTCCCTCTCCTTGGACACTGATGGTGCATAAGCATTTGTCAAGTATGCAGAGTGAGTATTCCTTTGTGGTATAGGTTAGATTTGATGTTTGCTAAGGTACCTCCCAGCTTTCAGATTCTGAAAAATCAAACCAAAAACCCTAGGCTCCTAGGAAATGGTAGGCACAACTTTACCTCCAATGTTTTTCTTGTCTTCCCTATAGCCCTTGAGGACTAAGCTCAATACGAATCTTCTGCAGTGGTTTTTCCCAATTCCCAGCTCTTCCCTTTCTCCACTTCCTGCCTGCTCTGTTAGTGTCTTTTCTCTAAAATGACATTCCATTTACATTGTATATATCTCATATGTATATGTAATTGTCTCCTCCATTAAAATATGAGCTCACTGTGGGCAGGGACCGTGTTTTTGCCCATTCATTGTATTTATCGTTGTTCAGTCATCTCCACCTTTTTGTGATCCTGTGAACCATAGCATACCAATACTATTTATATGGTTTTCTTGGCAAAGATACTAGGGGGGGTTGCTAGTTCCTTCTCCAATAGATTCAGGTAAACAAAAGTTAAGAGGCTTGCCCAGGGTCACACAGCTAGCAAGTCCCGAGGTCACATCTGAATGCAGGTCTTCCTGATGGCAGGCCCAGCACTTTATCAAAACACTGAGCCATCTAGCTGCCTCCCATTATTTAAAAAAGTACTGGCATATAGAAAGTCCTTAATAAATGCCTGTTGACTGACTGACTAACTGATGATGTAGATAATAAAGGATTAAATGAGGCTAAAAAATACATTTTCAAAAGGAATGAAAGAAAACATGAGCTATAAATCCCTCTCCTTTTATTTAATTTAATCAGTAAACATGTAATGAACATCTCTCTTTACTTTTCATACTATACTCAGGAAGTCAGGACAGTTGAGTTATGGGAAGAAGAAAACAATAATTCACAGCTGAGGCAATTACCCAAGGAGAGCATCAGTTCTCAAACCAAAATAATCTTCCCAGGCTACCATTCCCTTGCGGTTTCTTCCTACTAGAGAAAAGTGCTTGAAGACAAAGACTGTCTTGCTTCAGTATTTGTATTCCCAACACTTAGCACAGTGGGCACATAGTAAAAGCTTAATAAAAGCTTTTAACTTAATACCACAATAAAAATGCTTAAGTTTTTATTTATTAAGTTTCTCCTGGACACTCTGAGAATCACTATCTTCCTGACTTCAAATCTGGTCTTAGACACTTACTAGCTGTGGGACCCTGGGCCAAGTCATTTAACCCTGTTTGCCTCAGTTTCTTCATCTGTAAAACAAGCTGCAGAAGGAAATGGCAAAACACTCCAGTGCCAAGAAAACTCCCAAATGGGAGTTTTGTTTCATGATCATGATCATGGGATCATGAAGAATTAGATACAACTGAAGCAACGGAACAACAACAAAATGTACATCCACATTTTGCAAATACCACAAACCAAGCCCAGTACAATCGGCACAAAACAGCCCTCAGCTGAGGATTTGTGCAAGATGGTGCAGACATGAGGTAAGGGAAAGGAACACAGAGTTCCTAGAAGAGGAGTTCGAGGCCTCTACTGGGGAGGTCACCATTAGTACTGGGTTTGAGTTGGATCTCACCTCAATGTACCAGTTAGTAACTTCTTATTCTAACTAATTATTCTCACTATGAGGGTGGTTCTGCACTAAGACTGAAAGGGATGACAGTACCCTTTAAGTGCTGTGGCTTCTATATCTGGCACTCTGGGGAAATGTTCCAGCTACCTCAGTCATGTAACCCCTCTGCTTCTACTGTAATTAGAGGGTTCACTATGTAAACAAGAGGAAGAGAAATTGAGTCAGATTAGAGGAAAAGTTATTTAACCCTTAAAAATTTAGTTACTTTAGTGGATTTCCTGTAATTCTAGGTGTGTGTTTTCCCCATACTGTGTGTGTCCCTGGAAAAGTTTTATGTATAGGGCTGTGCATTGGTTGTCTATATCCAATGTCGCTCTGACTTGGGTGGACTTGAATTCAGCCACTTCCAGGTGAGGTCCAAGCCTGCTTCCTTTCAACAACAACATTGATAATTGGGTGATGTCCATTGGGGATAAAATGTAAAATGACTAATTATCAGTGTTATAAAACTGTTTTATGCCTTGATGAGTCTTACCTATCAGTTTCCCAGAAGATCGAAGCAATAGTTTTGTTAAGTTTCTGAATTCTGTTCTAGTCATTCTGTAATGTTTGCTGTGATTCCTTTTTATGGTTATTATTGTTTTCTGTGTAGGGATAAATGATCTGTCCTAAATCTTATTCATATTGTACCTTTGAATATTATCACTCTCCCTTTTGTTGGGAAAACTCTAGATGAAAGCTTTTTCCCTGGAATGTCTAGGATGGTACTTTGTTAGCAACCCAATGAGTATGAGAATAAGGAGCCTGGTCTCCCTAAACAGCAATGAACCTGGACAAAAGGTAATGGCTGGGTACAGGACAGGCAATGGTACAGTCACTAGACCCTGTAAGTCCTAGCTGAGCAGGTTCTAGCTGAGCAGTGACTCTATACTGGATGTGTGTTGAAAGAGATGGGGTAGAAGGAGAGTAGGGAAACAGAAAGTCAGCCCTAGTGCTTTGGTGAATGCTGACTGTAAAGTTTTCTTAGATATATGATCAGCAAACAAAGAGTTGATGCCTGTATACTGACCTGTTCATTTAATAATTTTTCCAGGTTTTCTGGGCAGGAATTTGAGGCAGAAGAAACTTGGCATCCCCTCTCTGAAGGCTTCTTCCTAAAAGTTAACCTGGAGTTTTTCTTTCTTGCATAAAAGTGATGCATATAAAGATGTCTACTTCTTTGGTAAGGATCAGGTGGCAAATCATCTCTACAACTTCTATCTCCTCTACCTCCCTTGTTCCTTCTTCACTTTCCCTTTCCTTCTATTTTTCTCCTCCACACCTCTCAAAATTATCAAACATCAGGTCCAAAAGATACCTTAGAGCTCTAGGGACCTAAGCCAGCCCCCTCATTTTAGGCATTATAACAACACCTACTCCACTTAAATTACTGTAAGGATCAAGTGAGATAATAGAGGTATTAGCTGTCTTGTGGTTGTCAAGGAGATTAGGATGCTGAAGTTGGGTGCCAGATGGTCTCAGATAGAAATCTCCCAGAATTCTCCCTTCCCATGGGGAGGACTGTGACTGACAAGCTAGCCCCTCCCAGGTTAAAGTATTTGGGGAAAGAAAGCAGAAAGTACTTGAGAGTGAAAGCTAAAAGAAGCCACAGAGGGGAGCAGCTGCCATGAATCTTCAGCTCTGGACTCCTGAGGCTTAGATGATGCAATTAAATCATGCTTGAGAGAAACGGGCAGGCACTGTGTCACTGAAACCTGTCAGGAATTCTGAGACCGAAGGCCAAGATCCTTCCTTCCCTTTCTTCCTTTCTTTCTCCTTCTCTTGGGAGAGGATTTAATCCACAACAACCCTGACTCAGACCTGAACAATGGTTCAGATTGAGATATGAACAAAATTAGGCACTAATTGGTCGTCTAAGAATGAAGTAAAAAGAAGGAAGAGAACACAGCAGCTATTAAGAGCCTACTGAGTGCCAGGAATTATGCTGAGCACTTAGTCCTACGTTCTTTGGGAGGTAGACACTATTGTTGTCCCCATCTTACAGTTGTGGGAGCTGAAGCAGACAGAAGTTCAGTGACTTGTCCAGGGTCACACAGTTATTATGTTTCTGAGGCCAAATTTGAACTCGGTTTTTCCTAATTCTAGGCTCAGTGCTCTACCACTACGTCACCTAGTTGCCTCTGGAAAGTTTATTTAATTGTAACAAGGAAAAGATATTCAAAGAATATAGCATGAATTTAAGTATACCCAGCCCTCCTTATCTCCATAAACAACATCTGGTCAGAAGGTTGTGTTAAAGGACATTGCGCTGCCATGTGAATCAGGTCTGAGAGACACCAACTTCTCAAAGGCCAGGGGCAGCAAACTTTTTGTGTAAAGGGCTAGATAGCAAATATATTGGGCTTTGTGGGCCAAGAGGTAAAACTGAGGCTATCATGTAGGTATTCACCATAAGAGAAGAGAAAAATTTCCACAAATTTTTTATTGATGAAAGCTAAAATGTAATAAGAAGAATAAGAATACTTGACTATGATTTTTTTTGTAATATAGGTCTATTAATGAGAAAAATGAAATTATTTTTGAAGAGATAACATTTTGCCTAATTGAGGTTAAAAGTTAGTATTTCCTATCATCAAAATGAGTTGCAACATTAATCTGGCAATGCCAATGTGGTAGAAACTCTAGTAGAGTGGCTACTAGGTATAATAGGCTTATTTCTGTTTCTAAAAAAGTTAATCTTTCTGACTACTTCATTTCTGAAGCCACTTAACCACTGCATTGCTAAATATGTCACATTGTTTAATGTTGACATGGGGAAGAGAAGGGAAGATATACTTTTAAATTATTTAATTTTTTTTTTAAGTCAGCAGTTAGATAATCAGTGGGAGGAGGAGGAGTAATAAATAGAAGAAAACAACTGATTCATTTTTCAGTTTCCCAGAGTAAAGAGATTGCTTATACCTAAATCCAGCAGTTAATGTTTAACAATAGGCTGAGAGGGTAGTAGGTAGGGAGTGGGAAAGAATGCATGCACTACACACATTTAAATTTTATCTGAACTATTAACATTTTTTCCATCACTTTCTTAAGTCTAAACAATCAACAAGATAATAAATCAAGTCCTAATTTGTAGCATTTGCCAGTTTCTAAAGCGTAAATGCTCACACTGAAAAATTTCACAATGTCTTGGCAGTCAGTTCAAGATGGCTCCTGCACACCACTGAGACTAAAAGGGCAGGTACGGTTCAGTGACTTTTGGCATATAATTTCAAGTTGCTTCCCAGGAGGGTTGGACCACTTCATAGCTCCCCTGGAACTGCATTAGTGTGTCTATCTATCCCGTATCCTACCACTGTCCCTACAGTTGGCATTCTTTTCTTTTGTTAATTTTGCCATTCTAATAGATGTGAAGCAGAACCTCAGAATTGTTTTAATTTGGATTTCTTTATTAATCATTTGGATCATTTTTTTCATATGGTTGTTGATAGCTTACATTTCTTCTTTTGAACACTGCCTGTTTTTATTCTTTGACTTGCTACTTAAACTCTTTCCAGTGGTTCTCAACCTTGCTAATGCTGTGACCCTTTAATACTCGTGTGTGGGCATATCTGCATGTGGGCAGACCCGCCTGGAGAAGGGGAGCGGTGTCTCGATTCCTAAGACCATCGGAAATATGTGTTTTCCGATGGTCATAGGCAACCCTGTTCAACCCCCAAAGGGGTCGCGACCCACAGGTTGAGAACCACTGCTTTAGACACTTAGTTCTTCTGAGTAATGTAATGATCTAAGACAAATCCAACAGACTCATGATAAAAAATGCTATCCACATCTAGAGAAAGAACTATGGAGTCTAAATGAAGATTAAAGCATAGTACTTTCTCTTTCTTTTGTTGTTTTTTGTTTTTTTCTTTCTCATGGTTTTTCCTTTTGTTATGATTCTTTTTTTTACAACATAACTAATGTGGAAATATGTTTAATATTATCATACATGTATATCCTATATATCAAATCACATGCTGTCTTGGGGAGGGGGATGTAGAGGGAGGGGGAAGGAATTTAAAACTCATAATCTTATAGAAATGAAAATGTTGAAAACCAAAAATAAATTAATTAATTTAAAAAAATCTTTAGTTATTCTCCTCCATGATGTTTTAAAATGGAATTATACTAGACTTTTAATTAAGAGAGTGTTGCCTTTGTCACATCTCCCTGCTTGAAGTAATCAAACACCTGACAGCTGAGGTAGCTTCTAGGCATTTGGGTCATTCTAATTATATATCATTTAGTTTCTACTTTTTATTTTCCCAGCTACATCCTTGTGTGAATTGTGTTTGTTATTTCCCTGGTTTTTGTTTCATTGTACAGCCATTCATATCAATCTTCCTTTGCTTCTCTAAATCCTATGCTGTTATAACTACTCACTTTTTTTGTCAGTTATGGCACTTGTTACATTTTCTGAAAGTACTTTGTGTGAGTCTCTCCTTTTGCCACCATTTCTTTCTACCTCATATAATGCTTAATTGTGTACATATAGCATCTCTTTCTCTGTCTCTCTGTCTCTGTCTCTGTTTCTCTGTGTTTCTCTCTCTCTCTCTCTCTCTCTCTCTCTCTCACACACACACACACACACACACACACGCACACACACACACAGAGTAAAATCCTTGAGATCAAGAACCTTTCGAGGTCCTTGTCCTTTCAGTTTAGTATACAATCAGTACTTACTACAAATGTATTAATTTTAATTACAGTCAATGAAATAGTTTCATTTTTGTGATATCTTTAGATGTTTAGCATATACAGAACCTTCTAATTCTTTTCTTGAAGAAAATATTCGTGTTGTACAGATACAAGACTTCTGAATAATCTGCAAACTTCTTTTGTTTCTTGATCCTGAATCACTTTTCCTAATAGTTTTTGCTATCTTCTTTTGCACTGAAGACAAAATATATTGTTTAATTTAAAGGAGCTCATCATTTCCTTCATAGAATTTCTCTACCTGAAGTCTAGGCAGTTTGAAGCATAAAGACTATTAAACAACATACTCAAGCAGGTAAGCCCTCTAACTTTAAAGCTAAGAGGATATTCACTGGTGGCAGAAACAAAGAACTCTGAACTAAATTTGGAATAGAGACAGGACACTGGTGATTGAAGGCAAAGAGGTGGCTTCAAGATGAAGTGAAGACTGTGGAGACAGAACTGTAGCATCTGGTAGTGAGGAGGGGGAACTAGCTGTGATTAACACTGAGGGAGACTGAGTTTCCTCAATGACAGCTAAGAAGACAACCAGCTACGCAGAGAGCTCTTCTAGGAACTACTCAAGAAAACCCTCTCTAGTCTTCCCAGAGGCATGGTTAAAAGGCAAAGAGCTATCTAGAGAGAATTTCCAGTAGTGGCACAAGGCAACCCTTCTTCATTATTGCCAGAGCATGAGTTTCTCCCAATATGTTAATTCCCTTTTCTCCACAGACATAGGAACCAACAGAAAGAATTGTTTTTCTTCTCTTTTTTTTTTATTGGGTTTTCTTTTTCTTTCTTTTTGGAGACAATTTGGGGTAAGTGACTTGCCCAGGGTCACACATCTAGTAAGTGTCTGAGGTCAGATTTTGGTTGAGGTCCTCCTGACTCCAGGGTCAGTGCTGTATCCACTATATAACCTACTTGCCCCAAGGGAATTGTTTTTCATTGATTTATGAAGTGTTAAGAAAGGCTTCATGGCATCTATTTTCTGGTTAGTTTTATGTTCTTTGGAAGATTCATGCTTTGTAATAATAATAATAATGATATGCAATATAATAATTCTTTATTTCAGGTGATTTGCCCAATCTGCATTGGATGATGGTTCAGGCTGAATATGTTACATTCCCCACCTTGAAATGAAGCATTTTATGAGGATGCAAGGCAGAGTGAGAGGCCACCAGGATGGAGAGAGAGCTCTATTAATAGAAAAATATAATTTAAGTAGTTTTAATATATACTGATCTTCATCCACATTCTTCTTTAATACTTCCTCTTTCCTTATCCTCTTTAACACTATTGTTTAGCACTAAATCTCTGTTATCAAATGAAAATAACATTATTTTCTAGATAGCATTGGCCACTTTATAAAGTTGATGGTAAAAGTGGGTTGTGGAATGTTTTATACTATTTTAATCACATTCCAAGGAAACTGACCAGGAGAGTAAAGGGTCTGGAAATCAAATCACATAAGAAAAAACCAGAGATGTTTAACCTGTAGACGATCTAATCAGTGCATGATTGCTAGCCCCAAATATTTGAAGGATTGTTATGTGAAGAGGATTAGACATTCTACTCTATCTTAAAAAACAAAGTAGAACTAATGTATGGAGGTTAAAAGAAGGTAGATTTTTTTTCCCCAATGTAAGAAAGAATTTCCTAAAAAAGCTATCTAAAAATACAATAGATTATCTCATGAGGTAGTGACTGCCTTGTCCCTGGCCACGTTCAAACCAAGGTTGGATGTGTAACCCATTTTATAACTGGGGAAACTGTGACTGAGGTTCACTGATTTGCCCAAGCTATCCAGTCTTCTCCCTGGGTACCATTTGGGAGAAGCTGCAAAAAGCATGGCACTGTATTTACTTCCAGTACAAAACAGAATTTTTATAGTCTTGATTCTGAGCTCACAACACTTACAATGTGTAATGGTAAGGGAATCTGAAGATCTTCCCTGCCCATTAATAGGCCTCAAGTGTAACCCAACAAGAGGGGCTTGATTGGGGGAAGGTTTGTTTTTCCAGGAAGGCCCATATCTTTTGTTACTTTGTAATTAGGCAGTGCGTCATGAAGGTTGTGATGTCCTCTGACCCTGAAGAAGGATACTCTGAGGTGAGGTTTTGCTTTGGGACTCACTTATGGGAAAAATTGTGTGATTTGGCTAGATGAGACTTTGGGTAGCTGTTGAGTCCCCAGATGTTGGGGCTTCTCTCTCTGGCATCTAATTAATTAATTAATTAATTAAGTATGTGTGTAATGGTCAGACACCTAGAAGCCCTGTCTATTGATCTGTTGAATTGTGCTATTTTCTCTGTCTGAATTTTTGTCTGCTTTAAATTTCTGTTTGTATTTTCTGAAGTTCAGGGTGCTGACTTTTTCCCTTGAACTGAACTAAATGAATGATATGTGTGTGTGTGTGTGTGTTTGTGTGTGTGTGTTTAAGAAAAGATTGTTGACCACTTTAAAGTTGCTTTCCTTTACTAAAGTAGATCAAAGAACCTGTGCTAGCAGCCATCCTGGGTATTCCAGGGTGCTTGCTGTTACACAGTGTAAGGAGAATCAACCTGCATAGATATTAGACTCAATTTCTGCATTTCTTTTTACTTTTAAGATTCTATGAATAAAGTCATTCCTTAGCTAATAAATAGCCAAAGGATATGAACAGTTTTCAGATGAAGAAATTAAAGTTATCTATAGTTATATGAAAAAATTCTCTAAATCACTATTGATTAGAGAAATGCAAATTAAAACAACTCTGAGGTACCACCTTACACCTATCAGATTGTCTAATATGACAGAAAAGGAAAATGATAAATGTTAAGAAAATGTGGGAAAATTGGAACACTAATGCATTGTCAATGGAGTTGTGAACTGATCCAACCATTCTGGAGAACAATTTGGAACTATGCCCAAAGGGCTATAAAACTGTGCAAACCCTTTAATTCAGCAATGCCGCTATTAGGTCTGTATCCCAAAGAGATTATAAAAATGGGAAAAGGACCTATATGTACAAAAAATATTTCTAGCAGCTTTTTTTGTGGTGGCAAAGAATTGGAAATTGAGGGGATATCCATCAATTGGGGAATAGCTGAACAAGTTGTGGTATATGAAAGCAATGGAATACTATTGTACTGTAAGAAATGATGAGCAGGTAGATTTCCAAAAAACCTGGAAAGATTTCCATGAACTGATACTGAGTAAAGCAAGCAGAACAGAAAAACATTGTACACAGTAATAGCAACATTGTGCAAGTACTAACTTTGATAGACTTAGCTCTTCTCAGCAGTACAATGGATCAAAGACAATTCCAGAAGACTCATGATGGAAAATGACAAACACATCCAGAGAAAGAACTATGGAGTCTGAATGCAGAGGGAAGCATATTGTTTTCACTTTTTTGTTGTTGGTTTTTTTTTTCTTTCTCATGGTTTTTCTTTCTAGTATTTTATTTTTTTCCAATTACATGTAAAGATAGTTTTCAACATTCATTTTTGTAAGATTTTAAGTTCCAAATTTATCTTCTTTCCACCTTTTCCTCCACCTACCCAAGACAACAAGCAATCTGGTATAGGTTATACATGTACAATCATGTGAAAGATATTTTGGCATTAGTCATGTTGTGAAAGAAGTATCAGAACAAAAGGGAAAACCATGAGAAAGATTTTATGGATAAACCAAGGCAAGTCCAAAAGACTCATGATGGAAAATGCTATTCACATCTGGAGAAAGAACGATGGAGTCTGAATGCAGATGGAGGCACTACTATTTTCATTTTCTTTATTTTTTGTTTTGTGGTTTTCTTTCTTTTGTTCCATTTCTTTTTTTCACAGCATGAGTAATATGGAAATATGTTTAACATGAATGCACATATATACCACCTTTACATGTAATTAAAAAAAACTATTTAAAGGAAAAAAATCCATGGTTAGAGGTTGTTATTTGTCCTTTGTTCTCAAAAAGGATCATAACATCAGGGAGGTGATGCCATGACATGTAAATGAATTGGATTTAAGTGAAGGAGGTCTGTGCAAAGTCACCAGCCTCACTTTCTCCTCTGAAGCCATCTGGGTCCAGCGGCCAGATATGGATCAGGACAACTGGAGATGGCCCAGAGTGCAGTAGGGGGCCTTGGCCTTTTCACGCTAAAGTCTTTAACGTGTCTCAGTTTGACTGGATATGGATAGAGCACTGGACTTGAACCAGGAAGATCTGAGTTCAAATCCAGTCTCAGACACTTACTAGCTGTGTGACTCTGGGCAAGTCACTTAACCCTTATTTGCCTCAGTTCCTCATCTGTAAAATGGGGACCCACTGGAGAAGAAAATGGCAAACCACTCCAGTGTCTTTACCCAGAAAATCCCACGGACAAAAGTCCATGGGATCACATGGAGTCAGACACAATTGAATGATTGAACAACAAAAACAAAATCTTCCAAGGTAAGTGTAATAAATATTCCCCAAGCTCTTATAACATTCAACTAGGAATTTGGTCAAGTACATACTGTAATAGCATTGGGACAGTTGCTATGCTTACAACAGGAGAAACTGGTCTCACCCTTCACCTACTGAGGCAGAGCTTTGCAAGTTGCAAAATGCACTTTGTGCACCCAGTTGCCAGAAGAAGAATGATGGGGGAACAGGTTTTGTTCCATTTGTGCTATAAATCAGCATGAGAGATGCTACCTTCTCCTATTTGTTTCCTCTCACCTTAGGGTCATGCCTCTAACTACAACTTGGTTAAAATGACATCATAAGAACACAATAGTTGTAGGGGAAAATACTCTCTTTTTAATTTAGTCCCTAACAACAGTTCCTGAGTGATATTAGTCTGTGTTAGAGAGCAAGTTTTTGGAGACTATGCTATGTAAATGTGTGATAGTCCAGTGGCTATGGCAATATATACTCTAAACACACACCCCTTCTGCCTGAAATGTCCCGTATCTGGAATATGACTGGCTAGACAGCCATCTTTTTTGGTGGCTCTATGATATCAGAGGTGGGAAGCTTATAAGGTAGGTGCTATTATTATCCCCATTTTATAGACGTAGAAACTGAGTCTAAGCAAGGTTAAATGATTTGCCTAAGGTCACCAGCTAGGGCAAGATTCAATCTCAGGTCTTTCTTACTCTAAGTCCAGTGCTACATCTAGTCCCACCACTGGTCCTTATTAAACTCCTAGCCCTCTTTTATCTGCTGGAGTAACCCTGATGAATAGAATGATAACAATCAATCAAGCAACATATATTAAATGCCTTCTATATGTCAGGTATGGTGCTAAGTATTAGGGACAGAAAAAGAGGCAAAAGATGGTGGTCCCTGCCTTCAAGGAGCTTACAGTCTAATGAGGAAGCCAATACATCAACAAATCTATACAACGTATAATAGATAAATCGACAATAATTAACAGAGGAAAGGCACTAGAATTAAGAAGAATTGGAGGGAAGCAGTTGGAGGAGAGGAGGCAGAGCATTCCAAGCGTGAGGGACAGGCAGAGAAAATGCCTGCAACTGATAGGTGCTGTCCCTTGTTTGTGCAACAGCCGGGAGAGCAGGGCCACTGGATGAAAGAGTGTGTGTCTGGGAGTGAGGTGTAAGAATAAGGTAGGGTAAGGTAGGAGGGACCTAAGTTTGCCTTTGAATGCCAAAGAGAACATTTTGTATTTGCTCCTAGAGGCAGAAGTGAGACACTGGAATTTATTGAGGCGAGGGAGGTTGGACTTTCAAGTTAGGAAAAGTCACAGCCCAAAAGGCTGAATGGAGGATGGATTGAAGTGGGGAGAGATTTGAGGCAGGCAGACCCAACAGGCTATTGCAGTAATCCAGGCATGAGGTAATGAAGGGTCTGTCTGCCCTAGAGTGATAGCAGTGTCAGAGGAGACAAGGTGACATATTCAAGAGGTATTGCAAAGGTGAAATGGAAAGGCCTTAGCAACAGATGGGATATGGGGAGAGTGGGGTAGAGATAGTGAGGAGTCCAGGGTGACTCCTAGGTTGAGAGCCTGAAGGACTGGGAGGATGGTGTTACCCTTGACAATAATAGAGAAGGTGGAAATGGGAGACAATTTAGGAAAGATGATTAATTCCATTTTGGACACATTGAGTTTAGGATGCCTACTGGGCATACAATTTGAAATGTCTGAAAGGGAATGGGAGCTTCAGGATTGGAGTCAGCAGAGTTTGGGTCAAGATAGGTCAATTTGAAAATCATTAGCATAGAGATGGTAATTAAGTCCATAGGAGTTAACTAGTCACCAAGTGAAGTAGTATAGAAGGAAAAAGGAAGAGAACCTAGGACCAAACCCTGAGGAATACCCATAGTTAGGAGGTATGATTTTTTTAAATGTTTTAATTTATTTATTTTTAGTTTTCAACATTCATTTCCATAAGATTTTGAGTTACAATTTTTTTCTCTCCCCATCTTTCCCCTACCCCCCACCCAAAATAGCAAGCCTACTGAGTACCCCTTCTTCCAATTTGTTCTCTCATATCCTCCCTCCTTCACCCCTCTAACTTTCTAGTAGGGCAAGATGGGTTTCTATACTCTAGTACCTATATGTCTTATTTCCCAGTTGCGTGTAAAAAGCCAATTTTTAAACATTTGTTTTTAAAACTTTGAGTTCCAGATTTTTTCCCCTTCTTCCCCCCTCACCCACCCCCACTGGGAAGATAAGCAATTCAATATAGATTGTACATGTGTAGTTACCCAAATCATTTCCATAGTAGTTATATTGTGGAAGACTAGCTATATTTCCCTCCATCCTATTCCACCCCCCACTTATTCTATTTTCTCCTTTGACCCTA
>CM053590.1:125020262-125042799 GCA_028646515.1 Pseudochirops corinnae
ATTTTGAAGGAGTTATTCTCTTCAGTGAGTTTTTGAAATTCCTTTTCCATATGGCAAATGTGGCTTTTTAAAGCATTCTTCTCCTCATTGGCTTTTTGGGCCTTTTTTGCCATTTGAGTTAGTCTATTTTTTAAGGGGTCATTTTCTTCAGTGTTTTTTTGGGTCTCCTTTATCAGGCTGTTGACTAACTTTTCATGATTTTCTTGCATCATTCTTATTTCTCTTTCCAATTTTTCCTCCATTTCTCTTACTTGATTTTCAAAATCCTTCTTGAGGTCCCCTATGGCCTGTGACCAGTTCATATTTTTCTTGGGGGCTTTTGATGCAAGAGTTCTGACTTCGATGTCTTCCTCCTGCTCTATGCCTTGATCCTTTTTGTCCTCAAAAAAAGAATTCTATTGTCTGTTTGTGCTTCTGTTGCTTGCTCATATTGGCAGCCAATTACTTGACTTTTGAGCTCTTTGCCACAGTAGAACTCTGCTTCCAAAATGGAGAGAGATATGTCCCAAATCACTGGGGTTTTTGCAGCTGTTGGAGCTATTAAATGGGTGCCCTTTCTACAGCCCACACACACTCTGGCCCACTGGTCACACACCCCAGGTCCACCACCGAAGAACATGATCTAAATCCAAGCAGGTCAAAGCAAGAGCAATTACCCACTGAATGGTCACTTGGTCCCCCTACAATCTGCAGGCCAGGAGTTCTGGAAGCAGCCACACGGCAGCAGCTACAGCCACCATGCCCCCTCTGCTTCTCGCTCTGGGGATAGCAGCTGAACCACGTTCCCCCTATTTGAACAAAGTTCCTCACTGACCTTTTACTTTGTCTTTGGTGCTTATGAGTTGAGAAGTCTGAAAGCCACCACAGCTTCTGGTTATTTACTCTCCTGAAGTCTGCTCCAGCCGCTGCTGATCGGGACCACCATGGGGCTAAAACTGTGGCTCAGTCAGGACTGTGCTCCGCTCCCAGTGCTCTGCAATCTACCCTTCCTGCTGGCCTGCCGGGCTTCCTTCAGTGGGAGATTTGTTTCTTTCTATCACTCTGTGGGTTCTATAGCTCTAAAGTTTGTTTAGAGTCATTTTTACATGTATTGGTGGAGGTGGAAGCCAGAGTTGCACAGAAGTCAGGAGGTATGATTTTGAAGAGGATGGAGCAAAGGATACAGAGAAGAAACCATAGGAAAAAATAGAGGAAAACCAAGACTTGGAGGGAAGAGACCCAGGAGTTCTGCCCATTAATCATGAAGAGTGACTGCAAGCTTGGCATAACTGCACCAAGCCCAGAGAGTAGCCTCTTGAAAGGTGATCATGGGCCATAAGATCAGAGAGTTATATCTGAAAGAAACCTTAGAGGTCATTGAGTCCAACCCTTTCATTTTACAGATGACAATATTGAGACCCAAAGCAATCAGTGATATTCCCAGGGTCACTAGGATAACTAGTAAGTGTATGAAGTTGAGATTAAAATCCAGGTCCCCCTGATTCCCAGCCCAATGCCCTATCCACTAAGCCATACCACCACTTCCTCCTCTTCCTGCCAAGACTTGAAGATCATCATATCCTAGGCTCTGGAGATATTCCTGGCTGTGTCCCCTCTCTTCCAATTCAATAATTCAACAAACATTTATTAAGTACCTACTATGTACCAAACACTGTTCTAAACACTTCCCTAACCTTATCCATCCTTTGTCACTGGTGTCTCTTCCTACTCCATTTTGAGGGAATGGATGCTGTCTTAGTTTTAGAGGTGTTGCCTCTGTCCTCCTTTGGAAATGTCAGCTGCTACCTTAATATACTTCACTTGTATCCTCCTCTGTGCTCCCACCCTTAAATGTCTCATGTTAAGCCACATGGTCTTTCTGATGGGGTGCTTGGGTGCTTATGCTTGGACCCCAATTGCAAGACCATATTTCTCCTTAGTCTCAAAACACTATCCCTGATGGTTTTCTCCCCAGTCCAAGGATACTATGCCTAGCAATAACTCCTGAGTGGGCCCCAGTAAAACAAACTATTTTCCCCCATCACAAGAACAAGCTGACCTCTGAATAAATTCTTTTGTTAAAACAAGACTATCTTGTAACCACAGAATTATTGTGTATTGATTCCCAAAGTTATTGTGTACAAGCCAGAGGTCATCAACTCTCAAATCTATCTTGCTACAGATGTAACAGACCAAAAATATACCCCTGAGAAACCCCTTCTCCTGGTTTCCAGTAGTGATTGACAGCTGTGACCAAGGTTGTAAGTTATCACCTAATTAGCATATCTGCCAGATAATCCACTACTTTTCCTAAATAAGCTTTAGCCTCATCCCTGTTAAGTGGCAAGTTCCTTAAGGAGCTCAGCTCACCATATTGACATTACAATAAACCTTTGCCACCTTGACTTAAGGAATACTTGAGTCCATGAATTCATGCCAGATGATCCTCTCCTCTACTTCAGTCCATGAGGGGTCCCTGGACCTTTAAACCACGTCATTCCCAGTTGTTTCTTTTTCATTAATTTCAGTAGGATTCTCCTATAGAGTTCCCTTTAAGTCCAATGGCTATCACAGTGGGCCAGAATAGAGTTTTGATAATTATGGTAATGATGGTGATAGTGATAGGGATGAGGATTATAAATGAAATGAAGTTTACTACAGACAAATGTAAGTTAATATAGGAAGATTCACAGAAGACAGCAAGATACCAAAGCAGCTCACCTCAAAACTGTTTGGAGAATTGAATGGCAAAATTCCAGCTGTAAAAAACACTTACACTATCTCATCTGGCTTTAACAACAACCCAGTTAGGTAGATAGTACACTTAGCATTTCATTCATTCATGCATTCAGTTTTTCAGGGAAGGGGGAGAAGGGGTAGGAGAAAGCATAATAGACTTGCAGTTTCATCTGGGTACAAGGAGATCCTATTGGTGAAACTTCCCTTCTCAATGCAGATTTCTAACTGTTCTACATTTTATAATCTTAGAGTTGCCTAGGCATTTAGGGATTAAGTAATTTGCCCAAGATTATGCAATCAGGATGTGCCAAAAGCAGGATTTGAATTCTAGTTATTTAAATGAGGAAGCCAAACCCTCTATCCATTACCTTATGCTGACTCCCAATTAACCTTATCCCTATTCAGGGTTTCTTAAACTGTGGGTTGCAAACCCATATAGTTTAAGAGACTCTGGTAGATGAGGAAAATTAAAGGTCAGATTAAGTGATTTGTCTAGAGGTTTCATAGCCAATAAGTCTCCTCACTCCAAATTCAGGGACAGGCAGCATGTCATAAGGCAAAGATAACTTTCAAATCCCAGCTGAGTCATTTACTGACACTATGGCGCACCACCTCCAAGCCTTGGTTTCCTTATCTGTAAATGTGGATAATAACACAGGGCTGTTGTGAGAAAAGTGCTTGACAAACCTTAAAGCATGAACTTTATAAATGGGCTGTTAGCCTCATTATTATAATTCAGTGCTCTTCCTACTATATGACATGCTCACCAGGCCAAGAAAAAACACAGACAAAAAAATACAATCCTCATACAAAATGATGAAAGCCAGAATATGGGGGCAACTATGAACATAAAAGGCTTAGGTTAAGCAGACTAGAAGGGCCAAGAAAAACATTGCTTCCTTTTTTAGATACGGAAGAAAAGCTAATAAAAGATGGCTTCATGAACCAAGATTTAATGCTTTCTAACTTGTGTTTGTGAACATATTTTTGGCACACAGAAACATTCAGAAATATTTAAATTGTGATTAGAAAATCAGTATTTTTTTTAAAGATGACATATATAGGGGCAGCTTGGTGGCACAGTGAATAGAGCACTGACCCTGGAGACAGGAAGACTTGAGTTCAAATCCAGTATCAGACACTTAACACTTACTAGCTGTGTGACTGTTGGCAAGTCACTTAACCCCAATTGCCCTGCTTTCCTCCCTCCAAAAAGACCAAAAAAAAAAAGATGACATATATAACAAGTTGTTGGAGGATGGATTTGAACCTGATTCTGCTGACTGTGTGGTCTTTCCACTGTATCACACTGGTTACACTTATTTTGTTTGGCCTTGGAGAGAAGAAGTAGGAGTGCCAAGCAAAAGCTACAAGGAGGAACATTCAGGCTTAGTGGCAGGAAAAGCTTTCTGACAATTAGGACTATAAAGAAGGTGGAACAGTATGCCTTAGGAGACAGTGGGATCCACCTTCATGCCAAGCCTGTTTGAACACTTATTGGTGAGGTTGTAAAGAACATTCTCATTCAAATATGGCTTGGACTAGATGTACCTTCTTACTGAGATTCTAGGAATGCTCTGTGATAAACTGAACCTTTCCAAATAAGCAGGACATGATGACAGCCCTCTCAAAGTAGTTAAGATTGTTGGCACAGGTTATTTCAAAACCATTAACTGATACTTTGGAGAATTCCTGGGGAACTGAAGTACTTTAAAGCATAGAAAAGAGCAAAAAATAAATCCTGTCTTTAAAAAAATATTTACTACTTAAAAATTATAGATCAATAAAACTTTAATACTTGGAAAGCTAATAGATCAAACGATATGCATCAATTTGCTATGCACTTGAAGATCAGAAGACAATGAATAGTAACTGTCATGACCTTCTGTCAAGAAGAAGTGATATCAGAACAATCTCATTTCCCACTACGCTCTGCTGCTTCTACTTCCTCTCGAGTTTGTTGTTGTTGTCGCTTAGTCATTTCAGTTGTGTCCAACTCTTCATGACCCTTATGTGGGTTGGGTTTTTGGTTGGGTTTTTTTTGTTGGGTTGTTGTGTTTTGGTTTTGTTTGTTTGTTTGTTTGTTTGTTTTGCAAAGATACTGAAGTTGCTTGCCATTTCCTTCTCTATTTTATTTTACAAATGAAGAAACTGGGACAAATGGGGGTAAGTGACTTGGCCAGGGTCACATGGCTAGTAAGTGTCTGAGACCAGTTTTGAACTCAGGAAGTTGAGTCTTCCTGACTCCAGGCCTAGCACTCTATCCACTGTGCCCTTTTCTCTAGCTACTCCCCTTAAAAAAATCTGTGACAACTTGGCTTCCACCCATACTAATGTAAAGCAGTTGAATTTGCAAAGATCTCCAGACAAATGCACCAAATCCAGTGACAATTTTTTCAGTCATCTTTCTGCTTGTCCATTTGGAAGAACTTGACATAACTGACTATCTCTTCCTCGAAGTTGACAGAGGGAGTCACGATGGTATGCAGTCCCCACTTGAGATTCAGGCATATAGAAACCAAGTCCACTGCTTTGATAGTTCATAATGTTTGTGCTCTTTTTATCTTCCAGCTAAAGGAATTCACCAACTATTTATTGAATTAAACGCAAATGAATATCCCTTCTTAGGGAGAGTCTGAAAGGTTTTGGGGAGTGCCACTCTCACTATGGCATATTAGATAGAGAAGTTGAAGAATTACCAGACAGAATGCATGGAGGAAACCAGGAAGGGTTCACAAAAGCTGGAGGAAAAAAAGAACCACTGATGACAGGGTGACCAATGGGAAAACATGACAGAGAGAAGAAGAATTAGAAGAAATTCTGAACCATTGTGGTATATAAAAGGTGCCATGGTGAGTCTTCCCATGAATATAATAGAATGTTACTGTTTTGTAACATTGGATGTGATGAAAACAAAGAAACACAAGAAGACTTCTATGAATTGATACAAAACAAAATAGCAAAATTAGGGTGAATCATGCCATAGGGGAGAAAAATTAACTCTGTGAAGACATAGTTACAACTCTACAGGGCAGGTTGAGGAAAACCTACCACTGATCCAGGTAGAATGACCAACATCATAGAGATTCTCTTCCCTCCTGAGAAAAACAAAGGTGACCATATGCACCCTTGACAGGGCTAAACAGGAGGTAGCTCACGTTCCCTGAGCATATATCCAGAATGTGACAGGAAACTTCAAACCTACCAACTATTCCTAAGTAGCAACACTCCCTAGACCCATTAAATATTTGGAGTTAAAATGAGTAAAAGCTCCTTTTTAGGAGTTTGGCCATAAAAAACTAGAGAAAATTAAAATAATCCCTTGGTGGGGTAGTAGGGTAAACATAAAGTGTCCCATTTTATTTTAGTTTAGTTGTTATAGGATACCCCTAAGCATGTTTGTTGGCTGAATTTACCAATTTAAAAATTGAGACATTAAGTGACTTGCCCAGGGTCACACAGCTAGGAAATATCTGACTCACTCAGGTCAAATTATATGGTTATTAAAACAGTGTAAAGAAAAATAAATCTGGAAAGGACTGAAGATGAAACATGAATCTAATGAGACAATAATTGTAAAGCACTTAGCACAGTGCCTGGCTCATAGCAAGTGCCACATAGATGTGAGCTGCTTATTATTGTGTTTCTGATCCCCTAACAGAGAGGTGATGGAGAAGAAGTGAAGAATGAGACACAATTTTTCAGACATGGCCAATGTGCGGATTTGTTTTGCTTGACTACGCTTAATTTTTTATTTGCTATTAAAATTTTAATATTTTTTCAACTCTTAAGCATTTTTTTGTCTCTCCCACTTTCCTTCTCCTCTGCTGAATAAGAAAGAAAGACAAAATCTTTGCAACAAACCTCCACTTGCCTATGCTTATTGATTATGTAAGGGATTTTTTTTAAGGGTGGGGATGAGAATTGGAGGTAGCTAAGTGACCAAGTGGATAGAGTGGCAGGCCTGGAGTCAAGAAGATGAGTCTTTCCGAGTTTAAATCTGGCCTCAGACACTCACTAGCTATGTGATCCTGGGCAAGTCACTTCACCCCGTTTGCCTCTGTTTCCTCTTTTGTAAAATGATCAAGAGAAGGATACGGCAAACGACTCCTGTATCTTTGCCAAGAAAACCCCAAAGAGGGTCATGAAGAGTTGGACATCACTGAAAACAACTGGGCAACAACAAATGAGAATTGGAGGAAGAGGATTATGACAGCAAAGCAGAAAAGTAAAAAAAAAAGTTAAGAGTATCCACGAAGCACTAAAAAATGTGCACAAAACAGAGGGAAACAGACAGGTGGGACAGCTTTGGAACTAGTTGTTCAATGTTTTGAAACCTATTAATTACCAGGCATTAGAGAGTGCTGAGGATACAGAGAAAGTTATGACATGGGTCCTGCTTACAAGATGCTTACAACTGAAGGGAGGTGAGAGGGAGAAGGACAAGATGGCATCATACAATAGAAGGAACACTGATGTGGGTTTGAATCCTAACTACCATTTGACCATAGAAATAATTTAATCCAATCCTTTGTTTTTTATAGATGAGGTAACTGAGGGCAATAGTGATTAAGTGATTTGCCTAAGGTTAAAGAGGTAGTAGTAGAGGTAATAGTAGTAGAGGTGAGGTTTGAACCTTACTTCTCTGAATCCAAATCCAGCACCCTGCCCACCATATCATAATCCTGGCAGGTCAACAGAGAAGCAACAAATGGACTTTCATTTCAGGGGAGAAGCAGCAACATTCCCTCAGATAAAATTTATCTTTCAGGATATTTCAAGTTTTGTGAATCATATCAACAGCCATACTCAGCCAATAACAAGTGTCCCTCTGGTAAAAATCTATCTTTTCTTCTCCACAAACTCTTCAGTCAATGAGGATCAGGATAAGGTTAAGGAACTGGCTTCCCCTCCCTGTATACAGCTTCTAGTGTCTTATCTTTCTCCTCCCTCTAGTCCACCTTAAATTGAGTCTATAACCATATGTGTCTCTCTTCCTGACAATTCTGCCTCTCATAGAGGCATATGGTATCACACTAACATTTTCTCCTCTCTTAGAAGTCTCTTTCTACATTCATAATAGCACACAGAATATTCCAGGTTTATCTGGGTATAACCTGGGTTATAATTGATATGAACTTTTCAAATCACTGTTTCCTTTGCTCATTCCCTCCTTTGGATAGGCCTTCTCAATGTGAAAGGTTTTTTTGGACAAAGACTCACATCTAAGAATTGTGGCAGAAGGACTCTGGTCATGGGAATGACCACTAAGGTTGCTGCTGGACTATTATAGAACTACACTGCCCTGACTCCCTTGCCATCATCTATACCCCTCAGGGGTTCTCTTAAGTGACTAGGAGTATAATATCTCTGCTTCTCTCCACTTCTCTTCATATGCCTACTACAGAAGTGAAGACAACCAACATAGGTGTAAGTGGATAGGAAAATTCTACAAATGGAGTCAGAGATCCAAACACAGATTTCTGGGATTAGGAGTGAGATATGTGGAGTCAGGCATGTAAAAGTAAGAACAAAGTAAAGTTCAGAAACTGGGTCGTGAAATTGTAAGATCACAGAACTTAGAGCTGGAAGTGAATGGAAAGAGTTGTCTCTGAAGTCAAAGATCCTGTATCTTTGTCACAAAAACCCCAAAAAGGATCATGAAGAGTTGGACATCACTGAAAACAACTGAACAACAACAAATGAGAATTGGAGGAAATCCCACCTGTTATTACTACTTGTTTCACCTTCAAGAGGCCACCCAACTGCTTTGGGCCTCAATATTACCACCTATAAAATGAGAGGGTTAGAGGAAATATATTTTAAAGCCCATCTTAGTTTTAAATTCATGGCTTTGTGATCCTATGACTTTAGAGATTTCCTAGTTCAACCCTTGTACATTTTACAGCTAAAGGAAATTAGGCACAAGGTTTTGAGCAGAGAATAAATCAGGAGGCCGCTAGGTGGAGCACAAGGACAAGAATCAGTCTTTGGAATACTAGTGAGCAACAAGGAGTAATTTAAAGATAATTGCTCTATCCAGGTTTAAGAAGAGTCTATCCAGTTAAAGAAGAGGACCTCTCAAATCCCATCGATTCAATTCTGAGATTTACTTAATACTGAGCCATAAAACTTCTGAATCAGGGTTTCTGATATCCCCCTGTCTAGGACCAGAACTGATCCCACTCAGATTTCTGGGATAGGACTGAATAAATTAAATAAATTCAGTTAAATAGGTGAGAAGGTCAGAAGAAACCTTGTATATTCAATCTAGTCCACATGGGTCAAATGTGGCCAGCAGCTGTCCTGAGTGTAACCCACACTAGATAAAATATAATGAGGAAATATTTATCAAAATAAATAAAAATACAATAGAATGTAGATAATAGTCATATGTGGTTTTTCTAAGTCATTATCTATCACACAGGAATTTATAAATGGTTTAATGCCCTACACATAAGGGGCACAGTGCATAGAGTTTCATGCCTAGTCAAGAAGGTTCATCTTCCTGCGTTCAAGTTAGACACTTATTAACTGTGTGACTCAGGGGCAAGTCATTTGACTCTTTTGCCTCAGTTCCTCATTTTTAAAATGATATAGAGAAGGAAAAGGCAAACCACTCCAGAATCTTTGCCAAGAAAAGCCCAAAATGGGGTTTTCCCAACCCCACTGAAAAACAACTGAACAACAACTTTGGATTTTAGTTTGACACCACTGACCTAGTCCAAACTCCACGACTTTTGTAGATGAGGAAACTGAGGCAGAGATACAGAAAATGATTTGCTTTTTTTTTTGCAGGGGGAAGGTAGGGTAATTGGGGTTAAGTGACTTGCCCAAGGTCACATGGCTAGTTTTGTGTGCGTGTGTGTGTGTGTGTGTGTGTGTGTGTGTGTGTGAAGCATCTGAGGTCGGATTTGAACTCAGGTCCTCCTAACTCTAGGGCCAGTGCTCTATTCACTGCGTCACCTAGCCGCACCCAAATGATTTGCTTTTAATCATACCTTATGATCTATTTGCCTGATCAGCAAATCCTACAGAATGACCAGCTCTCCAAAGTATATGCACTCTTCCATGTCTTGACTTGTGGAAGATGGATGGAGGCAGGAGGCAAAGAAATCATTGAAATTAGAATTCTTTAACCACTCATTCTCCTATATTATGCCATACCATTGCTCACAGGAAGGAGGTGTGAGAGTGGGTAGGCAGTTGCCTTTCAATGCTGCTTTGCGTTTACCTGCCAACAGGAAATAGAGGAGCAGAATGTTACCACGCTCCCTCCCCAGCATTCAGGACAGTTGAAGTGTAGTTGGATCTCTCTTTTTTTATTTTTGTAAATAGTATTTAATTTTTTCCAGTTACATGTAAAAATAATTTTCAACATTCATTTTTTATAAGATTTTAAGTTCCAAATTTTTCTCCCTCCCTTCTCTCCTCCCCAAGATGGCAAGCAATCTGATATAGATTATACATGTGGTATCTCTTTTAAGGAGCCTGGTAGGTACCAAGTGGTACAGTGAAAACAATCCCATAGGATGATAGGATCATATATCCAGAGCTGGACAAGATCTCAGAGGCCATCTAACCCAAACCCTCATTTTGGCAATAAAGGTGCTGGTGCCCAGGGAGCTGCAGTGATTTGCTCAAGATACCAGAAATAGTAAGAATCAGAAAGATCTAGGTTCAAATCCTACTTGTGTGACCATAGGCAAAGTGACTTAAACTTTCTGGACCTCAGTTTCCTAATCTGCAAAATGGGCAGTGGGAGGTTGGACATGCATCAACTATATAGTCAGCTCTATGGTTCCTTCCAGCTCTAAAGATGTGATTTTCTGTTGTTGCTCAGTTGTTTCAGTCATATCCAACTCTTCATGACCCTATCTGGGATCCTCTATTAGGCCAAAATAAGATGCTCAATATCTCTGGGCCCTAGAATCAGCAGGAAGTCAACAACCTAACCTGCAGGAAATGGAATAGAGAAAAAGGTAGAAATACCACTTGCTCAGACACTGGTCGGTCTCCCTTTTAACTTGTACTTGTCTCCTCTTCTGTCCTGTGTAATGTTCCCCTATTAAACTGCTGCCTAACACTAAGTCTGTGGAGTGTAAATAGTCTTTGCTTTAATTGCCTTGGGTTATAATGGGGACAAGATGTCCTTTGGGAGGTTTGTTCTGGGCGTTGCCCCTCCCATATGTTCTCTGGACCAAGTTTTTTTTCTTGATAGCAGTTCATAAATTCCCGTTAGAGCAGGATTTAAGGCGAGTAATTTAGTCCTCAGTCCTTTCTTCTTTCTCTAAATCCTCTCCATAAGAAAGCCTCCACTCCCATAGCTTCAACTCTCACCTGTATCTCTAATCCTAACCCTTCTTCCAAGCTCTCAGTCCACATTTCCAGCTCCTTGCTAGACGTTTCCATTTACATAAAAACAATAAGATAGGGCTAGAGACTAAATGTATGATTTCATCGGAATAAGGAACTCCCAGATAAAGAAGCTTCCACCATCAATGCATGTTGGCTTTCTCTGCAGCTGATAGTCTTAGAAAATCACCTGGTACACTGAAAGTCTAAATGGTTTGCCCAGGTAATAACATAGCCAATAATGTGTCAGAGACAGGACTTGAACCCCTATCTTCCTTGCTTAGAGCCTTATTCTTTACTCATTATGCCACAGTGCCTCTCAGAGGAACTAGAAATACCTCAGATTTAACAAACACCAAACTAACTTTGGCATTTTCCCCTGCTCTTTTATTAAATGAGCCCATATTTAGTCAGTAAGGTTTACAATTCATTAACCTCACAACAACTGTGGGAGGGTGGTGATCTGCACAAAATTATTTCCATTTTGTAGCTAAGGAAAACTCAGATTCTGAGATGTTAACTGACTTAATCTACATCACACAGCTAGTGTCTAAGGTAGTATTCAAATCCAAATCTCCTAGCTCTGTGCAGCCCTTTGCTTGAAGGGCCAGTTAGTTATATAGGAATTTCTCTTCCTTGGTAGATTGATTACCAAATATACCTTGCCTTCATAAGGGGCCAGTGGAGTTGGTAAGAGTTGTAGAGAAGAGAGATATAACTTCTCCTGGCTTCTAGCTTTCAGAGAGGAAATCCATGATTCCAACCTCCCTTCAGGTCACTGAAAGGAAAAAAAAAAGACTGGGAAGAAGCCAACCTGAAAGGAGCTGGCTGCCCCTCTCCCTAGCTTGTTACACTAGAGACTTCAAGGAATTTCATTGAAATTCTCTCTCTTTCTGTCTCTGTCTCTGTCTCTCTGTCTTTCTCTCTCTCTCTCTCTCTCTCTCTTTCTGTCCCTCTCTCTCTCTGTGTCTCTCTGTCTCTATGTCTCTGTCTTTGTCTCTCTGTCTCTTTCTCTCTCTGTCTCTCTCTGTCTCTCTGTCTCTGTTTCTGTCTCTGTCTCTCTCTGTCTCTCTCTCTCTCTGTCTCTCTCTCTCTGTGTCTCTCTTTCCATCTCTCTCACTCAATTAAGCTGAAATATTTCGCTCCCAATGGGAGAGGTTCTTCAACCTGCATTGTCTGGTAAATATTCTGATAAGTATACTTTCTCTGATTTCTATTTTGCTGTTGGCTTGGATAAAGGGGTTTCTTTGCTATTTGCTTGGTATGTTCATTGGGTGATTTTGTCATTAAAGAATTTACTTTATGTCTTCAATTGGCATTTGGTGGGAAGGAAATCGGGTCTTGGATATATAGCTTGGGACACTCTTTTTCCCATGAAGAAATAGCAATCAGGAGGCGAGTTTGAACATGAGAAATACATCCCCAAACTAATAATATTGAAGGGAAAAGAGAGGTATAATTCTAGCCTAGTATCCCTTCTCTGGCCTTAACTTTCTGCTTCCCCTCCTAACAGGAATCAAAGTCTCTCTTGAGGAAGGATGGAGAAAGGAGACTCTAGAAATTTCTATTCTTTTTATTTATTTATTTTGCTTTAAATAATATTTTATTTTTTCCCACAATTACTTATCAAGAAAATTTTTAGGATTCATTTATACAAGAGTTTCAGTTCCAAATTTTTCTCCCTCCCTTCCCCTCTTCTGAAAACAGTAGGCAGTTTGATACAGTTTTACATATGCCATCAAGTAAAACATATTTCCATATTTGTCATGATTGTGCAAGAAGAAATGGATCAAACATTAAAAAACCATGAGAAGGAATAAAACGAGTGAAAAAATAAGCTTTGATCTGCATCAGTTCTTTATTTCGATATGGATAATATTTTTCTTCATGAGTCCTTTGTCCTTGTTTTGGATCATCATGTTGCTGAGAAAAGCTAAGTCATTCATAGTTGATCATCACATGATGTTGCTATTACTGTATACAGTGTTTTCCTGGTTCTCTGCTTACTTCATTTTGCATCAGTTTGTACAAGTCTTTCCAGGTTTTCCTGAAATGTGCCTGTTCATCATTTCTTATTGCACAATTCCATTCATATACCACAGCTTGTTTGGTCATTCCTCAACTGATAGGCATCTCCTCAATTTCCAATATTTTGTCACCAGGAATAGGGCTGCTATAAACATTTTTGTATATGTAGGTCCTTTTCCCTTTTTTATGACCTCTTAGAAGTACAGACTTAGTAGCAGCATTGCAGGGTCAAAGGATATGGACAGTTTTATAGCACTTTGGGCATTGTTCCAAATTTTTCTCCAGAATGATTAGATCAGTTTGCATCTCCACAAACAATACATTAGTGTCCCTATTTTCCTACATCCCCACCAACATTTGTCATTTTCCTTTTCTGTCATATTAGCCAATCTGTTAGGTATAAAGCGACATAACAGAGTTGTTTTAATTTACATTTCTCTAATTGATAGTGATTTAGAGCATTTTTTCATATGATTACAAATAGCTTTTATTTCTTCATCTGAAAACTGTTTGTTCATATCCTTTGACCATTTATCTCCTGGGGAATGATTTATATTCTCATAAATTCAATTCAGTTCTCTATATATTTGAGAAATGAAGCCTTTATCAGAGATATTTGCTGGAAAAATGTTTTCCCAGTTTCCTGCTTCCTTTCTAATCTTGCATGAATTATTTTTATTTGTACAAAAACTTTTAAATTTAAGGTTGTCAAAATTATCCACTTTATGTGCTAAAATGCTCCCTAGCTCTTCTTTGGTCATAAATTCTTCTCTTAGTCACTGATCTGACAGGTAAAATATTTCATGCTCCCCAATTTGCTTAAAATGTCACCCTTTATGTCAAAATCAGGTACCCCTTTAACCTTATCTCAGCATACAGTATAAGATGTTAGTCTCTACTTAGTTTCTATCAACATGCTCTCTAGTTTTCCAGCAATTTTTGTCAAATAGTGATTTTTTTTTCTTAAAATTTTGGACATTTGGGTTTGTCAAACACTAGATTATTATGGTCTTTTATAACTGTGTATGGTGTGACTAATCTATGCCACTGATCTACCACTCTATTTCTTAGCTAGTACCAGATTGTTTTGATGATTACCACTTTGTAATACAGTTTGAGATGTGGTACTCAAAGTCACCTTCCTTCACAATTTTTTTCATTGATTCCCTTGATATTTTTTTATCTTTTGTTCTTCCAGATGAATTTTGTTATTATTTTTCTAGCTCTATAAAATAACTCAAAAATAACTAAACATAACTAAAAAAATAACTCAAAAAATTGAGTTAGCTAATCAATTTAGGTAGAATTGTAATTTTTATTATAGTGGCTCAATCTACCCATGTGCAATTAATATTGGTCTAATTGTTTAGAGCCGATTTTATTTGTATTCCTTCTTTGAGGCAATTCCAGTGAGAGTAAAGTTAAAGTATTGTCTGCTATCCACCCCATCTGCTTCTCCTTTATTGTAAAAGCTCTTCCTTTCATGCCACTTTTATATGATATGTTTTCCCATTCTTCCTGTCCCTTGTCCCTTCTTCTAATGCATACCTCTTTTTTTGCCCCTTAATTTTATTTTTTTATATCATCCCATCATAGTCATCTCATGCCCATGCCTCTGTCTATGTATACTCCTTCTAACTGCCTTTAAGAGTTAAAATTATCATCTTCCCATAACAAAATGTAAACATTTTAACCTTATTGATTCCCTAAGGATTTCTCCTTCATGTTTCCCTTTTTATACTTCTCTTGAGTTTTGTTTTTGAAAGTCAAATTTTCTATTCTGCTCTGGTCTTCATCAGGAATACTTAAAAGTCTTATATTTTATGGAATATTCCTTTTTTCTGCTGGAGGATTATGCTCAATTTTTCTGGGTAGGTTATTCTTGGTTGTAATCCCAGCCCCTTTGCCTTCCAGAATATCATATCCCAAATCCTCCAGTCCTTTAATGTGAAAGCAACTAAATTTTGTGAGATACATACTGTGGCTCCATATTTGAATTATTTCTGACTGCTTGCAATTCTCTCCTTGCCCTGGGAGCTCTGAAATTTGGCTATAATATTCCTGGGTGTTTACATTCTGGGATCTCTTTAAGGAAGTGATCCATGGAGTCTTTCAATTTCTATTTTACTCTCTAGTTCTAGGATAGCAGGGCAATTTTTTTGATAATTTCTTGAAATATGATGTCTGGGTTTTTCTTTTAATCATGGCTTCCAGGTTGTCAAATAATTCTTATATTATCTTTCCTCAATCTATTTTCCAGGTCAGTTGTTTTTCCAATGAAATATTTCACATTTTCTTCTGTTTTTTCATTCTTTTGACTGTTTTATTGTTTCTTTGTGTTTCATGGAGTGATTAGTTTCCACTTGCCCATTTTTAATTTTTAAGGAATTATTTTCTTCCCTGAGCTTTTATGCCTCTTTTTCTATTTTGTCAATTCTGTTTTTTAAAGTGTTCTCTTCAGTGGATTTTTGTGCCTCCTTTACCAAGCTATTGACTTTCTTTTCATAATTTTCTTGCATCATTCTAATTTATTTTCCCAATTTTTCCTCTACCTGTCTTATTTAATTTTTGAAACACCTTTTTTTTGAGATTTTTCCAGGAATTCTTGTTAGGTTTGTATCCAATTCGCATTTTTCTTAGAGGCTTTAACATTATTATCTTTTTCTCAGTTTGTGTTGATCTTTCCTGTCACTATTGTACTGTGTTATGGTCAGGTTCTTTTTGTTGTTGTGGCTTGCTCAATTTTCCAGTCTATTTCTTTACTTTTAACTTTATGTTAAAGTTGGGCTCTACTCCCAGGGTGGAGAGGGCACTGTCCTAAGGTTCAGGCCTTTCTTGTGTTGTTTTCAAAGGGGGTGGGGGAGAGAAGAGGAGGGAAGGAAGAAAAAAAAGAGAGGAGAAGAGAGGAGAGAAGAAGAGAAGAGAGAAGAGGAGAGGAGAGAAGGAAGCAGGAGAAGAAACAGTTGATGTTTAGTAGAGTGCTAGGTCTAGAGTCAGGAAGACCTGAGTTCAAATCCAGCCTAACGCACTTACTAGCTGTTTAACATTGGGCAAGTCATTTAACCTCTGTCTGCCTCAGTTTCCTTAATTGTAAAATGAAGATAATAATAGTACCCACCTCTCAGAGTTGTTGTGAAAATAAATGAGATAATATTTATTTTTTTAAAAAGCACTAAGAACAGTGCCTAGCGCATAGTAGGAACAATACAAATACGTGTTTCCTTGCCCCACTCCCAATAAAATAGGTGAAAGCTCACTGGATTTGTAGTCCATTCTAGCTGAGGATCTTTTATTAATCATCATTTAAACTTCAGAAAATCAATTAGCCTCTCTGGAGCTCAGTTTCCTCATCTATAAAATGGGGATAATAATATTTACATTACCTTCCTCAGGGCTGTGAAAATTAAACAAGATAATGTATGTAAAACAATATCTAAATATGAACTTTTCTCAGACACAGTTGCTTTGTTATTTTGTTTAAATGTTTTTATTTGATTACAAGTGAAGATTCACTTGGTAGGTGGGCAGGGTTTGAAGGAGGAGGACATTCATCAATTACTGTGCTGTAAAAACCTAAGGTTTTAATAAAACTGTCTCTTTAAAAAAGGAATGCATGGATAAACAAATGAACATATACAAACTACCATTTTTTCCAGATGTTCATCGCCATGAGTGAGCAGACTTGAATTTAAAGTGGCTTTTGTTGGTTTTATTATTGATACCATTTACAATGCTAGTTGTTTTCCTCATATTGAACTATTTCTGCATTCTTGGTATGAAATGAACATCTTACAAAGAATATTTTTAATATATTGCTTTTATTAAATTAGTTAAAATTCATCAATATCATTCATGATTTTGGCCAATAATTCTTTTTCTCTGACACCCTTCCCTGATTTAGATATCAGAACCGTGTTAGTTGATATCCAGACCCCTTCACCATCCTGAAGGTCCTTCTCTTCATTCCCTGTGGTCTAGCCTATGGTTAGGTTCCTCCTAACATGTGGCTTCCAGAATTGATTATAATATCCCAGATTACAGCTGGATATTACGCTATTTGGCTCTTACAACAAATGCTATAATTATCCCCATTTTACAGATAGGGAAACTGACGTTGAGGGAGGGTAAGTGACTTGCCCAGGGTTATATAAGTAGTGTCTGGCAGGATTTGAACTCAGATCATGAACTCCAAGTCCAGTGCTATATCCTTCTCACCATGTGCCTGACTAGGACTTCGTTATTCAGTCTTTTCAGACTCTTCATGACTCCATTTGGGGATTTCTTGGTAGAGATACCAGAGTGGTTTGCCATTTCCTTCTCCAGCTTCTTTTACAGATGAGGAAACTGAGGTAAACAGGGTTAAGTGACTTGCCCAGAATCACACAGTTAGTTTAAGTGTCTGAGACCAGATTTGAACTCAAGAAGATGAGTCTTCCCTGACATCAGGGAAGACAATACTCTATCTACCTAACTGCCTCTGCCTAGGAGAAAATCTAATCATTTCTGCCTCAGCTCATCTCTATTTCTATATCTATCCTCTCACCTTTCCTTCAAGACTCCAAAGAAACTAATTTCTTTTTCTCATGTCTTTAAAAACATCTTTTCATGACTCCCTTGCACTTCTTCTCACAAGGCATTCCATCTCCCTATTCTGTGGATTTTCACTGGCTGCCCACTGTGTCTACAAAGCTCTACATCTTCTTATCCACCTCCTGGCTTCCCTATATTCCTTAAACTCTTTATGAAAATCCCACCTTCTATAAGAAGCCTTTCCAAATATCCTACTTAATGCTAGCACTTTCCCTCTGAGATCATTCCCAACTTATCCTTTATAAATCTTATTTGTACATAATGCTTTGCATGTTTTCTCTCCCATTAGATTGTAAGCTCCTTCAGGGCAGGGACTATCTTTGCACCCTAGTATTTGACACATTGCTTAGCAGAGTGACTGGAACATAATTCTTTCTTAACTTACCTGTTGACTTAACACTGCTAACTCACTGATATCTTTAGAACATCCTGAGAAGAGGTCATCCAGTCTATGCTTGCACAACTGTCTAGTTGGAGAATAATTATTTGAGTGATTTGGCTTTAAGCCCAAAAATTGTGTTGAGGAAGGAATAGAAGAAGAAATCAGAAAGTTAAGTTGGGGCTAGATTTAGGGGAGGGGTGGGGAGGTAGGGCAGGTCTTGAAAATCAGGCTAAAGAGTTTGGGTTTTATGTCATAATTGGGGAAGCCATTGGAGATTTTTGAGTACAGGAGTAATATAAGGCAAGTGATAAAAAGAGGATGACTGTACAAAGGTGAAGGCCTTACAGAGAACATTTCCATCCTTTAGGGATGATTCAAGATGGTCCTGCCTGATTGAATCAGAAGCACAATGTCACAAGCCTCCAGATGCCTGGGCATAGTCCTCTGTGCCTCCAGGAAGGGTGTGAGGGCAGAAGAGAGGGAGAAGTTTGGGTAAATATTTTATGGGCTATCAAGCTTCACATTATTGGTTTATTTGCGTTACAAAACTGGTTATGGTGGAAGGATATATCTCCTTGCCAGCTTCAATTTTGATCTTTTCCTATGTCTTTTTAAACTTCCAGTCATTCTATTTCCTCATATTCAGAAAAAGCCCCCATCTTTTAGTCATTCCTCATGTATCAAATGAAAATGTATGATAGTTGCTTATAAGTGCTGAATGCAGAATCAAAAGGCCTCTTATTTACAGCCTGTGTGACCTTAGACAAGACACTTCCCCAAGTTTCTTCATCCTTAAAATTCAGAAACTGGACAAGATGACTTCTAGGGGTTTCTAAATCCTGTGATTATGTGTGTGTTTTTATGGTTATAAAGCACTTTACGTTATCTAATTTGATAATGCAGACTCACATTTATTAAACCACTTTATAGGTTTTTTCTTTACAACCATATATAAGCAGATAGGACATAAAACCAGGGGTGGAGAACCTGCGGTCTCAAGGCCATGAGGTGGCCCTCTAGGTCCTCAAGTGTGGCCCTTTGACTGAATCCAAACTTCACAGAACAAATCCCATTAATAAAAGGATTCGTTCTGTAAAACTTGGACTCAGTCAAAAGGCTGCACCCAAGGACCTAGAAGGCCACAGTTTCCCCACCCCTGCCTGAAAACCATAGCTCAAAAGCCTTCACCAATGTATTTACTTTTAATAGTCAGGCAATTCATTGCAAGCAAAGTTATTTGACACAATAGGAAAAGTAGTAATATAGCATATTCACCTAGTTAGGTGGTACAGCAGATTGAGCACTGGAACTGGAGTCAGGAAGACCTAACTTCTAATCCAGCCAAAGGTGCTAGCTATGTGACCCTGAACATGTCACATTTTAGTTTCTTCAGCTGTAAAGTGGGGATAATAGCATCTGCCTCACAGAGCAGTTGTGAGGATTAAATGAGATGTTTGTAAAACGTTCAGCATACTGCCTGGTGATAAATACTTGTTCCCTTCTTCCCCATCAACTTAGGGCTCACTCTCCCACAGAAAGCGTAAACATCACTAAGAAGAGTGGACAGAACAAACACGGAAGGGCATCCATGTAAGGAACATGGGGCTAGGACCTATGTGCAGAGACCCACATAAGGAATGTATGTGCCCTGGACACAGGGGTAGGTTAACCCACATGGTGATGCAGTGGCCGAGGCACATGTGTGAAAGCTCAGCTCAGCTCAGCTGCTGACAAGCTTTTTCCTGATCTCTCCAGCTGCTACTGCTTCCCTCTCTCTTACTGAAGAGGTTTACCCAAAGAGGGTTGGGGTTGCCTGAGACCCCAAAATACAAACATGCCGGCTCCTGCCGAAAGAATTCGACTCAAGTCTTCTCAGCCAAAGAAAAGCAAAGTTTATTGAAAGTTCGCCGTATTGGGTAGACTCTTAAGGAGCCTAGGTATCTGTGATGCTTGCACTGGGCAAGTAGGACAGAGTGTCTTGTCATAGAGTAAGTCTGTGCTAAGTCATTCTATGATGATCTCACACCCTATGGAAGGGAGATGGGATTCTTATATCCAGAGGAATCTAGGGGTGGTCTAGAGGAGGAGTTTGGGGAGGGTCTTCAGGAGGAGTTAATGAGGTCAATGCAAGAGTGGATTGATATTTTGATAGGCTCAAGGGTGGGAAGCAGATGGACAATGGAGGGCCAGGCTAGTAACAGAGGTTTGGGCCCAGCCACAATGAAATACTTATGGCCTCTGCAAATGCCTCATCAAGTGGGAAAATTCAATCAGACTTCAAGGGGTGTCCCAGAGCCTGTACCTCAAAGATTCAAGGAGAGCTCAAAGGGGGTCCCAGAGCCTACACTTCATCATTACCACAATTAACTTGTATTTATTTTGCATATAGTCATATGCATTTGTACATGTCATTTCCCCCAAAATAATTTAAGCTATTGAATATTATTATATAATATATAACATAATAAATATAACATGAATTATGTTATATTATATATAGTCATATATAATATAATGAAATCAAATAATATATAACATGAAATAATATTATATAAATAATATAATAATAATATTGCCTTGAAGGCAAAGACTGTTTCATTTTTGTTTTTATATCCCTAGCACAGAGCTTGATAGGAGATGCCTAATAAATGCTTATTAATTGATCGAAGGAATAAGGAAAGAAACAAGTATTAATTAAAGCCCCTACTATTAAAGCCAAGCACAGTACTATGCTCTTCACAAAAATTATTTTATTTGATTCTCACAACCTTGAGAGATAAGTACTATTGTTAACCTCATTTTACAGTTTAATCTTCTGTAGAAAAGATCTGAAAACAAACAAATAAAAACCCTAGGACCAAGACCAGGAATAGGCATTTCTTTTCTTATTCCTTCAAAGGAATGAAGCCTTTTATCTCCCAGGGGCCCAATTAAGAATGGAGGGCTCCCAGCCGCTAAAGCCTTGAAGATTAGTCTTTTCTTTGGACTCTTCTTCCTAATCTGGGAGATTGGGTCATTCAGCAGGAGACCTCACCTTACTTAATGGTAAACATTCTATATAGCTCTCAAATTGTTCTCTCTAAAGGTTATAAGCCAGACAATGATTATTTGCTCAGTAACTACAGAACAGCTCTGGGATTCAGGGTTCCCTAATTTTCAAACCTTAAGTCTCTAATGTTCTTCCTAAAAGTGAGTAAGGAAAAGGTGGGGAAATGAGTTAGACCCTGAGGGCAAGGCTATGGTCTTTAATGTCAGCCTAACCTAATCCCTAGCCTCTTCATGTGTTTATGCTTTCAGAAAAGGTTTGCCTTTATACTCATTTTGCAGCTGAGAAAACAGTCTCAGAAAGGTAAAGTCAACTGGTTCACTTTCACCCAGTTAATAAGTAAGCAGACAGCTCCTCTTCTCCTCTTTCCCTTCCCTTTCCTTCTCTTCCCTTCTCTTTCTTCCCTCTCCTCCTTTCTTCCATCTCCCCTTTTTTCTCTTCCTTCTCCGACTTCCTCCATCTCTCCTTCTCTCCTTTCTTCCCCCTTCTCTTACTTCTCCCCTCCCTTCTTTCTCTTCTTTCCCCTTCTTCCCTCCCCTTGTATCTTTCCCATCTTCTCCCTCTTCCCCTCCTCCATCTTCCCTTCTCCTTTCCCTTCTCTCTTCTTCCATCTCTCCTTTCCTCACCTCCTCTTTCCTCCCTTCTGCAATCTCTTTCCCCTTTTTCCTCCTCTCCCCCTTCCCACCTCCATATACCCCTAGTGTAGCTCAGTGGAGAGGGGGCCCAGCCCTGGGTGGTGGGAAGGGGGTGGGAAGTGCATGGTCTACCACAGAGCTGGGCATGAAGGGCTTTGAGCAGAAACTACTCATGCTAGAGAAGGTCATTTTTGGGCTCCGACTTTGGAGGTTTGGACATAGAATTTAAAGGCCTGAGGTCCATCTTTCCAAGAAGCCAGTAAACCAGTCTCTTTGACTCACTAGCAGAGTGGTATCTAAAGACCAAGGGGAGTATTCAGCCATTTATTGTGTGTCTGATGGGATACACAGAATATTATTTAAAATGTGGCTGAATTTGTGGTTTGAGGGGATAAGAATGGAAATTTGTTGTTCAGTCATTTCTGATTGGGCTGTTTGTGACCCACCTGAGGTTTTTTGGTAAAGATATTGAAGTGGAACAAGTAGTGGTATATGAATGTAATGGAATTCTATTGTGCTATAAGAAGAGCAGATGGACTTCATATTTACCTGGAGAGGCTTATACAAACTGATGCTAACTAAGAAGAACAGAACCAGGAGAAATTTGTACACAATGACAGACACAATGTATGTGTGACAACCAGCTTTGATAAACTGGACTCTTCTCAGCAATACAAGGTTATAAGACAACTCTAAAAGTCTCAGCATGGGAGGAGATGTTTGCATTCAGAGAAAGATCTAGAAAGAACAGAGTTTAAATGGAGACTGAAGCAACCTACATGC
>CM053590.1:125042899-125151898 GCA_028646515.1 Pseudochirops corinnae
CTTTTCCATGTTTGGTTTTGTTTCCTCTTTCCCATTGTTCACTCCATTGGTTACAACTCCTCTATACAACCACACTAATGTCCAGTGTGAAAGTATTTGCAGACCCTATACTTGATTGCATGCCACCATTGGGGGGGAGGGAGGGGAGAAAATTTAAAACTCAAGGGATTGTGGAACTGAATCTTGTAAACTAAAAGTAAATAAACAAATCAACTAAAATTTAAAAAAAGATATTGAAGTGGTTTGCCATTTCCTTTTACAGATGAGGAAACTAAGGCAAACAGGATTAGGTAACTTGCCCAGAGTCACGCAGCTAATAAGTATTTGAGGCCAGATCTGAATTCAGAAGATAAGTCTTCCCTTACTTTTGGCCCAGTGCTCTATCCACTGCTCCACCTAGCTGCCCACCAAGAATGGAAATACAGTTCAATATAACCTCAGCCTTTATGCTCAACTCTCTGTCATTCTTTTAGGATTGTCAATGTTTTCAAGTATGGATAGAATATCAAACAAGTATATAGCCAATTTATTTAACTTCCTTCTCTTCCAAACACACTTGGGATTGTGGGTTAAAGAGTTCTTCCATGCCCCTAGTATTCTATTTTTGAATCAGTAGAGTTTTGATTATAATAAGTTCCTGGGATTCCCAAATATGAACAAATAACAGAGAAGAAAATTAAGCAAGAACTTCTAACAGGAAATTGAAGAGCTCATCATACACTAAACAAAGAGTAAATGGAGGTGGTGACTGATTAGGTCACATAGTGGTTGGAGATGGCCAAAGAAGGACATTGGATATAACCAGGTTTCAATTATAACTGCTATAACTGGGTCCCGGGCTTTCTGAGGTACATTTGGTACTACAGCAGGCTTTCCCCACAGTTTGGACTCTGATAAAAGACAAAAGAGTGCTAATAAAGATAGCAATCAGGCAACACCAATGACATCTAAAGAGCTCCTCTTGTGGTCATGATGACAGCAAGAGGCAGAAAATTCAGTCCAGGGTTTTGCTGTCTTTTTCCAGATGCTGGTAAAAACCAGGAACCTTCAGTGGGACGTAGCATGATGGTGGATCTTTTGTACCTTCATGAAAAGTTCTATGGACTTCTCCCAGAATCCTATGAGGAGATTAAGCTGAATATTCATATCTTGCTTCCCATCTTCATAGAAACCAAGAGAGTGCCAAAAGAGATTTGGAAGGAAATAAATTTCCCAAGAGTTTTAAATCTTTTGGAGGTTTGTGAAGTCCTAAACAATAACCTGAATCCCACCAAGAATTCTTGTCCAGTGGTCATCCATCCATCCATGCACGCAAGTATATCAAATATGTTGAAATCAAATACCCTCATGAACCAGCTTATGACACCTTAGTTTATGACACCTCTTGAAGGTGGCACACTTATTACTACATAAATCAATTGATGGTGTAAAACTAAAGCCCACATTTTCTCAATTTCTTTATGTGCTGCCTCCCTATGTGAAGCAAATGAACCTTATCTGAGCATGTATTTCTAAAATTAATAAGGGCAGTCCTGGATGTAGACCAGTGCAAACTCACTCTATGTAAACTGGGACAGATGGATGTTCCCCTAGGGCCAGAGAGCAGGAATGGCCCTATGAATTTCTCTAACCAAGATTCCACCAGCAGCCTTTATCCTCAATGTCTAGAGGTGACCTGGGACAAAGAGCAGATCTATTGTGAATTGAAGGACCTCTGCAAATTTGATGTCCAGCAATTCACCCAGAACCAGTTTCTACTTATGACAGATAAGTTCAAGGATGTCAGGATGGTGTTGCAAGAATGTAGATATCCCCCTGACCTGCAAGTGACCCTGTACCAATACTGGAGATACTCACTTAATATCAACTACATGTGACAAAGTTATGCTGTTGTTACTGCTTGGGCTTTTTGACTCTTATTCTTGGAGGATCTCCATCACATACACAGTGAAGTCTCCAAGAACTGTGGCCCCATCTCAGTTTTGGCCTAGGATTGTCATTCTGCCTGGATTGGCTCTTAGGAATGTTTTGGGATGGACTTGTGAAATCTTTCTAGGTTTCCTCTCCTATTCCATACCTCTTGAGCATGTTCCTCTCCAGAAATCTGGTGTCACAAAATTGTGAATTTGGTAGTATTGGTGCATGAGAGAAAATCCCTTCCCAGAAGTAAATGGGAAGGAATGCACTATTAGGACAAATACATAAATCATTTTGATGACTGCATTTGTCAGATTGCAGCATAGCTGGTAAAAATATCTTGTAAGAGGAGATATAAGTTGCATAGATGAAGGGCTATGCTAACTTTTTAAAAAATACCTTTCAACATCATGAGAAGAGCAAATGACTGATGGGTTTAGGGTAATTTGAGTTCCATTTAAGAATATTTTTTCTAAGTATATTTAATAAAGAAAAAGTTTAATTGAGAAGTTAAAAAAATAAGTAAGAAGATAGTAAGCTAATCTAGCATTAAACTCAAGTTTCCTGACTTCAAATCCAAGTCCCATACCAATAGACCAGACTTGTAGTAAGGTAGCTAAAACCTGCCTCTGTTTTTCATTTTAGAAAATGTCTTTTTCAAATACTGATGATTTGCAAATTTTCCAAATTATTGCAAAATCTCCAAGTCTCCATGTTCTGAGCAAGTTCATATTATGTCCAAATTGGGAGAGAAAATGTATTAGATATAACAAAGCAGGAGAGCTGGTAGGGAATTTCTAGTGTGGGAGAACCTATATCCACCTGCTAAATAAAAGTCATTGCCTTAGATGACCTGGCCCTGGAAAGTGGACTTCCACTGACAAGTTCTGATACTCTATGGGTCCTTGGGTCTCCCCATGACTCATATCTTTCCAAGGTTTCTATCAATCAAAGATGGAAAAGTCCTGAGAAAAGTAGCATGGCATAGTGATGGTAGAATACTTGTCATGGTAGAATCAGGTGGTCTCCTAGCCTCTGACAATTAGTACCTGTATGGCATGGGACAAATCACTTCACCAGTGTTTAGCACAGCACAGATAGCAGGTGCTTTTCAAATGTTATCGATTTGATTAACTTAACCTCTCTGAACCTCAGTTTCCTCATTTGTAAGATGGAGATAGTAATAAGAGCCTTGTCTAACCCTTGGGGTTATTATGAGGCTCAAATGAGATCTAGTCCACAAAGCATAGTACCTAACACAAAAAAAGAAGCTTTATAAATGCTTGTCGACTTGACTTTATAATTGGAAGGAACCACATAATTGTCAGCCTTATTATTTCAGGCCTTTATTATAATTGAAACCATACTGATTAAAAAATAGACTGCAGGTTGTAATGGTAATTAATTTAGGAATTAATAATGGAAGGGGAATTCTAAATCCATAATCCCAAGTGTTGGAAGAGAAAGAAGTAATATGAATTGGCTATGTATTTGTTTGACTTTCTTCCCATATTTGAAGATGTTGACAATCCTAAAAGAGTGACAGAGGGTAGAGGGGAAAGGCTGAGATTATATTGAACTGTATTTCCACTCTTGGTTGGGAGCAAGGTGGCATAGTGGATGGAGTGCTGGGCCTGAAGTCAGGGACAACACATCTTCCTGAGTTCAAATCTGCCCTCAGACACTTACTAGCTGTGTGACCTTGGGTGAGTCACTTAACCCTATTGGTTACCTCCCCCTTCCCCCCACCTTCCTATTTACCAGTACCTTGCTTTGCCTTTCTCTTATGAATTGATCATGGATTGTGTATTATAATTATCTTGTTATGAGTTTTATCTACCTACTATACAGTAAGTTATCAGAGGGAGTGAGGCTTATTTAAACTTTGTATCTCCCCCAGACCATAGTACTAGGCACTCAGAGGAGACTTAGTTAATATTTGTTGAATTAAATTGCATGAATCAGTCTCTGGATATGCATACCTCAATGGAATAGAACCACTATTAGTCTTCCCCTTTCTCCCAAATTTGCCATCCCAGAGGCAAGAATAAAGAGGGATCTCCTGCACTCCTGCTCTACTTTTCTTGAATGCCTAGATAGGCTGGACCATATTCAGTTCTTTATCACTTAGAGGCATTGACCCTGCCATACCATGTCCTGTGCTCAGGTGTGTCAAACACATGAAAGAAGTAATTGACAAGGAGACTTTTTTTTTATAATTGATTTGTTTATTTCCTTTTAGTTTACAAGATTCAGTTCCACAATCCCTCCAGTTTCAGATTTTCTCCTCTCCCTCCCCACCCCCATGGCAGCATGCAATCAAGTATAGGATCTGCAAATACTTTCACATTAGACATTAGTCTGGTTGTAAAGAAGGGTTGTAACCACTGGAGTAAACAATGGGAAAGAAGAAACAAAACCAAACATGGAAAAGAACAAGAGCATGTAGTTTGCTTCAGTCAAGGAGACTTTAAATGGGAAAAAATTAGAGAATGAGAGAGAATCAGATTTAGAACTACAGTTATCTCCTTCCTTAGGGGTGTATCCTTGCAGTCTGGAAAATGCACATAACATTTTCTGGCCATTCCTTGTACTGGAGAAGAAGTCTGAATTATTACGGTTATTAAAAGATAAAATTTTTTGTATTATATAATTTTACATATATATTTTATGTATTTTTGAGTTTCTATACTTTTTCTGTCACCTACTAGCCTTCATGGATCGTCTGTAGCTTCTGTAAAACTCTCCAGAATTTCCCATTTAATTTCTTACGCTGACCCATGATATATCAAAACCATGAGGGGGAAAGTCATGATGTGGAAGAGATAGCTGCAGAAGCAATCCTATAGATCTTTTAGTCCAACCCCTTCAACTTATAGATGCGGAAATTGATGGCCAGAGATGTTAAACTACTTGCCCAGGATCACGTGGTTTTTAATGGTTTGGTATTTTGATTTTCAAGAAAAAGTTAATCGAAAGACTAGAAAGCTTTTGGAAACAGGGAAAAGGTACCACATACCCATGAACAAGGGATGTACCTCCCTCATCAGACAACCACATTCCCACAAGAAAGGCATGTAATAAATTCAGATAGATCAGTAATAAGAGGAGCTGCAAGGTGTGTAAGAAGAGCACTGGCCTAGCATTCAGGAGTCAGTTTGCTTCTTAGCTCTGCTACTACTTCCCTCGGTGACTTTGGGCAAATTGGTAAGTGCCTTTGATGCCTCAGTTTCCTCATCTGTAAAATGAGAGCATTCACTACTACTTTAGGACCAAAACAAGCTAAGAATGGTTTTTAATTTTTAAATTTTAAACATAGAGCCCCCTCTAGTCAGTGTTTTTTCCAGATAGCCCCAATTTTAATTTTAAAAGGTAATAACTACTCTTAGCTTAGGAAATACAAAACCAAGTGGGGATTTGGCCCTCAGGCCTTAGTTTGTGGATCCCTTTATTAGATGATCCTGAGACCTTCCAGTTGAATAAGGTTAAAGGCTAATTGCATTTATTGTACAGCTAAGACCCTTACTGGAAGGAGGAATGTAAATCATAAACTCCTTGAAGGCAGGGACTAACTTTCATTTTGCATTTGCATTCCCAGAGTCAAAGGCAATACTATGCACATAGCAGATTTAAATGCTTGCTCGATTGGACTGGATTAGAAAAGAGTAAGGAACCAGAAATGTCTTTTAATAGGGATGTTAAAATCACTTTCTAAAACCAGGTAAGACGTTTGAGTGGAGGTCTTTGTCTAGTCTTCATGACCCCATTTGGGGTTTTATTGACAAAGATGCTTGAGCAGTTTGCCATTTCCTTCTCTAATTCATGTTACACATAAGGAAACTGAGGCAAACAGAGTTGACTTGCCCAGGGTCACACGGCTGGTCTGAGGCCGAATTTGAACTCAGCGCTGGGCCTGGAGTCAGGACAACAACAACAGCAACATCAACAACAACCCCTTCTTGCTTCATCTGATTGCATAGGCAGGTAGATGAAGGCAAGGAACTGGGTTACTAGAAGTCTCCCGTCTGCTTCCTTTTCAAACGCCAGAAATCTTGCAGTAACACGGTCGGACCGCTAGAGGGTCGCGGTTCTCCTCCGCAAAAGCAGCAAGGTAAAAGCGTGTCTTTCAATTTGGCGAAAGAGGGAGGATTCAGAAGGTCCTTCTCCAAGCCAAGAGCTCGAGTGAGAAATGGTCCGCCTGGTGAAGGTCTGGCGCAAGGATACCCTTGATGACATCAAAGGCCCGCGCTGCCCTTTGCCCGAGGGAACCCTGAACCTGTGGCCAAAGGAAGGACCTCAGTAGGTGACTCTGCAACTGGTCCCACGCGCAACTGGCAGGTCCCACGCGCAACTGGCAGGTCCCACGCGCAACTGGCAGCAGCTGAGTGGGCTGTGACTGCGCGCAGTTCGGCTGTGGGGCTTCAGAGGGAGCTATGGAGCTTAGTCCGGTCGACCTGACCGGGACCTGAGGGCGGATCGAGGGCTGAGAGTCCATCCCGGGGAGGAGGGACGGAAGGAGGAGACTGGACCTGCTCACACAAGAGGCTTTGATTGCTGGGACGTCTGGGGATGCTCAGGTGCGTCTCGGAGCCCAGCGCAGCGCAGCCCGTACACATACACGCTTTCCCACTGCCAGGTAGCTCTGCCGCTGTCCTGGAAAGGACCTCGCTTCAGCAAAGCACCAAGGTGAGTTTAAGGAGTCCTAGGGAAAAGCCCCAGAGGTGTACCAGAGGTGTCCCAGGGCCACCGATTTCTGGGAAGCTGGGTGGAATATTTGGGGCTTCGAGTCGGTCTCCGGCTGCCGGCAGATCTGCTGATCCGAGAGCTTGCTTCCACTGGCTCTCTGCTCCACAACTTTCTCAGACGGGAGATTAAGCTGATCTCCATCCCAGCTAGAGTCTGAATGTCGGGCCCCAGTCATCTGCATTCCCCAAATAGAGTTGCCACCAACCTGAAGCCGGGGCAAAACCAGGAACCAACCTGAGAATCTGGACCAAGCCTACCCTGACCGCTACGTAGGGATGGCTTATAAGTAAAGTATCCCTGTAGCCTTGACTTAGTGGATGATCAGAGGCAGAAAAGAGCTGAACACTCCCGAAGCAGGGAAGAGGCCAGAGTCTCTAAGCTCAGCTCCTTATACTTACATTCCAACAGTGAGAGGCCCCCAGGGCCACTGTGCTCTCAGGAATCTGAGTTTTGAAGCAAGGAATCCTGAAAAACAGACTGCTTTGACCATTCAAACTATGGCTGACCCCTGGCACTTTGCAAAAAGTCCACCTGTTTCAGAAATTTAGCTAATTTCATCCTTGTGCAGGTACCTCTTATTTTCTGTCGAATAACTCAAGTTGTTGGAGAGAAAGGAGAGAAAAAGTTAAGGCTTTAAGGCTGTCCACATCAAAACTGGTTCAAAAAAATTCTTAAATTGTAGGTGACCACTGGTGCAAAGACCTGGAGAAGTTGGGAGAAAATAAAATCAAAGATCCAGGTAGAGAGATTGAGTTTCAACAAAAAATACCTCTTCTGTCATCAGAGGGAAGGAGAGAGTAGGTGCTGATGAAATTTCCAGGAAGGTTATGGAGAGGGCTCTTGTCCAGTGATTTCAAACCTTACTGAAGCTGGAGGAAGCATTATCTCCTCAAGTATGGGAAGTGATGAGACTGTATGGGGAGGAAGGGGAGATGGAAGGAAAAAGAAACATTTGGAACTGGTCCGATAGTAAAAGATAAGGGCAGAATAGATGAATGGTTGAACAGTGAGCTATTCTGAGGTTCTTCACTGCAAATTTACAGGAAATGAAATTGAATCTATATCATGAGTTTCTTTGGAGATGCTCAACAGTTGGAAAGCAGGAGAGGGGAAATGAAGAAATCATATGGTAGAAGTTTCCTAGATATGAAAATTTTCAGATCAGATGTTGGGAGGGATGGCTAGGGATCCTAAGGTGATATATAGAGAAAGATAAAAGTAGCAGACTGGGGGTTTCAGGCTGGATAGTAAAGTGAAACCAGAACAGGGAAGATATGAAAAGACCACTGGCTATGGAGTCAGCAGAACAGGCTTAGAATCCTAGTTTTGCTATCTATTTCCTGTGTAATGTTAGCCAAATTGCTCTTTATGGGCCTCAGTTTCCACTTTTGTACAAGTGAGAAAATTGAACTAAATGACTTCTGATGTCCCTTCCAGTTCTCTCTATATAATGCCATGATCCATCAAACTCATTCTCTATTGGAAGTTAATGACTGTTCATAGTGGGGAAGGGGTGGGGGGGGGGGGGGTGAAGGCAGAGATTTCTGTTGCTTATGGACTTAGTTATCAAAGAAGTATCCTTACAAAAGAAAATCCCTTTCGATGAAAGAAATTGTGAGCACTGACAGAATCAGAAATAGCAGTAGCAGATGGATTATTGAAATCTGACCTCCAAAATGAGATTTGACAGATATATTTTCTTGTGATTACAAAATTTATTACACACAGGAAAAATGACATACTACCTCCTTGAGGCTTTAGTCTCAATTTCTATTGCAGGACTTAGGTCACTTCCACAGGGCTGTTCTCAGGGTGTTGCACTGACATATTTCCTTAACAAATCAGAGGAAACCAGATTTATTTTTCACTAACCTTGTAAAGCACTCAATAGCAAAAAGGCCCTGTCCCTCCTTAGGCTAGGCTTAGTGAAGATTTCCAACAAGTAATCAAAATCAGGCATTTCTATCTCTTAATAATGTAAAAAAATAAAATATTTGAAACTTTAAAAAATATATTTCATTTTTCATTCCAGTAATCCATCAGAATTTTTGTAAGTTGCGCCTTTTTAAAAAGTTGTTAGAGTAGAAGTATAGAAATTGTTCCTCTGAGTTGGGGAATGAGAAGGTTAGAATAAGGAGGCAGAACCCCAGGTACCTGTGGGATGAGTTGGAGTTATTTGGCATCCAATATGTTACTGATTATTTTCTTCCAAACCTCAGATGACTTGTTTCCCTTTCCTTGGTCAATCTCAGTCTTTAGATTCCAAATCCATTGTTTCCACTATACCATACTGACTCATACTCTCACCCTTGCTGATAAGCTTCATGTGGGTGGCTTAGGGGTCTATAGAGGAAATACTGTAGTGGAGAAAAGGAGAAACATGAAATCCAGTTTCCTGGCCAAAGAGCTTGTTGTTCAGTTGCTTTTCAGTCAGGTCTGACTCTTCTTGACCCAAATTCTTGGCAAAGATACTAGAGTGCTTTGCCATTTCCTTCTCCAGCTCATTTTACAGATGAGGAACTTTGGCAAACAGGGTTAAGTGACTTACCCAGGGTCACACAGCTAGTAAGTGTCTGAGGTCAGATTTAAACTAAGGAAGGTGAGTCTTCCTGACTCCAGGCCTGGCACTCTGTCCATTGTACCACCTAGACACAAGCAAATCAGAACTGTTACCCAGGGTACAGGTTACCCATCCTTGCTACATCCAACTCCCTGTATTCTCCCTCCTCTTGCTCATGGAAGCCCATAGCATTAAAATCAATTGCATGGATGATCATAGAATGCTATATAGAAGAGCTAGAATTGATCTCATATCTTATCTAGGCTAACCCCTTTATTTTACAGATGAGAGATCTGAAGTCCAGAGACATTAATTCTCACCCAAGATCACACAGCTAGTTAATGGCAGAAAGTACATTTGCATCAAGCTCTTTTGACTCCAAATCCAGTGCCTTTTCTATACTTTGTGACTAACCTATTTGTGCATATCTATGCACATATCTGTGTAGTTATCTAAGGGCTAACTATTTAATTATGGATCATCCAGATCTTTCCCTTTCACTTCCTCCTCCTACTGCCTTTGTTTGACTGTCAGTGTTAAAGAGGTAGGGGATGGAGAATGGGTAGCACCTAACAGTAACTTGGAGTCAGAAGATCTAGGTTCAAATCTCAGCTTCAGTTCAATTCTACAAACCTTTATTAATTGCCTATTATATACCAGGTGATATCTGAGGACTAAGACTAGAGTGCTTGCCCAGGCTTTGCCTTCAAGGAGCTTACCTTCTACTGGGGCAAAACACTATATATACAGAGAAATAAATACAAAATCCATACAAAGTAAAACAAAATAATATCCAGTAAGGACAGAGGAACCCTAATGTCTGAGGAGGGGGGTTGGAAATCCCATCAGTGCCTTGCATAAAAGGCAACTGAACTATGCTTTTAAGAGCTCTATGAGTTCCATAAGACAAAGGTGAGGAGGTAAGAGCATTCCAGGAATGTTGGCTAGTCTGTGCAAAGACAAGGATGCAGGGGAAGGAATAGCAAAGGATGGGTCAGCTTGTTGATCAACAAGCATTTATTAAACACCTATTATGTGCCTGACACTGTGCCAAGCCTGAGGATTACAAAGAAAGGCAAAGGAAAGTCCCCTGCCCTCAAAGAGGTCACAGTCTAATGGGATAAACACAGACAAATAACTATGTACACACAAGATATAGAATGGAAAATTTGGAGATAATCCTTAGAGGGAAGATGCTAGGATTATAGGGAATTGGAAAAGGCTTCCTGTAAAAGGCAAAATTTGAATTAGGACTCAAATGAAACCTGGGAAGCCAGGAGATAAAGGTTAGGAGAGAGATTTATAAGCATCAGGAGAGCCAGTGAAAAAGTCCAGGGTCTTATGTGAAGAACAGCAAGGAAGTCAGTGTTATTGGATCACAGAGTACCTGGGAGGGAAAAATGTATAAAAAGCCTGGGAGTGAATAAGCTATAAGAAGATTGGAAAGTTATGAGGGGCCGAAGTTATAAAGGACTTGGAATACCAAGTAGGAGTTTTTATGATTCAGGAGGCAGTGGGGAGCCACTAGAGTTTTATTAAGAGGCTAACAAAGTGGGGTCAGATCTATGCTTTAAGAAGATTAATTTTTTTCTTTCTTTTGAGTTAAGTGACTTTCCCAGGGTTACATAGCTAGTAAGTATCTGAGGCCAAATTTGAACTCAGATCTTCCTGACCCCAGGGCCAGTGCTCTATCCACTGCACCACCTAACTGTTCCTAGGAAGATTAATTTGAGTGGAAGATGGACTGGAATGGGGAGACACTCGAGGCAGGGAAAACAACCTGCAATGCTGTTGGAATAGTCCAGGATTGAGGTGTATTGGTGGCAGTGTCAGAGGAGAGGAGTCATATAGATGTTTTGAAGATGAAATTAACAGAACTTTGCAAAAAAATGGATGTGGGGATGAGAGAAAAGAATGAGTAGAAGCTCCTAATGGAGTTTGGATGACTGGGAGGGTAGTGGTGCCCTAGCCACTAACAGAACTTTGGAAGAAGGGAGGATTCCTGAGGAAGATAATGAGTTCCATTTAGGAAGAAGTAAGGTGAGATCAATTTAGAAAGGCAGGGAGAATAAAAATTGTATATGGCTTTCAATACCAAATGGAAGAGTTTGTGGTTTATTCTTTGGGAAAAGGAGAGCCACGAAGTATCTTGGGCAGGCAAATGATATTGTCAAATCTTTGCTGCTATTTTGGCAGCTAAAGAGAATATAAATAGGGTAGGGGAGAAACCAGATACAAAGAGATCAATTAAGAGGCTATAACAATAATCTAAGCAGAAGGTAAAGCTAGGATGGCCATTTTGTGGGTGAAGAAAAAAGGATATTTGAGAGGGATATTAAGAAGTAGAGTTAAAACAATTTGATTTGGCATGTCATCTAGCCCCTCTGGGCTTGTTTCATTGTCTTTAAAATGGGAGTGATAATACTTGCACTTCCCATCTTTCAGGGTAGTAAAAATCAAATGAGATGTGTGATCATCTTTTTGTTGTTGTTGTGCTATGTCATGGAAACACTTGCTTTAGTCCATAAATTAAAAAAACAAAATAATTTTTTTTTAATCAAATGAGATAGGAAATGTCTTTGTTACTGTAAAGTGCTCCCCAAAAGTGAATGGGTCTAGTAAAAGACATAGGAAAACACTGGGGAATTATCTCTGGAGAGTTCATGTTTTAATAACTTCAATAAAGTGGCTGAATTATAAAATAAATCTACAAAAATCACCAGCCATTCTGGATATTCCTAACAAAATCAGCAAGGGGGCGGCTAGGTGGCGGCTAGGTGGCGCAGTGAATAGAGCACCCGCCCTGGAATCGGGAGGACCTGAGTTCAAATTCGAGCTCACACACTTAACACTTACTAGCGGTGTGACCTTGGGCAGTCGCTTAACCCCAATTGCCCTCCAAAAAGCAAAAAAAAAAAAAACCAGCAAGAAGAAATAGCAAAGGAAATTCCACTCAAAATAACTATAATAATGCATAAAATATCGGGAATTAAGCTACCCCCACACTCAGGACTTGAAGGAATTACAACTACAAAACAACAGAAATAACAGAAGACATAAATAATCAAAAAGAGATTTCATTGTTCATACCAATATAAGTTTTAAAATGACACTACTGAAATTAATTTACAGATTTATGGTCATACCAATCAAATTAACAAGGAATAATTGTAAAGAATTCGTTTTTCTATGCTGCCCCTACCAGAAAACTCCAAAGTGCATTTTCTTTGCCAGGTCCTTTTCAGTGATTCGTTAGTCAAGCCTCTAAGGAACCCTAGAGGGGTTAGATCGGTAGCTGTAAGGGGAGAAAACAAGACTCTGGCAGAGACCACAGTCAAAAACAAATATCCTGGAGAAGGAGCCAGACTATAAGTGCACAGTATCCAGCAGATAAAGGGAACAAGATTTCCCTCAGGTCTGGTTGGCATTAACCCCGGAACGAAGCTCCTCCTAAGAATGGGCGAGAGAGACAAGAAAGGGACCGAGAGAAAACAGTCGGAGAAGGTCAGGGTTTTGCAGACGGCGCATCTTTCACTAAAACCCCCCACCTTTTCCTACTCCCCTTTCCAGGCCCAATCTTCACCATGGCTCCTGGGGAGAAGATCAAAGCCAAAATCAAAAAGAACTTGACTGTGAGGGGTCCTCAGGCTTCCTCGATCAAGGAGTTGATGGAATGGTACTGCTTGAACACCAACACCCACGGCTGCCGGCGAATTGTGGTGTCCCGGGGCCGTCTCCGCAAGCTAATTTGGATCGTGTTCACACTCTCAGCCGTGGGGCTCATTTTGTGGCAGTGCGCCCTGCTCGTCCTTTCCTTCTATACCGTCTCTGTCTCCGTAAAGGTCCATTTCCAGAAACTCAATTTCCCGGCTGTCACCATCTGCAACATCAATCCTTACAGGTAAGAAGCTGGGAAATGAGCAGCAGGGAAGGGGCCCTTGAAGTAACCAAAGCCAACTACTCTACTCAAGACCTTTAGATCCCCTTCCAATAGAATCTACTGTGGTTACTCTGATGAAATAGTTTCTGTAGGTTCATAGAGTGAAGTTTCCTGATCTTTTTCTTTGGGGTAAGGAGATATTGTTTTATATACCATATATTATAATAATAATATATATTACGTATACTATATATTATAATGTACTATGCAGGGAGAGAGTTTAAGATCAGCATGTTTTTAAAAGTTCTTACTCCAAGCATGGAAAATGAAATGAGTTACTTAATTTTAATTAAGAACTCTAATTCAGAGTTCTTAACCTAGGTTCCATGGATCCCTTGGGAATGGATAAATTTTAGGGAGTCTCAACTTGGATGGGAGACAAAATTATGTATTTCTTTTTATCAGTCTCTGACTGTAATCTAGTATTTCCTTCAATTATGAATGTAGGCAATGAACATTATTCTAAGAACAGGGCTAATCAGCTTTACCATAATACAAAAATGTTAAAGAAATACTGTTTACTGTTTTCCTTTTTCTGGAGGTAAACAGGGTTAAGGGACTTGGCCAGGGTCACACAGCTAGAACATGTCTGAGGCCAAATTGGAACTCAGGTCCTCCTGACACCAGGGCCAGTGTTCTAGCCGTTGCACCACCTCGCTGCCCCATGTTTATTGTTTTCCAAGACCACTCTTTTTACTCTTGTAAGAAGGAGGACTGATAGTAGCCACTGAGACAGGGGTCTGGCTGCCTGTGGCTGCTTTCCCAAATTAGCGGTGATTGCAGGAATACCACACAAATGGAGCAGATAGACCAATATGGAAACATTCAAAATACAGGAATATGCCGTAGCCTGATCTTACCAATTAACACATATTTAGTAAGTGCCAAACAGGCACAAGAGGGATTATAAGACAGGCATTACCATCTAGGAACCAACAGTGTAATTAAGGAGATAGGAAACACACATATAAAAAGAAAACTTCACCTCCCTGGGTCTCTGTTTCCTTGTCTATAAAATTAAGGGGCTGAGCCAGGTCTTTTGAGGATCTTTATAACTCTAGATCTTTGATCCTATGAACTGTCACTATAAAAAAAAAAGATAATACAAATGTCAGGTATAGCCAGATATAGGTAAGAGTTCCTACCCTCAAGGAGCTTACTGTCTAGTAGGGGATAAAAGAGAAACATAGGGAGGTAGAATACACAATTATACTACTAACAGGAGAGTTTTTGCTTAAGACCATGGTGTCTCAATCTTAGAGTAAGCCAGAACTGGTTTTAAGCTACAGCTCATTAACCCAAGCTACCGTTTCTCAGACCTCCAGGTTGTACCCTCTCTGAACTAAGGCCTTAAGCCTGACATTGACTCAGAGAGGGAAGTGCAACCCTGAAAAAATTGCCCAAATAACTTCCAGCAGTAACTGAGCAGCTACAGATGTCAGGCTTGGTTGGACCTAGCCCTACTAATTGGGATACCTGGGCATGAGACAGGGTAGCCCATAGAAAATAAGCCCTAGCAAGGTGACACTGGGTCAACTTCCAGCTCTCTGCTGCAAAGTCTTTAAAATTCCTTACAAGGCAGATAGGAAATATCTTGAATTTTGACAGAATACAGGGGAGGGGGGGAACCTCCAAAAAGTGACATCTAAGGTCATATAGTGAGTCAATGTCAGAGACAATTTCAGATCTCCTGACTCCTGACCTATCCTATGGTACCAAGAAAACCAAATTCCAGCGTAGTTAATAATGTACAGATAGTGTGGGGTAGCGAGGCTAGGTCCAAAATGTCTTAGAAGACAATTTAAACTCTCTGACCTTAAGTTTCCTTCTCTGCCTTGGCTACCTCACAATATTGGGAGGATCCCATGACATAATGAATGCAAAAATGCTTTGTAAAGTTAGAAATGTAAGGTATATGCAGCCAGCTAATACTTAACACACACAATACAGGGGATGAGTCATTAGCACAAATAATCTAAGAAAGCGCTTGTGTCCCCTTCCTTGCCAGCACTATAATCATCATGCCCAGGCTGCCCTCGTCATCACCACATCCTAGCCATTGTCCTGGAACCCGCTCTGTTAGACAAGGGGATGGGCCCCATGACCCAGATAAGAAGTGAGACAGTGGTCCAGGCCTCAGAGCTGATAATGCCTTGAAATAATCTGCTTATGATAGGCGTTAACTGTCATTTTGTAGTTGTCATATCAGATTGAATCATTAATATCTAGAGAAGAGATAAGTGAGAAAAGGATTATACAATGTAAGAGTTTTTATATGTTATAAAGGCCTTGTGATCATGCTATGTGAGATTCAGTTAAAGGAACTGAGGATGGTTAGCCTAGAGAAGGCTTGAGGCCATAGGATCCTAGATCTAAGCAGAAAGGGACCTCAAAGGGCATTGAGTTAAACCTTCTCATTTTACAGATGATGAAACAGAGGCCCAAGGAGGTTATATGACTTACTGAGGTAGTAAGGACCAAAAGTGGGATTTGAACCCATCCTCCTATGACTCCAGAACCATTGCTCACATGACTGCCAGCTTCAAGTATTCTCAAAATCTCTCTCATGAAAGAGGGATCAAACTTGTTTTACTTGGCCCTAGAGGACTGAACTAGGAGCAAAGGGTAGAAGGTACAAAGAGACATCCTGACCTGATGGTTGAGAAAAACTTCCTCACAATCAGAGCTATCCAAAAGTAGGCTGAGTTGCCTTAGAAGGTAATGGATTCTCCTTCCCTAAAGGTCGTTAGGCCAAGGCTGGATGACCACTTGTTGGGGGGTCTGGTAGGGCAATTCTTGTTCAGGTAAGGGTGCAGGAAATTCTCTGATCTCTGAGGTTTTGTGATTCTGTCCCTTCTCTGTCTCCTCATCCCTACCTTCAGCTACCTGAAATGCAAGTAATGATTGAGAGCAAGCGCAGAGTAAAGAATTCATCACCTGGGTTTTTCCTAGTGGGAAGAGATATGGGAGGGTATCACGAAATCAGGTGCTGACTAAATTTGGTACTTTTTCATGGTAGTATAAAAAAGCACATTATGCTTTGCTTGGGGTTGGTCTTCTAGGGAGGGGCTCTGTTCTCTCTCTGCATTTCATTACTCATGTTTACCTCCCAACAGGTACAGTGTTGTGAAAGAACTTTTGGCTGGCCTGGATCAAGAGACCAAAAATGCCTTGAAGAATTTATATGGACTTTCTGACATCAAATCCCGGAGGCGGCGTGAGGCTGATCCCCCACAAACAGCGGAGGGAGACAGCCATTCAAAATTCTTGAACATCCTGCCTCTTGTAGTCTTTGAGTCAAATGATACAACCAAGGAAGCTACCGACCTCCTGACAGGAAGAAAACGGAAAGTCAGTGGCACCATCGTCCATAAAGCCTCTGATGTTATGCATGTACAGGAGACCAAGAAAACCGTGGGCTTCCAGATGGTGAGGACCATTCTGTGCATGCTTCCTGGTGTGTGAATGTGTGTGTGTGTGTGTGTGTGTGTATATGCATGTACTTACACCATGTCAGTCCAAATGTTGACCATAATTGAACATAAATAGGCTGTAACCCTAAAATGAGATTTCTTTGGAAGGAAAAACACTCATTTCAATTCTACCAGCATTTTGTAAGCTCCTACAATGTTCCAGATATGGTGCTAGATTCTAGGCACACAAAGACAAAAATAAATAGCAGCTGCCCTCAAGGGTCTTACATTTCTGTTCATGGAAAACAACATATGCATAAATAAACACAAATCTCTATGAAATAAATTATTGTATTGGAGGAGCAAGGGGAAATTGTTAACAAGTGGAGGATAAGAGATTGCATGGGAGATGAGCCTGGAATGGAAACAGAGATGCCAGGAAACAGAAGGGTACAGATCTCTTTCCATGCACTCTCGCCTCACCTGTGTCTCATAGAACCTCTCCGCTTTTTAAAGATACGGCTCAAAACACTACTTTCCACATGAAGTCTTTCCTGATTTCTCACCTGTTAGTACTTTTCTGCCTTTAACTACTTTATATTTATTTGTGTTTATTCTCTATACATGTATGTATGTACATGTCTTCCCCAATAGAATATAAACTCTCTTAGAGTAGGGCTTGGTTTATTCTTCGTATAAGAATCCTAAGTGCTAGTATAATGAATGCCTGGCACATAGTGAGCCCTTTGATAAGTGCTTGTTGATTGATCACTGTATCTAGATATAGATACAGATATCTCTGTAGGCATAGATGTATATACACTGAAAAATAACCCTCATTTTTAGTTGACACCGAAGTTTATGCAAGTCAGATTTTGGGAGGAAATGTGGCCTATATTCAGATCCATGCAGTGTAAGCAGAGCTGTGTTATTGCTGCCATACAATACTTCTCTTTTGCCATCCACACCTATGCAGCCTGCCTGGGTCTCTTCTTGGAATTTTCGACATTAGGAAGGCTGCCAGCAGCAGTAACCACCCTTGTCCAAGTCCTTTGCCAAAAAAAAAAAGAATCTTGTCCATACAAGTTCCCTGCTCTCCCTGTTGCCTAGGTCTAGAATAACAATTTCACAAAGTCAACCCCTTCCCACCCTATCTAATTCCAAGACACCATTATTCACCAGGCTACTGATGTCATGACACCTGAGTTCTAGCTAAGGTGATTGAGGAAAGTGAGATTAAATTCTATATGTGGCCTGGGCATTTCCATTCAGGTAAGTGGGCAGCATCCCCCTCTCCCAGATGCCCATTGCTAGCAGGGCCTGACAAATACCATCTAATCTCATTCACAGTGTGAAAAAAATGGCACCAATGATGATTGTGCAACATATACTTTCAACTCTGGAGTCAACGCCATTCGGGAATGGTACAAGCTGCACTACATGAATATCATGGCACAAGTGCCCCTAGAGAAGAAAATCAACATGAGCTACTCTGCAGAGGAATTGCTAGTGACCTGCTTCTTTGATGGGGTTTCTTGTGATGCCAGGTCAGCAAGGAAAATGGCACTGCTCTCACCCAGTTTTCAGTCTTCAATATCCTCTTGCCACTCAGGGGTGTAAAGAGTTGTGAGTTGGAGAAGCTGAGAGTGGAGTATGTGTCCCAACCCTGACTCTCCATTTTGGAATCCTGTTTCCTCCCTTTATTGTACAGTTGACACATGGATAGGAGGTTTTGGTGGAAGAAGAGAAAGTGAATGGAGACAAGCCGAGGCTGGTCTTTGACTTCTGACTAATAATACTACTATTACTAGTACTAGTACTAGTACTACCACCACCACCACCACTACTACTACTACTATTAATAATACTAACGATAATAACAACAACAATAATAATAGTTGCAGAGTAGGTACCAACTTGCATTGGTAAAGGGGATTTCCTCACCCAGGTGGTTTCTTATATCAACAAAATAACAAGTCTAGTCTCTATTCCTATTAACAATAATGATTTTTAAAATCTAGTCTATGATGTCATTGGAATAAAGAACTCCTAGAAAGAAAACTCCCTCTAGAAGTGCAGATCAGCAGTAACTTTAGAGGATTACCCAGGACACTGAATGATTAAGTGATTTTCTCAGAGCTACACAGCCAGGATATATTAGAGGCAGGACCTGAATCCAGATCTTACTGGCTTAATGGCTAACTCTCTACACAAATTAGCACAAATAATCTAAGAAAGCGCTTGTGTCCCCTTCCTTGCCAGCACTATAACCATCATGCCCAGGCTGCCCTCGTCATCACCACATCCTAGCCATTGTCCTGGAACCCACTCTGTTAGACAAGAGGATGGGCCCCATGACCCAGATAAGAAGTGAGACAGTGGTCCAGGCCTCAGAGCTGATAATGCCTTGAAATATTACATTATACTCTAGACCTATAATCTAGGTGTATCTATTACATTATACTCTAGACCTATAATCACATTATACTGTGCTGACCTTCTTGAATTAATAATAAATAATATTAATTATATTAATAATTAAGAATATAATAATAAAGAATTGTCCCCAAAGTACATTTTGTGAACCTACAGATTATATCCCACTACTTTTATTCAATTATAAAAAACAGCTATTTTACCCACCTGTACCAGTGGTTCTCAAGGTGTGGTCCAAAAACCTCCTTCCTGAGACCCTGTCAGCAGGTCCATGAGGTCAAAACTATTTTCACAATTATATTAAGATATTTTCATTTCTAATATTGTAAATGTCAATAGATTTAACCCATGTAAATAAAAACTCTTTGGAGAAGATGCTTAATCTTTTTTAAGAGTATAGAGGGCAGGGGCAGCTAGGTAGCACAGTGAATAGAGCTCTGGCCCTTGAGTCAGGAGGACCTGAGTTCAAATCCAGCCTCAGACACTTAACACTTACTGGCTGTGTGACCTTGGGCAAGTTACTTAACCCCAATTGCCCTGCCTTCCACCCTCAAAAAAAAAAAGAGTATAGTGGATTACCAAGACCAAAAAGTTTGAGAACCACTGACCTATATGATAATCTGTAGGACATTAAATATAAGAGAATTATGGCAGGATCATGACTTGTCCCAGTACTGTTTCTATTTAAATTCCATCAAACAAGATGAGAACAAAGTGGATAATAATAGTAATCATTAAAGGGAAGAAAAACTTAGGAACAGAGATCTAGCAGGAGTCAAGGGAAAGTAGCAAGGCAGGAAAGGCTGATGGAGGGGGCAGGAGATGAAATAGACAATTGATAGCAACTCCCAAGGAGGGGTGGGGGGAAAGGGGAATGAACTCTGCTAGGGCCCCCCAACACATCAGTGCTCTTCTCCCTGACCCAACTTTGTTTAAGAAATAGGAAGAGCTCAGTGAAGAATCCCAGATCTGGAAGCATCTGACCCAGTTTTATTCCTCTAGGAACTTCACTCTTTTCCACCATCCAATGTACGGGAATTGTTACACCTTCAATGGCGCCACCAATGAGACTGTCCTCAGTACTTCCATGGGAGGCAGTGAATATGGTAAGGAAATGGGAGTTGTGGTTGCTCAGGAGTGACTTGGTAATACTAGGACAGGGGGAATGTGAAGATCCTTAAAGAAATGTCTGTCTTCCTTTGGCCAAAGACCTGGGTTGTCACTCCCTCTCTCCCCGGATGTGCTCAGCAGGAACCATTCCTTCCCACGCTTTGCAGTCTGATGCTCCAGGAAGCAGAACTAGAAATGATCAGAAGTCACAAGGAGGGAAATTTAGGCTTGAAATAAAGGAGAAAAAATTCTTAAAGAACTGACATAAGCTTTGCATACATTATCTTTTTGGGCCTCACAGCAGCCCTGTAAGGTAAGTGCTATTATTTTGTAGCCCCATTTTGCAGATGAGGAAGCTGAAGCTCAGGAAGGTTCCGTGATTTCACCAGAGGCACAGAGCTGAAAGGTGTCAGAAGCAGAATTTGAACCAGGGTCTTCCCAAATCCCAAGTCCAAGAGATGGTAGAAGAATCTTCCTCACTGGAGAGTTTCAAGCAAAGGCTGAATGACCACTCAGGAGGCAGATTCTAGTTCAGATTCAGGTTGGACTAGCTGGCTTCTGAGCTCTCTTCCAAGCCTGAGATCTTATAATACAGTAATGCACGATCCATCTAGATTCCTTTTGAAATAATCCCCAAGCAGCTGCCACTTCCATGAGACAGTGTTATAATTCCTCCATTAGGTTTTGAGTTGCTCTGGCCTCCATACAATGGATAGAGTCCTGGATTTGGAGGCAAAGGCATAATACCAACTCCGCGATTTAACTTTTTCTGTGACTTTAGAGAGGTCACTTTCCTTCCCTGGATCTTAAATTTCCTCTTCTGAAAAATGTGAAAGGATTGGAAAGCAAGAGGGAACGGAGGGAAGAAGCATTTATATAACTATTATGTGCTCAGCATTTTATAAATATTCTCTCATCTGATCCTCATAACACTTCAAGGTTGGTACTGTTATTATCCCCAATTTGGGGATTATTGAGGTAAACAAAGGTTAAGTGACTTGCCCAGGGTCACACAGCTAGTAAGTGTCAGAGGCTGAATTTGAACTCATGACTTCTGACTCTAGGACCAATACCCCAACCACTGTGTCACCTAGCTGCCTACTTGGGACTAGATGAATTCTAAGGTCCCTTACTGCTCTAAATTTATGATTCTACAGACCCTTTCCTAGAAAAACCACTCATGTAAGCTTTTTGCAGATGGCTTCAGCAATGGAAATATGCCCTTTTTGGCTTGTAATAGTAAAAATGATCCTCCAGGAAGGTCCCACTCTGATGCCTAATCTTGGCGTGGGGCTGAATATAGATTTCTGGAGGCCTCCCATGCTCTGGAAGGTCCTCCCAAGCTGGAGAAGCTTTAAGTATATGCCTGGTGATCAACCATTTGTTTGAGGAGGCCCGTCATAAGTTGCTACAGTCTGACAAATGATAAGGCAGAAAGAACACTGGCTCTGAAGTCAGAGAAATCTGGTTCAAATCCCACTTCTGACATTGGCCACCTATGAGAAAAACAAGTCAACAAGCTTTTATTGAATACTTAACTGGTGTGCCAGGCACCGTGACAATCAAGGATCTCACAATCTCATCTGGGAAACAACATGCAGACAACTACATACACACAAGATAGAGATGGGACAAATGGGAGGCTATCAAAAGAGGGAAGGGACTAGAAAGAAGGGGAGATTGGGAAGGGCTTCCTGTGGGTTTTAGCTGGAACCTGAAAGACATCAGAAGGCAGCAAGGAGGAAGGAGAGCATTCCAGGCATGGGGACAAGTTGCGATCTTGGCATAACTCAGCCTCTCTGGGTCTCAGAAAATGAAAAGGGGTGCCCCCGATAAGCTCTAAAGTCCCTCTCTCTCATCTCTAAGTCTAGAAGCCTATAAACTCTCAAAGATTGTTTAAATGCTAACTCACAATCATGCAGCATTGTAAGGTTTGCAAAGCACTTTACACACATTATCTTACTAGATCCAAAGAAGAAACCGATAAGGTAGTTATGTTTGTTATTCTCACCTTACAGAAGAGGAAACTGAGGCTCAGAGATGTTTAGGAGGCATGGTTTAGTTACAGGGGTGGGGAACCTATGGCCTCAAAGCCACAGGTGGCCCTCTAGGTCCTCAAGTGCGGCCCTTTGACTGAATCCAGGCATCCCAGAACAGATTCTTTTATGAAGGGGATTTGTTCTGTGAAGTTTGGATTCAGTCAAAGGGCCACATTTGAGGGCCTAGAGGGTCACCTATGGCCCCTGGTTTAGTGGATAGGATGCTAGACTTGGAATCAGGAAGAACTAGATTCAAATTCCACCCTGGATACTCAGTAACTGTTCGTGTGACCATGAACATATCACGTAATTGTAGCTCAATTTCATCATCTGTAAAATGAAGGAGTTGGACTCAATGATGTCTATGATCCTGTGAGATGCAATCCTTTCTGATAGAAAGAAGATCAGCATAATAATTTAGGTGAATTAAAATATTTAATCCTCACAGCAACCTGCGAGAGAAGTGCTACTATTATCCCTATTTTACAGATGAGGAAACTGAGGCTCAGAGATCTGCCTAGGGTCACACAGCTAATTAAATCTGAGGCAGAGGAGCAGCTAGGTGGCACAGTGAATAGAGCACCAGCACTGGAGTTAGGAGGACCTGAGTTCAAATTCAGGCTCAGACACTTAACACACAGAAAAAACTAGCCATGTGACCTTGGGCAAGTCACTTAACCCCAATTGCCCTACCTCTCAAAAAGCAAAAAAAAAAAAAAAATCTGAGGCAGAATTCAAACACAGGTCTTTTCTGGTTCAAAACGCACTACGCAGTGGTGCCTTCTACTAGGCTGTTGCCCACACAGTATCTACATGATCCTTGAAGTATTTAAGAAGTAGAAGTGTTCCTGGCTCCTATAACTAGCATTGCCCGGCTAACAACGAAAGTGGATTGGTCCTAATATCAACCAACTGATAACAGAGAGGCTAGTGGGCGTTTACCTGAGAAGCACCCTTGTAAGACTGACTCAGCCAATAGGTCTGTGACCAGCTTCTGTGGCCGCCAACACCTGTTCAAAATAAAACACCAGATATGAAAACTGGAAATGTGCCACGCTTTATCAAAGGCACATATTCAAACTGTGACAAGTATGCACAAAGTGAGATTTGTCTGTGTTTAGCAAAGCCTCCATTGGTAGGTGAAGAGGCCCAGTAATGTGTAAAACTGGGCTCTAGGTCAGTCAGAGATCTTCCTCCACTGGGAGGAAGGGCCTTAAGCTTTCAACCAATGAGCCTTTATTAAACGTGTATCATGTGCCTAGGCACTAGGGATACAAAGATTAGTATGAAACAGTTCCTGTCCTCAAGAAACTCAGGTTCTATTGGAGAGAGAAAAACTATGTGTACACAGATAAGTAAATTCAAAATATAGATCTGAGTTTTTGAGAGCCCTGAAATCGGCTACCTTTTCCCAGATTTACTTCAGTCTTCTACTTTACTTTTCTTTTCATTGAAAACTTCATAAATCCCAAGTATGTTAGCATTTTCATATGTGTTTTAGAACAGGAGGAGAAGCCTAGTTTTCCACGAAACTACATCTCTTACTTTTTAAAAATATATTACAAATTCAACCTGTGACTTTCAAAGCTGTCTTGCTTGTCTGTGATTCCTTAGGGATTTCTTTTTTTTTTTTCTCTCCTCACTATGGGAAGGCAACCCTAGCTTTCACACTCTCCCACCCATTAAAAAAAAAAAAGCCTTGTGACAAAAATGCATAATTAAGCTAAACAAATTCCAACATTGGTTGTTGGTCTCTTTTTATGAGTAACCCTACCACAGGTTCTCTCTCTCTCCAAGTTTCCTTGAAATCTCAGGTCTCCAAACATGCCTTCTTCTTCCCTCCAGGACTGCAGGTTGTCCTTTACATAGATGAAGAAGAATATAACCCCTTCTTGATATCATCGACTGGGGCTAAGGTCGTTATCCACAGGCAAGATGAATATCCATTTATTGAAGACATAGGAACAGAGATTGAGACAGCCATGGCCACTTCAATGGGAATGCACCTGGTAAGTGATGACTGATAGGTGCTCCAAGGCATGTCCTAGAATAATAAAAATTACAGAGCCTAGGCTGTCAATCCATTTAGGACAGGGTTCTCAACTGGGGGTCCATAGATACCCTTCTCCCCAAGGGATCTGTGGACTTAGCAGGGGAAAAAAGTTGGTCCTATTTTCTCCCTCATTTTACAGGTAAGGAAGGGAGGGTAGCTAAGTGATTTTTATTTTTATTTGGAGAGGGGAGGGCGGAGCCAAGGCAACCAGGGTTAAGTGACTTGTCCAGGGTCACACAGCTAGTAAGCATCAAGTGTCTGAGGCCAGATTTGAGCTCAGGTTCTCCTGATTCCAGAGACGGTGCTCGACTCATTGTGCCACCTAGCCTCCCCTTAAGTGATTTTTCTAAAGTTCCACTGGTTATAAGTAACAGAGCTGAAATTCAAACCCAAGCCATCAGATTCCAGATCCAGTGCTCACTCCTCTGGATGACAGGTGGATGTCTACACCTGTGATCTTTGTGAACAAGATGGCAAAAGACGTAACGGTATTTGACCGAGTTTCCTATTGTAGTATAGTGAGTGCAGAGTTAGGTTTGAAGATGTAGATTTGGGAATCGTTAGGTAACAGCTTAAAAAACTCTTGCGGTACTGAGTTGACAGAGCCAAAGGGAGAACCTGCACACATCCTTCTTGACCTCTCTGCAGCCTTTGACTCTTTTGATTATCCTCTTCTCATTGATAACTCTCTTCCCTTTAGGTTTTTCTGTGATGTTGCTCTCTCGGTTCTCCTACCTGTCTGACTATTCCTTCTCTGTCTTCTTTGCTAGATCTTCATCCAGTCATGCCCACTAATCATGGATTCCCCCAAGACTCTGTTGTAGGCTGTCTTTTCTCTTCCCTTTATACTATTTCACTCAGTGATCTCAGTTCCTGTGGATTCAATTGTCAGCTTCATGCAGCAAATTCCCAAATTTATGCATCCAGTCCTAAGCTCTCTTGACTTCCATTCTTGCACCCCTTAAAAGTCATCTATCCCAACCCTCTCATTGTACAAATGAGGAAATAGACTGAGGGAAGTTACTTGCCAAAGATCACACATGGAATCTTGGTCTCCATCTGCCTACTGGACATCTCAGATTGGATATCCCATAAACATGTTAGATTCAATGTGTCCATAATGGGGCTCATTATCTTCTCCCTACACATACAACCCTCCCCTATTCCTGTTTTTCCTGTTACTATCTAGGTCCTGGACTCTAGGTTACCACCATCCTTCCAAGTCACCCAGACTTGAAACCTAGGGTTATCCTTGACCCTTTGCTCAATTCAAGTCCTGTCAGTTCAACTTTTATAATATCTCTTGCACATGCCCCTTTCTCTCCTCTGATACTGCACCTGGTAAAGGCGCTCATCCCCTAACACGAACTATTTCAATAGCCCCCTGGTTGGTCTCTCCGCTTCCCCCCATGTCAGTCCATCCTTTACCCAGTTGTCAAACTCATCTTCCTGAAGAAAAGTTTAACCATGTCACCACCACCCCCAATTAATAAACTCTAGCAGTGCACTGCTGATAAGCCCTTCACAACCTCACCCTTTCATATCTTTTGAGACTTCTTTTACCTTATACTCCTCTTCCCCTTCCCAAATATTCTGTGATCCATGACACTGTCTTCTTTACTGACTGTCCTGCATGCCTGGAGCTCTCTCCCTCCTCATTTCTATCTCCTACTTCCTTCAATTTTCAGCTAAAAGTTCACCTTCTACAAGAAACCTTTCCCAATCCCTCTTATGCTAGTGTTTTTCTCTGTTGATTCTCTCCAATTTATCCTGTGTATAGCTTGTCTGTACTTAGCTATTTTCATGTTGTTTGTTTCACCCCTTTAAATTGTGAGCTCCTTTAGAACAGAGACTGCCTTTTGCCTTTCTTTGTCTCCCAGTGCCTTGTATATAGTGAGTGCCTAATAAATGCTTGTTGAGTGACTGACTAGTCAGTTACCAGGGACTGGGAAAGGAATCAGAAGAGAGATGAAACAGGACTAACTCTTTAGTTAAGCAACTCTTGGAAAGTCAATTTTTCATAGACCATTTTTGTATTATGGAGCTTTTTGTGAGTCTGGTGAAGCCTTTGGACTCCTTCTCAAAATAATGTTTTTAAATGCATAAAATAAGATACTCTTCAGTTAATTAACTCTTGGAACATCAATTTTCCCTAGACCATATTTGTGTCATGTAGGCTTTTGTGGGTCTGGTGAAGCCTTTGGACCCCTTCTCAAAATAATGTTTTTAAATGCATAAAATAAAATACATAGAATTGCAAAGGAAACCAATTATATTGAAATAGTTATCAAAATATTTTCAAAAAACAATCTTGTAAAAAAACAAACTAAAAAACCCCAATCTTGTTTCTTGTGGACTCCAGGTTATGAAGGAGATAGCTTAAATGGTACTAGGTACTGAAGTACAGAAATTATTTTGGCAAGTAGACTGACTGGCCATGCTAGGAGCTTCCGAGAAACCAGAGGTTAAGGCAGAGGTTGCTGTTCTTCTATGGGAGCCCATGGAAGTGGGGGACTGGGGGTGGGGAACCTGCGGCTTAGAGGCAACATGTAGCCTTTTAGGTCCTTGGATGTGACCTTTTGACTGAGTCCAAGTTTTACAGAACAAATCCTTTTATTAAGGGGATTTGTTCTGTGAAGTTTGGATTCAGTCAAAAGGTCACACTTGAGGACCTAGAGGGCCACATGTGGCCTTGAGGCCACGGGTTCCTCATCCCTGGCTCAGATAGACCCTCAAAAATAGACCTAATCATGAAATCCAGGATCAGGACCTGACTGGGATTCTGTAGCTGACTATCTCCCAGTCTGAGAGTCTTCGAGGAGCTGCCATTCTCTTGAAGGTTCTCTGATTATGAGCTCTTGATTCAGCCTAGGTGATTTCCTCATTTATTCTGTTCGTATATTACCTAGTCACTCATGCTGACTCTGCATGCTCTTTATACCCTGGACCTTTCTTCTTTAAATTAGTTACCTGTGGATTCCAATGCAATTGAGAATACTGGATCCTAGTATCAGGGTAGGGTCCTGCCTCTGTTGGTTCCCCCACCAAAGTCTACTCTATGACTTACCAAAGGGAACCCCAAGTAAACCCACTTCTGGCATTTATTATCTTTTTGACTTTGAGCAAGTCACTTAACTTCCTTGGTTTTCAGTTTTCTCATCCATAAAATGAAGGGGTTAAACTATTCATGTCCCTGAGATTCCTTGTAGCTATAGGATCTATATAGGATTTATAATCCTATAAGGGTTAGCTGAGTTCTAGGCATTCTGGCTCCTTCCACACATGCAAATGAGGGAATTCTTTTGGCTACCTCAGGGGCCTCACAATGGTAGATAAAGTGTACACTGAATGGAAAGAAGCTACTCCTGCCCTCCCCACTCAGGGTGATTTAAGCCTATGATGCCAGGGCAGAAGATAATAGTGAAAAAACATGTGGGAATCTAATTTCAGAAATTCTCTTTAAGCCATTTGAGCCTCATAACCATGTGGGTGGTTGTCTGGGTGATTTCAGCTGCTTGACAAGGAGGGGTTTCTGAGCCCAAAGAACCATTTTTCCCCCTCCCCAACCACCACCACATACCTAGCGTAAGCCTCCTACCCAGCCAGGAAACATGACCCAAGCAGCCCTAGAATCATAAGGTCTGATAACTATCTCTTCAAAGTTCAGGGCTATTTTGTTGATCAGATAGCCAAGAAATGAAAAATAATTCGAAATAGATTGCCCAGAACGAGACAGCCTGGCTGCCAGGTTCTCAAAGTCAGACTAATACCTGGGCAGCCCCAACCAGCACACTCTGAATGAAGCTTGACTCAGGTTTATCAGCCTGACAGGTCAGCACAGCTTTTCCATGAAGCATACAGAGCTCCTGTCTAATGCTCCAGGAATAACCAACAGCAGCAAAGGTGCCTCTACTAACACAGATGTGCTTCTACTAGCTAAAAGTATGGTGGTCTTGGATACTGCTACCTGGAGAAACTTATGACCTCCAAGCTGGTGCATGCCCAGGTTCTATACAGGTTGAGTTCAGCCACACAAAATTGTACTACCAGAATCAGGAACAGGAGTCCAAAGGGCTTTCCTTGCACTATACACACACACACACACACACACACACACACACACACACACATCCTCAGCATGTTTTTCTAGAGGTGCCACTAACAAGATTGCCTGACAGCCAATAACCCTGATCTCTGACCCAAAGATAGGAAACTTAGTCTGATTCTTTCACAATAGAGACCCTGCTTTCCTAAACCAAGGAAGTCAAGCCCTCCATAGCTCTTGATGAAATCATTCAAGGAGCTTTCTAAAGTCTCTGACTCCTCCCAAAACAGCATTCTGAGGGAGCAGACCTCAAACAGAGCCTCTCCTAGCTAAATTTCTCCCTGAACCTCCAGATTCTTCCAGAGAGGAACCTGAAAGAAATCCCAGGGCTCAGTAGCTTAAATGGGCAATTTATCCCAGTGTGACATTGATTGTTATCACCACAGGATTCACTTGGCAAGTCCCATCAGGAGGCTGATGCCTTCCTTCTGAGGGCTTGACAAGTAGGTCACCCTGCTAGCAGATTGTCATCTTGTGGTTAGACAAGCTGGTTTTCCATAGGTGTGGTTATTGAAAAGAGATTAGTCCAATTCAGTTCAATTTATTCAAACAAATATTTATTTAAGGACTTACTTCAAAGTCTGTGCTAGCCACTTGGAAGAGCAACAAAGATAAACAAAGCAAATTCTCTTCCCCTCATAGAGTTTTCAGTTTAATGGAGGGATACAATAGAGATAGACCTTTGATTGGGCTTTTAAGGTCCAGAGGGTGATGAGTAAAAAAATTATTTCTCATTATTCCTTGTGGATCATAGATTTAGAGGTGAAAAGGGCCTAAGAAGATATCTGGTCTATAACCATCACCCTTCCTGTTTCACAGATGATGAAGCTCAGGCCCAGAGAAAATATGATTTGCCCAAGATCACATAAAAGACAGGAGCTGAGATTTGAACATAAATCCCCTCATTCCAAATACCGACTTTCCATTGTGCACCACAAAATCTTCCATCTCCATTTTGGTTAATCATTAAGTCATTGCTTCCCTGTGACTAGGGCTGGGGCTGTACTGTCTTTTTTTTTGCTTTTTTTTGGGAGGGAATTCTATTCTAACTTGTACTACAGTGATTTCTGTATACTTTATCTTCCCTGCTGCAAGACTAGGTCACACGGCTAGTAAGTGTGTCAAGTGTCTAAGGTTGGATTTGAACTCAGGTCCTCCTGGCTCCAGGGCTAGTGCTCTATTCACTGCACCACCTAGCTGCTCCAATTTCCTTTTTTTTTTTTTTTTTTGCTGGGGCTGTACTATATGACAGGAGGTGAGTTTCATCGCAGTTTGCTCTTTTGCGGTTTCAGACGGAGTCCTTCAAGCTAAGTGAGCCATATAGCCAGTGCACGCAGGATGGTAGTGACGTACCTATCAAGAGTATCTATGATGCCAACTATTCTCTCCAGGTACTAAGCTGGGTGGGCAGGATGGGAATCTCCATCTCCCAAGAAGGGTGAGTACCCAACTGGGAGATGGCGTTACCCAGGAGTCCAGGTCACATCCTGGCTGGGGAAATTTCCACCATGTAATTGATTGGATGTGGGGGTGGAAATGGGGGTCAGAGGGTCAGAAATGGTGATAGTAATCCTTGATGTTATCTAATCACCAGCAAGACTTTGAGTACTTTGCTACTGGCTAATACCAGTTTTTCTCCATGTCATCTGTAACTGAATCTTAATTGTCAAAGATTTTCCTGGAACAGTGTGTTAAGAAAGGAAGGGTTCTTTTCCTAGATATGAACCCTGTTGCCTAGGTTCTAGCAGATAAGATCCAAAATTCCTCACATATTCTGTGAAAATCTCTTCATAAAGGAAAGGAGGCTGGGAACCACCCTCAGTCATAGCCACCTCCAAGATGTGGGGTTCCCTGGAGCTGGGGGCATGGAGAAACAGATGGGAAGGGGTCATGAGCATCTCTTCTTCCAGATATGTCTTCACTCCTGTTTCCAGAGGCATATGTCGGAAAAGTGCCATTGTGCCCAGTATAGTCAACCCGCACCAGAAAATGTCTCCTACTGCAATTACCAGAAACACCCCAACTGGAGTAAGTTCTCATCAATAACCAGAAACCCCAGGCTAGCCTTCCACGCTATTGATTCAGAAAATAGAGATGGTATCCATAAACATAAGACCAGTGATTTTAACCACTTAAATCAGTTTGGGGTCGGGAGAAGTATAGTGGCAAGACATGTCATTTGACTCTGAAGGAGAACTTCTTGATATAAAGATCAGGCGGAAATGATAAGTTTTCAGGAAGGACTTAAAATATTAAAGTATTAATATATAATATATAAAGTATTTAATATATAAAATATTAAAGTAAAGAGACAGATCCAGCCAACAAGAAGCATTTGTTTTCTAGAAACTAAAAGGATGTGAAGTAAGAATCAAGTCTTAGCATTGGAAGGGACCTTAGAGATCGGAGATTTCAAGCTGGAAATGGTCTTAGAAGTCACTTAGCCCAGTTCTTTCATTTCACAGATAAGAAAACTGAGACTGTCTAGTTCAGGAATCCCTCAACAACCCTGCAGAAAATCATTTGTCCAGTCTGCAGTGGGGATTAGATTAAGAGGATTAGATAGGGAGTCAAGAAGCTTGGGGTCTAGCCCTACATCTGCCACTTGCAAGCTGTGCACATTCACTTTTTCTTTGTGCCTCAGTTTCCGGATCTGCAAAATCAGGGAATTGGACTAGAAGCCCTTTAAATGTTCCTTCCAGCCCAAAAGCTGTCTGCTTCTCCATCTATGTCTCTAAACCGCTCTCTGAAAAGAATGGTGATGGTAGACAGGGGACTGGGGCGGGGTTTGGGATGGGGTAGATGGTTCATCAAAGCCAATGGGGGAGGAGACAGTGTCTTTTCTTGTGTACAAGGTGCATGTCCTCTGTCTGCTCCTCCAGATGTTGTCACAGCAGACATCATAGAGAAACAACAAAGTACAGTGGGAAGAGTGCTGGATTTAGGCTCAGAGGACCCGGGTGCAATTCTAGCCCCATCATTCATTACCTTTGTACCTTTGAGCACGTCATTTCATCATTCTAAGTCTTTCTCGTTTTTCTTATCTGCAAAATGAAAGGGTGGGATTAGAGAATCTCTGAGCTTCCTTCCAACTCTCTAAATCCACCATTCTGTGTAAGTGTAGAGGGAAAGAGAACCAAAGAGTAATGAGACAGGAATTGAGCAGATTCAGGGAGTGGCAGGGCCTTCTGGGGCATTTCATGGCCTTCAAAGCCAATGTTCTTCCCTCCACAGTGTATTGCTACTATAAACTGCACCAGGCATTTATCCGAGAAGAGCTGGGCTGCCAGGCCATCTGCCGGGAACCTTGCAAGTAAGTGTAGCCATAGGTAGGTGAGGGTAGAGACCACATTGGGTCTAGCTAAACTACAAAACTCACCTTGCCTTCTTTTCTCCACAGCTTTAAAGAATGGTCTTTGACCACCAGTCTGGCTCAGTGGCCATCTGATATATCAGAGGTAAGTTTGTTTCCTTCATTGGATCCCAATGTGGAAAAACATAGGTTCTATCCTGCTCCTCCCACATAAGAGGACCGGCCTGGCTAAGCTGGGGCCTCACTGCCCTGTGTAGATTGCCTGTGACCCAGGGGAAAAAGCCACGCAGATAGGTGAAACAAAATGCCTTCCTCTCCTTCCCTCCCTTCCATGAAAAATGCAGCCTTTCTTTTAAAAAAATCTGAACTTAAAACTATAAAATTGAAACTTAAAACTAAAAAATGAACATTTACATATGCAGATAGATATTTGCATATATACATATATGATTGGAACAGAAGGTAGGAATTGCATGTAAAACTGAATCTCTTATGTAGTACTTGCTTTTCTTTTGAGGTATAAAATAAATTCGACTTGTAACTTTCAAAGCTGTCCTGCCAACCTGACTCCTTCCAAAGGCCTTCTTTTTGTTCCTTTCTCATTTTCTCTTTTGGAATCCTGTTCCTTCCCTTCTCCTCTGTCCTGCCCAATTCAAAAGAAAAGAGGCAAAATCCTTGTGGTAAGTATACATAGTAAAGCAGAATCAGTGAGCACGTTAATCAGATCCAAAAATGTATATCTCATTCAAGAGACAAACTTTCTGGCCCAGCCCTGGGGAGAGAGAGCTCTATCCCCTTTCCTTTGCCTCCCTACCAGGAAGAGCCAGGCCCTTCCAGATAGAAGAGATACGTCCTTGAGGATTCGTCCTCAGAAAGCTCTCCATGCATGCCCATGCACATGTGTTCTTTCTCCCTCAGAACTGGATACTGGATGTTCTCACATGGGATAAAGGCCAGAAAGAAAACAAAAGGCTAAACAAGTAAGTTTCCCTCCATTCTTAACCTCATTTTTTTTTTCCCTTTGCTCTACCCACACCTAACCAACAGGGACTTCTTTCGTTCTTAGAATAAAGCTCCCCTCCCACACCATTTACTGCTATCCCTAATGCTATGGCTTCCACCTTCTTTTTGAAAAATACTCTTTCTTCCGGGAGGATCTTTAATGACAGAGTGTAAAGCTAAGATGTTTATGCCCTGGCCCTAGGAGGCCCTAGAAGGCCTAGGGCCTACTCCTAGAAGTAGCGCAGGAGACATGAAAGCTGCTTCTATTTTTCAAATCAAGTTTTCTTGGCCGGGATTCTCAGTCTCAATGCTGAGGCCCATAGAAAGCCCAGGGCATCTCCCAGACAGAATAGGGACTCCAGTAAGGGAGGAACGGGGCCAGATCTAACTATATCATGTCCTGCCCTTGGGTTGGCTCACTCGAGGTTGTTCTTTGTTTGTTTCCTTCCAGGACAGACTTAGCCAAACTCTTGATTTTCTATAAAGATCTGAACCAGAGATCCATCATAGAGAGCCCTGCCAACAGTGTAAGTGATGTTTTCCCAGAAATGGACTCTGCTCCCCAGGGCAAGGACCAGGGAGATGGAGACCAGATAGTATGAAGTCATATAGAGGAACTGATTGAGTTGGGAGAGGAGACTCTTGTGTCATGTTTGGAGTGGGGGTAGAGGTGGGGTCAGTTAACAATGGCAATGACACAACCCGATGGGGAGGGCATCTGAGGTCTCACCCTCCCATGCCCTGATTTCCAGAGTAAGATCCTTGACCATTCTGTTTCTTGCTTCCCTCTCAGTGCCAGGCTGCCAGTCAGTGTTGGAAGCTTAGGAGCTAGGTGGCATAGCATAAGGGAGAGAGCCCTCAAGCTAGAATCAGGAAGACCTGAATTCAAATCCCACCTTTAAAAACTTCCTGGCTGTGTGACACTGGGGTTAGTCACTTAACTGATCACTGCTTTGGTTTCTTCATCGGTAAAACGGGGATAATAGTAGTACCTACATCCCAGGATTGTTGTGAGGATCAAATGATATGATATTTGTAAAGCACTTTACAAGCCTTAAAGTGCTACATAAATGCTGGCTATTATTTTATTATTATTATTATTATTATTGCAAAGTACATTTCCATTACAAGGATTTCCTTTATTTCTTTTTAATTGGGGAGATATAGGAGGGACAGAAAATAAATACTTGGAGCAGCTAGGTGGCACAGTAAATGGACACTGGCCCTGGAGTCAGGAGGACCTGAGTTCAAATTCAGCCTCAGACACTTGACACTAGCTGTGTGACCTCGGGCAAGTCACTTAACCCCAATTGCCCAGCCTTCCCCCTGCCAAAAAAAGCAAAAAAAAAAAAAAACCACCAAACAAACAAACAAAAAAAACGAAGTGGAGGGCAGCCTGAATAGAGGAGATAGCATCCTAGGTAGATGCAAAGGGATTTCCCTATTCTGACACAGAACCCGAGACCCCAGTAACAGGCAAAGCTCTCAGAGGCTTTTTCATTGCTAAACTTGGAGCTGCAGTTTGGCCCTGGAATATCTAGTAAGTGTTAAGTGTCTGAGGCCACATTTGAACTCAGGTCCTCCTGACTCCAGAGCTGGTGCTCTATTCACTGCGCCACCTAGCCGCCCCACTGCCCTCCACTTTGAACGTTCTCCTTCCTCAACTCAGAAGCCCTAACTGCCTTCTTCTGGGGATCTTACACAATTCTCCCAGTTGTTAGACTTCTCCCTACATCCCATTGATTTGTATCTGTCTTATATGTCATATACGACACATATGTTGTATGTGTTCCTTGAGGTCTTTGTGTCCCCCCCATTCATAGAGCATGGAGGTTGGGGCAGAGATTATATGACCTGTGATTTCATTGGTAGAGAGCTTTGGGATGAGGAAACCCCTATCAGTGCAGGCCAATACCCTCTTGGCAACTCAGAGTCTAAATAGAGTTGCCTGGAACACTAAGGCGTTAAGTGACTTGCCCAGGGTCATACAACCAGTTTATATCAGAGATGGGACTTGGACTCACATCTTTCTGGCTCTGAGGCTTCTTCCTGGCACACAGTAGGCACTTGATAAGTGTTTGCTGAGCGACTGAATGCTGCTCAATATTTTCTGCAGATTCAAACACTGTTATCCAACTTCGGGGGACAGCTGGGCCTGTGGATGAGCTGCTCTGTGGTCTGTGTCCTTGAGATATTTGAGGTCTTCTTCATCGATTTCTTCTCTGTCATTGCCCGGCGCTGCTGGCAGAAGACCAAGAAGTGGTGGGCCCAAAGGAAGAGCCAGCAGGGCCAGCCATCCTCTGAGAATCCTTCAGACCTCACTGGCTGTGACAATCCAACCTGTGTTCTTGATGATGACCTACCTACCTTCAATACAGCTCTGCAGCTGCCTCAGGCTCCAGGGACCCATGTGCCTGGGACCCCGCCACCCAAGTACAACACTCTGCGCATTGAAAGGGCCTTTTCTAACCAACTTAGAGATACCCAAGACCCAGAAAAGCCCTGAGGTTGGAAGGGCCCTATCCTTCTGCTAGTACCAAGAAGAAAGGAGGAGCCAGAGTTACTGTCTGTGGGCAGCTGGGTCAGCATCTGCCCCAGACACTGCCCCTCCAATTAAGGCCAGACCCTCCCTCCTGCTACTCTGAGGCTCTAAATCTGCCCCGGAAGCTGTCTAGCAGACACAGACAGGAACAAAATCCCTGCACCTGAGAAAAACGCTATCGCCCATTTTTCTAAAATGTTGATTAGGATTCATTTTTGAAATGGTACCAATGGGCCTTGGGCACAGGCAAGGGCTCCCAGCTAAAGGCTGATAGCTACCCAGGCGGAGTTGTCCTTCATCAACCCATTGCTACTGACAGATGCCTCATTTCTCTCACAGCTGAGGGAATAAGGGAGGGATCCAAGACCAGAGCTTGAATATCTTTGAGGATTTTTGCTAAGAGGCAAAATTAGCCTTGATTATAGGGGGAAACCTATAGAGCTACCCCTTACTCCCTCAAGTGGAACATGCTGCCTTGGAGGTTGTGAGTTCTCTCTCAAGCAAATGCTGGATGACCATTTGGGTACATTGGAGGGGAAGTCCTTTTTTCAGATATGGGTTGGACTAGATATTCATTTAAGTCCATTCTAGTCATTAAATTCTGTAAGGCAAGGAACCAAGGAAGTGTTCTGTAAGAGCCTGGCAAACAGAGACAAAGTAACAAGCTCTAAAAAACACTGCACTGACCGGACTGCAGAGACTGAGGCAGGTAGGCTAGCCCAGAGGAAGGGCTGAGCCCCACTCACTTTTAATCGAGAATCTCTAGGGTTAAAAAGAGGCTTTTCTCTCGTGGCCAGACTGGCTATGTAGGATATTGCACCCTGGGGACCTCTATAACATAGAAAGGTGTTCATGGTCTATGACTGATGCTGCTTTTAAAATGAATTATTTAAAACTGTGTGGCCTGGAAAGTCTGTCCAAATGAGAGATCTATTTTTGAATAAACTTGGTTTGTTTTTTAATTGATAAACTTGTGAGGGTTTCTTCCATGATTCAACATTAAGCATATTGGATAGTTATCCTGGATTAGTTGCCAGAAGATCTGAGTACTTAAGCAGAATTATTTAAATTCTCTGAGTCCCACTTTCCTCACCTGTAAAATGCAGATAGTAATCCTTTTTCTGCTTCCCTTAGAAAACATTTGGCCTTTGTCCCTGTAAGCACCAAATGAAATAGTGGATGACACCTACCAATGGAGGCTTTGTACTATGGTGGCTTCCATTGATGGTATAGTGGAAAGAGCACTGGATTTGGGGGAAGATAACCTGGGTTCAATCCAGGCTCTGCCACTCACTACCTATGTGGCCATGAGTAAGCCATCCACTTCCTGTGTGACTCAGTTTTCTTTTCCGTAAAATATATGATTCTGATTAGATGGTCCTTTCTAACTCTAAATCTATGATGTTTCCATGTGGATGCAAATTCAGTCACCTGCTTTCACCTGATGCCCATTAGTAAAGGTAGTGCTGCTCTATTGACCTTGCTCTCTCACCGTGTAACAGGAATGAAAATGTTATGAACTAGCAAACACATTACATGTGTGAGATACCACACTGATGCTAAGTGGTAGGGAGCTAGAACTTGGAAAACTGCCCTTGGGAAGTACCTGCAGAATAAACAAATGACAAGGAATGAGGATACCTAGACTAATGTAATTTGGGCTTTCTGGCCACAGATATTGCTGAACAGCATGAGCCTTCAGAGTACCTGAATTAGGGGCAGCTAGATGGCACAATGAATAGAGCACCAGCCCTGCAGTCAGGAGGACCTGAGTTCAAATTCTAACTCGGACACTTGACACATTTACTAGCTATGTGACGTTGGGCAAGTCACTTAACCCCAATTGCCTTGCCTTCTCCCCTCCAAAAAATAGAGTACCTGAATTCTGGTGATTTGGAGTGCAAGGATGAGGGTCAAACATCTGTCAGCAAACAGAATTCCCTAACCATATTCTTGGTCACTTCCTTGACTATTACACATTCTGCTCTGTCCAGTTCCAGAGGCTTTATATTCTCAAAGTAGGAGAGTAATGGCCTGCTTGACATTTCTGTAATGGAAGAAGAGCTGTAATCTTATTGCCCAAATGCAACTCAGGAATTGGAAATCTTTATGACAGCTGCCCCTCCCTGGCAGGCAGACACCAAATCAATAGCCATCCTGGCACCAGCAGTTGATTCTTCCCCAAACTATCATTTCCATATCAGCCAACAGCTCCTTCCCATCATTCACAGAACGGATGATCAGTCTACTGGGTCTGTAGTTTTCCTGGTGTGTGAGCTACACAAGAGGTTCTATGCCTGCTTCAGGGATCCTTGACCAATAACTATTTGTTCATGAGAAGGAAAGGGGGAGTGGGGAGGAAAGTGGATAGTGATTATTTCTGTCTTAGTGGCACCTTTCCATCCAGATGTGTTCATGATATTTCCCAACCAGTTAGGGAGGAAACATAAGGACTAAGTCTAAAACCTGAGGATTTCAGAAACTGGGGCTCCAGGTTACTCAAGAGTAATACTGGGATAAAGCAGGAGAGACAGAGGATGGAGCATTCAGAAATACTGCTGGATTTGTAGTTACAGAATTTGTGTTTGAATCCTAGACTTGCCACTTATTACCTGTGTGACCTTGGGCAAATCTGTTCACATTTTTAGGCTTTGGGTTATGAATAATAACAACTAGTATGAATATAACTTTAAGGTTTGCAAATTACTTAATTTAATTTGAGCCTTACAACAACCCTGTGAGGTAGTACTATTATTACCCTCATTTTACAGAAGAGGGAACCAAGGTTAAGTGACTTGGTCAGGGTCACATAGCTAGTAAGTGAGTCAAGTAAGATTTGAACTCAGGTCTTCATGGGCCTCTGCCTAAGCTGTTTAGTTATTTCATCTATAAAATGAGGGAGTTAAACTAGATTATGTCTAAGGCCTCCTACCAACTCTAAATCTATAATCCTGTAAGGCTCATTCCTTGGAATCTGAAGAAGCTTTCTGGTGGGTACCAGGCATATAGCCTCCATATTCAGGTCAAAAGTACTCTGCTTTCCTATACATGATTGCACGCCACCATGGGGGGGGGGGGGTGGTAAGGGAGGGGAGAAAATCTGAAACTCAAGTGAATGTGAAACTGAATCTCGTAAATTAAAAGTAAATAAACAAGTTATTTAAAAGAAAAAAAAAGTACTGTGCTTCATAAACCAACTGGGTACTTTGTCATTGTTCTTGTTCAGTAGCATCTGACTCTTTGTGACCCCATTTGAGGTTTTCTTGGCAGAGAAAGTTGAGTCCTTTGCCATTGCCTTCTCCAGTTCATTTTACAGATGAGGAAACTGAGGCAAACAGGGTTATGTGACTTGCCCAGTGAGACAATCTGTAAATGTCAGAGGCTGGATTTGAACTCAGGTCTTCCTGATTTCAGGCCCAGCACTCTATCCACTGTGCCACCTAGCTGAAAGAATATACTATGTAGACAAATAAGCAAATAAAAAAGTGACATGAAAAGGTAATGTCATTTCAAAAGGAACAGAGTTCTAGTAACTGGGGCATCAGGAAAGGCACTGACCAGTGTTTTAAAGGAAGTAATTCTACAAGACAGAGGTGAAGAGGGAGGACATTTATGAAATGAAGAAATGCTTGTGCCAAAGGGCCCTAAAACTCAGATCATAGCCTAACACTCCCTGCTCACTCACTTTATCCACTCCACTGCCTAGCTCCAAAATCTGTCCCTGACACTTCCAGCCTAGAAGCAAGATTAACGGCCATTAGTCCCTTTACATTTCTCAAATGGATTTTATGAAACTGTGGTTCATTTACGCTTTCTACAACCAAATGATACTGACCTCCAGTTTCGTCCTGTTTCCGATCAATTTGTTTAATGTAACCTCTTTGAAGCCGTTTTCTCAACTGTAAATTTAGGGAGTTGGATTTGAGGACTTTGAAGTTCCTTCTGGTTCCAGGATCGTAGGACATACCAGTAGCAGGATTTCAGGATTGCCCTTGCCCAAAGGAAGGTTGGGGCTCAAAGGAAGCCAGGGCAAAGTTAAACTCTAAATTTACAAATCAGAACTTTGATCCAGAGCCATTCTTTTTCCTTAACCCCTGATGGGATGTTACTGACAGTGTTAGGACAGCCAGTTTGGAGGTGCTCTTACTGAGTGGATGAGCTGTTCAGGGTTTTCTATACATCCCACATACTCCCCAAACTATGATACCCATTTGTCCCCAGCAGAGCTTTTCTCTGAACAGAGTGGTACAGTAGATAATGCTGACTCTGAAATCAGGGGGTAAGGGTTCATACACTGCCCTTGCTACCTGTCTGATCTGGGGCACATCATTTACCCACCCCCACCCCCAACCCCCGGGCTTCATTTTCCTCATCTATGAGATGAGGGAGTTGAACTAACTGGACTCTGACACTCCTTCAAGTTCTATAATCTATGATCCCATGAAGACCAAACCTGAAACCTTGAGCTGAAAAACTGTAAAAAAGCAAATCAGACACTTGTCTTCTGTGGCACCACCACTACCACCCTCAATGGGAAGGCAGCTATAGAGGACTCTTGGGACCATAGAGGAGTTCAACTTGTCCCCACAGGATGGCTGTGAACTCTGTTGATTGATTGCTGGGAAGACCAAAGTGTACCTTGGATATAAGGTGATTAAGAGCATCATGTTACAGGGGAAATGAGTTATTTCTCTCAGGTCAGAGTCAGGTGATAGCAGCTGGCACAGACAGGTAGCGTCAAGTGGATTCCTGTCTGAGACCTGGAGAACAAGGTGACTCCCTGAGGTACGCATGCTTCCTTCGCCACATGCCTTGGGAGTGGAGGTTCTAATTGGAGCAGATGGTGGACAGGGGGATGATGCCACAAGGTCTGGGCCTGTCCCACAGAGGCCTGTAGGAAATGAACGAGGGGTGTGCAGGGGCATAGGGACTGACAGCTGTGGCAAGTAGGAGTAGAACACAACATCCCTTACCCAGTCACCTAGTTAGGCCTGCCTTTTCCTCTAGGAGTGAGACATTTGCTCATCTCTGCCCTTTCAAGAGTGAGGGAAGGCACTGGAGCATGCCAGCAATCATGAACACAGAGACTAATTACTCCCCTCAAGGATTTTGGCTACTGATTATTTTTTTTCTTTTTTGTTTTTTGGAGGGTGGAAGGCAGGGCAATTGGGGTTAAGTGACTTGCCCAAGGTCACATAGCTAGTAAGTGTTAAGTGTCTGAGGTGGGATTTGAACTCAGGTCCTCCTGACCTCAGGGCTGGTGCTCTATTCACTGTGCCACCTAGTTGCCCCTTGGCTACCGATTATTAAAGAAAGAATAATAAAAGGTGCTACATTCTAAAGCACCTTCAACCCAGAAAGAGAGAGAAAATCAAATATCTAAGTGGTGTGAGAAATCTCATCAAATTATGTAAAGGACTTTGCCACATCCTTGATAAATATTATTACTGTTGAGATCTGTGTAGCACTTTACATGTATCATCTCGTTTAAAACAACAGCTCTGTGAGGTAGGTTTAGGGGCTAGTAATGTTTTGTTTTGTTTTTTTATGGGAGGAGAATGTTGGTCCAGACTTGTGATTTCATTAACACAAGGAACCATAATGTAGAAACTCTCCACCAGTGAAGATCAGGACCTGCTCAGCAACTTAAGAATCTTAGGGAGATGCCTACGACACTGAAAAGTTAAATAACTTGCCCAGGGTCACTCAGGATCTGAGATGCAGGCCTTGAATCCAGCTCTCCCTGGCTCCAAGGCTAGCTCTCTGTCCCTGACGCTACACTTTGTCCCCCCAGTAGGTCCTAAATAAATGTTTGTTGAATTGTTGAATGTCAGGATCCTGATACCCTCCCACCCCCAACCTCCCAATTCTCCTCCTCAGGGAACAAGACTGGTTCAACCCTGTGTCTCAGCAAAGCTCCATTCAAACTGCTCCCACAAGATTCTCCTCTGAGAAAAGGGAGACAGTGCCATACAATGGAAAAAACCTTGGATCTGGAGTCTGAGTCCTGGAATCCGACCTTGCCTCTGATGTCTACTACCTGTAAGCAAGGCAAGACAAATCACTTCCAAGCCTGCTTCCTCATTTGTAAAATGAAGAGGGTTGGACAAAGCAACTTCTGAGGCCCGTTCCAACTCTAGAACTACAATCCTAAGAACCTAGGTCATCTCAGACAAAAGAAATCATCTCTCCTGCGCCTGTGCCGGCTGACTGTGGCAAGGCTCCAATCTTAAGGCAGGGAGCCGAAGTTCAAACCGAGGGCCAGCCATACTAGAAAAGCAAAGTTTACAGACCCATGGTCTGTAAACAGGTTTCTAAAGGAAGGGATGATTGGTCAGTCAGTAACCATTTATTAAGCGCCTTCTATGTGTCAGGCACTATGGGGAAAAAAATAAAGACATTCCTTATCCTTTTGGAGACACTCCAAAACACACGGAGAGCTCTGAGAACCTTCCTTCCTGCCCCAGGAGAACGAAGGCCCAGGAATGTGCACTTCCCAGTCTGGGAACCTCATAACAACAGCTCCTTTTCTAGATGGGAACTTTCCAGGATTACATACTGCAAACCCACCCTTTCTTTCCTCTTCCATGTCAATTCCTTTATCCCCTCTGACATCCCAATAGGCATCTTCCAGAACCTAGACTCAAGGCCTAGGAATATGATGGGGAGAAGGCGGTCAAGGATAATAACATCAGGATAATGGCATTTATATAGTAATTTACGGTTTGCAAATTGTTTTAAATATATCTCATTGGAGCTCCACAATAACCCTGTAAGGTAGATCTTATTATTATCCTCATGTTACAGATAAGGAAACTGAAGCTGAGATGTGAGGTCACCAGATTTACCCAGCATCACACAGCTAATAAGTCTGAGTCAGGATTTGAACTCAAGTCTTCCTGACTCTAAGTATAATGCTCAATCCACTGAGCCACTTAGCTGTCTTTTGATCTATATATAAGGGCAGCAAGTAGAGTGAGGGAGGGAGAAGTGGGTAGAGAGGCATCCTGGTGGCCTCTTCCCAAAGTGCAGGCTGAGGATCTGGGTTTCTTTTTCACACAAGCTGGAACAGCTCTGCCAACCATCACTCATCTCAAGGTCATTCCTGTAGGAGGACAGGAACTTCAAGAATTACAGAGAGAAGAGGAGGAAAGGGGAGGAGAAATGAGAGCAGGGGATGTCAGTGTAGAAAAAAGACTAATAAGTTTTTACACCTTTTGGACTTGCTATCACTCTCAATGATCTTTATTATCCAAAGCTAGTGCAGGGCAGTGGACTCAGATCTTTTGTAAGTGAGGGAGTGACTTCACCCAAAGTGCACTAGAACCGAGGGCAAAGTAGAGGCGAAAGCTTAAGGCTCTGGCTGAGGTCCCTCTCCATCCAGGGTCTTGGGAGTGATTAAAATGCAACAGAGCAGGGCTAAGGAGAGGAGACAGTCTTGCATTTTCCTCCTTCCAGTGTTGCTCTATGAACCCCGCAGACAGTAACATCATAGACAGAGGGTTGGAAGGAACCTCAGAGGTCATTTAGTCCCTTCCTTTTTCAGAGGGAGAAACTGAGGGTCATTAAATGATTTGCCCATGGTCCCACAGGCAGAACTGACCCCAAAGCTGGAGTTTTGTTGTTGTTTTTCCCCTGTACCATGGAAGCTAGGAATGGGACCAGAAGAGGTAAGAAGTCTACCTCACAGGCCTCAGTCCTGAGGCTAATGCTTTCAGACCTAAGTTCCTCCTGGTTTTCTGAAGCCAGCAGGCAGGGAGTCCCTTCAGCATGAATGCTGAGGGGACAAGCCATTCCTGGCTAGCTGGACAAGCCCTATAATCGAGCTCCAGGGCTCACGTGGAAATGCCAGCTCCCTCCCGAGGCAGGGCCCTGCTCACCAGGACCTGAACCTGACAGGATTCCTGTAAAACATGCTTCTGCAGTAGCACCTGCCAGCCTCATAATTGCCCAGTAAATAAAACTGAAGGAGCGTCTTTGTGTTCCCCTGGAAGTCAAGTGGATGAAGAGGCCGAACAGACTTGATTGTTAAAAGGCTCCTTCACTCTTCTTTAGAAATTCCACCCAGGCAAACTTCCCAGCCCATTTTATTCAGATCTCCTCTTGACTCAGACCACACCTACCCAATACGGGAGCTCAATAAATGCTCCACGGGCTGACTCAACAATTCATGGTATCTCACAGACCTTGTTCTCAACATGTCCCCATTTCACAGATGGAAAAACTTAGGGTCAAGGAATAACTGAGCCAGGGAGACAAGAGCCATTAGAAAATTGTAGATTTAAAGCTGGAAGGCAGGTAAACATCAAATCAGTACATGTCACACGAACACAGCAGAAACCATTACTAACTCCCCTGTGTGTGTCCAGCCTTCCAGTCACCCAGGTCCCCAACTGACGTCTTCACTTCTTCCCTCTTCTTTACCCCTGCTCTCCAGATCTAATCGTGCCAAGTATACTCATTCTTTCTGTCATATGTCTCTGATTCATCCCCTTCCTTCTTATTCCCATAGCCACCACCCTAATTCTTCATCACACCAATCACATACTTTATCAGGGTCCACAGTCCCACCAAGTGAGGGGTCCGCCCAGTTGTGGAGTTGATGGATTTATGGGATTCACACTGGACCCCTAAAAGGAAAAGACCATGTCTGTGAATGCAACCCATCCCCTAAACATCCTACACACTTCAACCTAGATACTCAATAGTCCTTTTAACTGTCCTTTCACAGTGGCTCTCCAGACCACTTGACCCCTTTCACTGTCTGCTGCCTGACCCACCCCAGGCTACTTGCTACTCCTTAATCCCATCCGGATCTTCTTACAGTCTTTTCTTGGATATAAGTACCAGTCTTACCCCCTTTAAATCTCAATTGTTAGGAATCTCGCCAACCTAACTGGTATTAAAATAAAACCTCATTACTCTGACTGAAAGAAGGCTTGAGTGGTAGAATTCTTTCAAGGCAGACCCACCCTGTACCCTTGCATTTCAGGGTTCCCAGCACCCCAAACTGAAACAGAGGGACATGAGGTAGGAGGGTGATTCCTGGGGAGGTGAGGATGTCTCAGGAACAGTCATTCTAAAACTCAGCCTTGTCTTGACTGCACTGTTGTTGCCTTTGGCCATATGTGCTCAACTCCATTTCCCTACAGACAGACAGCCCAGAGGTGGGGGAATGGGAAGCAAGGGAACTCCTCTGAGAGAATACCAGGAGGACTAAATGCACTATTGTAGCAGATTGCCTTAAATTTTTGACTTAAACTCAGGTTACAAGGTTGATTGTTATTGTTCAGTCATGTCTGATTCTTCCATGGCCATTTCCTTCTCCAGCTCATTTTGCAGATAAGGAAACTGAGGCAAACAGGGTGAAGTGACTTACCCAGGGTCACATAACTAGTGAGTGTCTGAGGTCAGATTTGAACTCATAAAGATGAGTCATCCTGATGCCAGGCCCAGCACTCTATTGACTGTACCACTTAGCTGCCCTAGTAGCTCCTAAACTAAATTGATAGCAGTCAGCTACTTATACTGAGCTACTATCAATCCCACAATCTGCCAAACACTAAGCATTTATTAAGCGGTTTGTCCTTCATTCTCCAAGAGGACCATGACATCAGAGGGATGATGATGTGACTTGCAATTGAATTGTATTCGAGGGAGGGAGGGCTATGCAAAGTCACCAGCTTACTTTCTCTTCCAGAGAGTTGGTTCAGTTGCCAGATATAGATCAGGATAACTGGAGATGGTCCAGGATGCAGTGGGAAAGGAGAGGAAGGGAGGGGAGGAGAATAAAGAGTAGAGAAGGGGAGAGGAGAAGATGAGCTGAGTTGCACAACTGGGACGGACCCCCGGGGTCCCCAGCAAACATTGGGATGCGAAGACAAAAAACAAAAATAAAAACATCCCTGCCTTCAAAGGGCTTTCATTCCAAAGAGGGAAAATATATGAAATATAATCAATGTAAATACAAAGTAATGGGAGGAAGGGATTGCTACTCAATGGGAGGGACGGCCTCAGGAAATTTCTGAAGAACAAGGTTACTCTCCGACTAAACTCTGAAATGACCTAGGTATTCTAAGAGGTTCGGACTCCACCTCAGGGAGGAAAAACCAAACACCCTTACTGGATCTATTCATCTCTTTTACCTGTGGTCTCATCTCTCTCCTGCCTTTTGTGAATGAACTGCTGGAGAAAGCCATCTAAAATATGGCCATCTAATATAGTTCCACTTCCTTTCTTCTGAAGCTACGCTCTCCAAAGTCACTAACAATCTCTTTATTGCCAAATCTAGTGGCTTTTTCTCAGTCCTCACACTTCTTGACTTTTCTACAGCCCTTGACACTATTCATTGCTCTCTCTTAGACGTTTCTCTTTAGGTTTCTGTGACCCTACTTTCTCTTGGTTCTCCTAACTATTTTACCTCTCCTAAGTTTCCTTTGCTGAATTTTCCTCTGGGTCTTGCCCACTAACCATGTTGGCTCTGTCCTGGGCCCTCTTCTCCCTCTATTCTACTACATCTGGCGATTTCATCAGCTTTCATGGATTCACTTATCTTTACATTGATGACTCTCAGATCTTTTCATCTAGTCTTAATCTCTCTCTAACCTCCATTCTTGTAATTCCAACTGTCTACTTCTGAATCTGAAATCTGAACTCATTCTTTCCCCCAAAACCATTCCTCTACCAAATTTCCATTACTTCGGAGGGTGCTGCTGCTCTCAGTGCCACCCAGAAACCCGTGCTTTAAGCCTGGGTGTCAACCTTGACTCCTCCCACTCTCTCACTTCCCCTATCCAATCATTTGCTGAGTTCTGGCAAGTTTATTTGCCTAACATCTCTCAGATACACCCTTCTCCTCTAACACAAATGCCACCCTAATATAGGCCTTCATTACCTCATGCCCAGACTATGGCAATAGCCAGCTTTTTGGTCTCCGTGCCTTGAGTCTCTTCCCCCTCCAGCCTATCCATTCAGTTTGTCAAATTGATCTTCCTAAAGCACAGGTCTGACCACATCAACCACTACTCTGCCTCTTTCCCCTATTCAGTTAATTCCACTGGTTCCCTATCACCTTCAGGATCAAATGTAAAATCCTGATTTGCCTTTGAAACCCTTCATAAACTGCCCCACTCCCAGTTTTCTACTCTTCCACCTTACCTCTCTCCATTTATTCTGAAATCAGTGACGTTGGCCTCCTTTCTGTTCCTCACAGAATACACTCCATCTCCTGATTCCAGACATTGTCAGTGGCTATTCCCCAGACCTGGAACACTCTCTCTCCTCATCTGTCTCCTGGCTTCCCTAGTTCTCTTCAAGTCTCAGCTAAAACCTATCATCTACAAGAAACCTTTCCTGATCCCCCTAATGCTGGTTCTTTGTTGATTACCTCTGGTTATATGGTTGGTTGCTGTCCTTCATTCTTGAAGAGGACCACCACCTCCAATTACACACACATATATACATATATACATAGATATACACATATATAATTTGACCATGTGCATATATATACACATACATATATGTATACATGTGTATATATAGATATATAATATGTATACAAATATAATTGTTGTATACTCTTTGAGAGCAGGGGCCTTTCTTGGTAGGCTCATTGTTTGGCATGGCTCTGGGCGCAAAGTAGGCACTTAATAAATCATTCTTGTTGACTGCCAGACTACATTCCAGGAAGAGGATAGTCAATGAAAAGGTTCTGAAAGGAGAGGTGAATATTGTGTGGGGGTAAAACCAGTACACCAGTGTAGCCATCAGCATGGCCACAAGTGCGACCTGACAGTACTACATACACTATCCAAATTTTGGCTTATTTACACAAAAACATGTTAATATCATTACATTACAATATTTCTCTGATCAAAGATAATAGCATGCAAGTCCTTTGTTAGGGTGGGGCTGGAAGCAGCCCAATCAAACTAGGGAGGACCTAGTTTTGTTTTTAAATTATTTTTTCAATTATCCAGGCATTTTTTTTTTCTCTTTCCCACTTTCCCCACAAAGAAAAATAAAACCATTGCAACAAATACGCATAATTGAGTAAAACAAATTCCCATGCTGACCATGTCCAAAAATGAGTGTATTATTCTGTCTTCCTGCTCTCCTCTCTCAGCAGGTGAGTGGGACTTTTCTCTTCTTTTTTTAAAAAATAAATTAATTAATTTCCTTGTTTACATCATTCATTTCCACAAGATTTTGAGTTACAAATTTTCTCCCCATCTTTCCCCTACCCAACACCTCAAAACAGCCATGCCACTGTACAGCCCCTCCCCCAATCTGCTCTCTCCTATGTCCTCCCCCTCGCCCCTCTAGAGTGGGACTTTTCATCACCAATCTTCTGGACTCTTGGTTGATTGCTGCTTTGATCAAAGTTCTTAAGTCTTTCAGAATTGTTTGTCTTTATAATATTGATGTCATAGAATACATTGTAATTCTTTTTTGGTCTTTTTGGAGGGGGAAGGCAGGGTACTTGGGGTTAAGTGACTTATCTAAGGTCACACAGCTAGTAAGCGTTAAGTGTCTGAGGCTGTATTTGAACCCAGGTCCTCCTGACTCCAAGGCTGGTGCTCTATTCACTGCTCCACATAGGTGCCCCTATAAATTGTCATTCTAAACCAGGAGGGACCTTGAGGACAGGACCTGTGTCATATGTGACAGAGTACCCAGCCTAGCTGTCCAGATCAGTATGCAATAGCCATACTTAGAACCAAAGAAATAAGCCAGACCCCAAGGGAACTTGGGATATTTAACATGAAGAAGAAAAAGCCTAGGGATCTTCAGGTATTTGAAAGACTGCCAAGTGGAAGAGGAGGAAATCAGCTTGGAAATAGCACCCACAATGTGTGAGGCATTGTGTTAAGCACTTCACAAATATTTTCTTATTTGATCCTCCCCTGCAAAGCAGATGCTCTTATTATTCCCATCTTACTGATGAGGAAACTGAGGTAAACAGAGAGTAAGTGACTTTCCAAGGGTTACAGGCTGGATTTGAATTCAGGTCTTTAAATTCAGGCCCACCACTCAATCCATTGCACCATTTGGCTACCTTAGGCAAAGGGTAGGTCCTGAGGACAGATAAAAAAACAATTAATGAGTAGAAGCTATAGGAAGAAGACTTCAATTTAATCTAAGGAAATCTTCCTAACAATTAGAGGTGCCCAACTATACAATGGGTTCCGTTACTAGAGGGTGAGTTCCTCACTTTTATATATTTTAAGAGAAACTGAATAACTGTCAAGAATGAGGAAAAGAGGATTCCTGCAAAGAATGGGATTTTGGACTGGATGACCTCCAAGGTCCCTTTCTCTGGAATCAATCCTGAAACTAAGCAGGTGGAAAGATCACATCAATGGCAGGGCTTTCCCCCCAGACCAGCAATCCAAACCTGAAGGCACCCATGGGAAGCCCAGCTTTGTATGTGAGACAAGGATGATGGCACCTAGCCCAGCGGGTACCTAGGATGCTACGGAGAGACCAGGGGTGTGCCACATATGGCCTTATGTCAGCCCTCCTCTAGCCACTCACTAATGAGAGAAGTCTAAATGCTGAACAGACCTTGACTCAATTAATGAAATTCAATTCAATCCAGATTCAGTAAGTATCTACCTTGTACATGTGCTTGGGACGCCAGCAGCCTGTTGAGAATAATGACGTTGTCAGAGGTTGCCACCTTTCCCATGTCATGAACCCTGGCTACATTTCACCAAACAGTACCCAGAGGGTCTACGGCTCCCTGAGATTTAAGGTAATTGGGTAGACATGAATGGTGATGATAATATTATTATATGGTAGATTAATTATAAATAATCATATGTAGTTATCCCTTTCATATCACGACTTTGCCCATTGTTTGATATCCCATTTGATATATCATGGGTTGGCATAAGAAGTCAAATGGGAATTTGGGGGGAGTTTTGCAGAAGCTGCAGATGACACACAGAGACCAGCATACAACATGGAGCGTATGACCAAATACTTAACTCAAATTTTACAGTAAGGTATTGTAAACATTCCATAAAAGAAAAAGAAAAATTAAGACTTCTTCTCTGGCATGAAGGTGGGACCAAACAATTTTGTGTAGGCTTTCCACATCACGGGGGTATCTCATCCTTCACCCTCCCCTCCCCCAGTCTGGAAGGGATAACTGTATATTATTATTATTATTATTATACCCACTCGATTGGCCAGGATGCCCAACCCCACTCTGGCAAACCATACCAGTCCTATATGTGAACTGAATTGAACTAAATGGAACCATATTTAACCAGGGACAGATTTATGTATTTCCACCATACCAAGGGCTCTCAGCCCTGCACACATACATGCATATGTGTGCAGACACATGTGTGTGCACAGAAAGTAGTACAGAGGAGTCAGCTAGGTGGCGCAGTAAATAGAGCACTAGCCCTGGAGTCAGGAGGACCTGAGTTCAAATCCAGCCTCAGACACTTAACACAAAACAAGCTGTGTGACCTTGGGCAAGTCATTCAACCCCAACTGCCCTACCTTCCCCCCTCCAAAAAGCAAAAAACAACAACAAAAAACAAAGAAAGTGATACAGAAGAGCTATAGAGATATATAAAATCATGGAATTGAAAGAATCTCAGAGGTTATCATACATACACAAAGCATGAAATCTCCTCTTCAACATCCCAACAAAGAAGAATAATCCAGCATCTCCAGTGTCAACTCCCTACTTTACATTCCAAGTGGGACAGATGGTATGGTCTTTGCCATTTTGGAGAGAGCTTAATTGCTAAGTTGGCATCAAAAACATTTCAACTGAGAGCTCTCATACCAACAAAGCTGACTCATTCATGACCACTCATCCCATCCAACTTTTGTTCATGTCCTCCCATAAGTTCAGCAAAGAAGGTTCACCCAGCATGCTAGAGGCATTGCTTGATATCATCTAACTTCCCATTCCCACTTCATATCGTACACATTGAGTACTTTAAAAAAAAATTTTTCTCCCTTTTGAGAACACACTTTAGATGTGAACCATACATGAATAAAATCATTTCTCAGTTCACCAGGGTGGTAAACTGAGTCAACGAAAAGGAAGGAAGTATTCCTCTCCCCAGAAGTCAGGCTTCCCAGCATTTGACCAATTCCAAACCACCTCCTGGGTTCAGAAAAAGGAGATCATGAGTTGCTCGGAGCCCAGCTCTAAGACCCCAGCCCCTAGGACCATATCTTTCTCCAGCCCAAAGATCCTATCTCTGGCAATAACTCATGAGTGGGCCCCAGGGAGGCGAACTATCTCTCCCTGTTACAAGAACAAACAGACCTCTGTAGAACTTCCCTTGTATAAACAGAACTATCTTGTACCAGCAGAATTATCATGCACTGATTCCCACAGTTACCCTATACAATCCAGAGGTCAAGCTATAGACGTCAACTCCCAAGGCTATCTTGTTATAGATGTGGACATACAGACATATAGACCCCTTAGAAGCCCTCCCCCTGCCCCAGGCCACAACAGTAGTGAATGACGCCTGTGTCCAGGGTACAGAAACTGTATGTTTGCCACCTAATTAGCATAGTTGGCACACCACTCATTGAACTTTTTCTATATAAACTTTAGCTTATATTAGGTTGCAAGTTCTGTAAGGAGCTCTGCCTACCTTTATTAGCATTATAATAAAGTTTTTGCCATTTGACTGGAAAACTGCTTGAGTCTGTGAATTCCTTCCAGACAACTCTACCCTGAACTGCAGTATTTGGGGTCCCTATACCCCTAAAACTGTATCAGAGGAGTCCAATGCTCCTATGGGTTCAGCAAAGTGGCTCCACAGTACTAGATCAAGGATACCATTGAAGCCCTATGACTATCTGCCTATCCCCCCTCTTCCTTGACATATGACCAGCCTATCTACTCTTCCAATCATATATTTCCCTGTTAGCTGAAGTTCCTCATTAATTACATATTGCAGTCTGTTCACATCCCATATGAACCTCTCTGCTCTCCTTTGTATGATATCCATTTTCAGTTCTTCAGAGACTATATTCACTGTCTTAAAGTCTATACAAATGATATGATACTTTTTTCCTTTTTTTGAGGGGCAACTAGGGTTAAGTGACTTGCTCAAGGTCACATAGCTAGTAAGTGTTAAGTGTTTGAGGCCAGATTTGAACTCAGGTCCTCCTGACTCCAGGGCTAGTGCTCTATTCACTGTGCCACCTAGCTGCCCTGCTAGGATACTTTAAAAAAACACATGCCTATATGGGGGTAGAGGAAGAGAGAGCCACTAGTCAGGGCTTAGGGAAGTCTAGTCTGTCCTGGTTACAAATAAGTAACTCCCTTGGACAGAAGGTGGTTTGAGGCCCACAGCAATAAACCTGGATAGGGTGTTGTAAGATAGATCACCTCTTCATAGATGAGGTGAGATTCAACTGGGGACTCAAAGGAAGAATATGACTTGGATAAGCAGAGAATGAGAGAAAAGGAAGTTTTTGATGCATTTTACCTGTGTAAACTTAAATAAGGCAGCACATCCATATTCCCATTATATCCCGAGCCATCACCACTTGTCTTGACCTGGATCTTATCATTGAACTCTGATGACTTTGGAGGAGAGAGTGAAGCTAATGACTTTGCACATCTCTGCCTCACTTAAATCCAATTAACTTGCAAGTCAAGGCATCACCTCTCTAATGTCATTGGTCCTCTTCAAGAACAAAGGACATACAACGTCAACAACAATATCCATAGGCTTGTTTCCTCATCATTAAATAAAGGTGGGAGGAGGGGTTTAGATCAGATGGCTTCTGAAGTCCCTTCCATCTCCACATCTATGGTCCTGTGGCATTCTGGTTACAAATAACCTGATTAGACCATCCTGTGTATGCCCTAAGGCTAGCTCAGAGATTATTTTAGTATCTTCTCTACAGGGATGCTCTTATTTCTGCCTCTCTGATTCTAGACCCTGGCTGATTCTCATTAATGATGAGGTTCCCTGAACTTGACCTCTAGCTGGCCAGATTCACATACCAGCCTAATGCTTCTAGTCTTTTCTATTGCTCAGAAGCTTGACCTCTGGTCTGCCTGACTTATGATTCCTGTCAGCTCACACCCATCTTTTCATCTGTCTGAATTGCCTGGCACAGCCAATCCTGTCCTGTTTTCACCTCCATCCAAGCATAACAAATATCGAAATAATCAGACCCTGAGATACTTTTTAAAAACCCTTGAAAGTCGCTTTTAAGATGGCCAATAGTTCAATTCCCAAAGCCTGCCCTGTGGGCACAGTGATGGTAGCCCACGGTGTAGGTGACATCAAAGAATGGTCTATAAAGATTTGTTAAGAGGCTGATTTCCTCATCCAGAATAGAAAGAAGAAACAAAGCAAAAGAAATCATTGGCTTACAGGGTTGGATATTTGGGGATGATAAATCAGAAAGGCAAGTATAGAAAATATAACTGTCAGGACAATCTCAAGAGAAAAAAAAGTGCCAAGAAGGAAGACACATTTCATTACTTCAGCGGTTTTTACTTTTTAACTGCCTCTCCGATTACAGTGACAGTGCAGACCAGGGTGACATCTTCAGCTCAGACTGCCTGGTACACACACAGTTTGTAAACAAGAACAGAAAATCTGGCTAAATCTATGATTTGTTCCAGGTTGTACCTGGTTCAAGGACTACTGTGATTCCCAATTGTCCAGGTAGATGCCTCATAGCTTTTTAGTAAATAAAAGCTCAAACCCTGAGCTCTGAAACTCAAAGAAGTCAAAGTCCATTTTTTTTCCTTTTCTTTTCTTTTTGGTGGGAGCTTAAGGTTTAGCCGTAAGTCAACAAGTTTTCACCCAGATGAGGCCAGGGATGCTGGTGAAGTTCTTCCCCTCAGGCCTAGTATACCTCCTTCTTGGAAAGAAGGTCTGAACTGAAGGGAGGAGAAGAAAGTTCAGACAGGTACGAGGAGGGCAATGTTGGAACTACCATGTTAAATTTTAAACATACCCCCCAAAAGCAGTAAGTGTTAGAGGAGAGGGGAGGAGACGAAATATACAGAACAGAAATTTTCTGTTTCATTTAAAATCTTCCTTTTTTGTTTGTTTTTTTTTGCATATAGAAAAGTTTGGCTTCTGGATATTTATTAATTTCACAATAAAAAATATTTTTAAAAAGCTTTAAAAACAAAAGAAAACAAGTTTTTGTACAGAGGTCCCTTCCAATGAAAAGGACCATTAGTGGTCCTACTAATTTTTGAAAGGGAATGACAAACTTCAAAAGCAGATTCAAGAGATATGTCACCTCCAGCATGCAAAATAGATAATGTACAGAAAGATACATTTAAGTCTAAGGTTGATAGACAATTCCAGGGATTCTAATAAGGATGGGTTACAAGGGTGCTGAACTGAAGGTAGAAATTTAGAAATCTGTTTCTTCTTATTTTTAAAGATAAAATAGTATTAACATCTTTAGTCAATACCTACATTTCCCAATGTAGGGGCAGCTAGGTGGTGCAGTGGATAGAATGCCTGACCTGGAGTCAGGAAGATTCATCTTCCTGAGTTCAAATCTGACCTCAGACACTTACTAACTGTGTGACCTTGGACAAGTCACTTTACCCTGTTTGCCTCAGTTTCCTCATCTGTAAAATGAGCTGGAGAAGGAAATGGCAAACCACTCCAGGATTTTTGCCAAGAAAACCTCATGAAAGGGGGGATACAAACTGAAACAACTGAACAATAAACAGTTCCCAAAGTATCCCTTCCCTCTCCTCTCCAAGAGAGAAATTCCTTAAAACAAAGAATAAAAAAGAGGTTGTGGGAAGATTAGAAAAAACTAATCAATATATTAAAAAATATCTCCAAAGCTCCAGATTCACAATCCCATAGTTCTGTTAAGAAACCTGGGGAGGCAAATGATAGAATCAAGATGCAGAACAGTCCCTACATAGCTGGACATTGACCATGTGGGAATCTGTTTTGCTTGACTGTGCACTTACTAGCTGTGTGACCCTGGACAAGTCGTTTGACCCTGTTTGCCTCAGTTTTCTCACCTGTAAAATGATCTAGAAAAGGAAATGGCAAATCACTCCAGTATTTCTGCCAAAACAACACAAAACCAAATGGGGTTATGAAAAGTCAGATGTGACTAAAACAACTAAGCAACAAAAGCAATATTACAGATGAGGAATTTGTGATTGGAAGAAATTAAATGACTTGACCAAGGTCACACAGATAGGAAATGTCTCAAGCAGAATTTGAACTCAGATCTTCCTGACTCCAGGTCAAGTGTTCTACCCATTTGTGTCACCTAGCTGCCTTTAGATCAATTAGGGCAATAAATAGTGTCCAAGGCGGAGTGAGAGCCACTGAACTTCTGCATAAAAAGTGCCCTGGTTTCCTCACTGCAAATGAGGAGACTGGATTAGAGGATCTCTAATTTCTCTTCACAAACCTTTGACTCTAGTCCATCTACTTCTCCTAAATCTACCCTCCTCACCTGCTGCCTTGGGGAGAGGTTACATAACTTGTTCAAGGTCACACAGTTCTCTCTGGCTTTTAAACTCAAGACTTCTGACACCAAACCCATCCCTCTTTCTTTCACATTACATCAAGTGCCTTCCTCACAATAGAATGAAGCCCCAAGGCTAAAGATCGGGGAAAGGAGGAGAAATAAGAAATATGAAATCCTTGAGAACCGAGAAGATGCTAAGTACTCTGAGCCTTTGACTCCATTTCCTCCAGTCAGTTAGGCCAATGTTTTTTTTTTACCATACTCATATGCAAAGAGCATTTCCACTCGAGCAAGATGTTTATAAGGAGTCCTGGCCATGAAAAAAGTTGGCTCATTGTTCAAAGTTAGGCATGCTTGTGCCAGTTATTTAGTCTCTCTGTGCCCAGCTACCCATCACCTATTGCCTCATCACTTCCAAATCTGGGTTTCAAAGTCCCTGCTCAGATGCAGGGTTGAGACCTTACTCACCAATTATGCCATGACTGGGTTCTAATTCTGAGTGCCCAGGTATTAAAGGCAATTCCAAAACCCTGTTTCTTGGATCTGACTTTTGTGATATAGTCCTTCAGTGACTGGGGTTTCCAACACACAGTATTCAGTCTCTCCACACCTCTTCTACTGTACCCGAGCCAACTGGCAAGAGTTGATGTCTGGGAGTTATTGGTAGTCTTCTGGAAAGAGTGGAATTGGTCTAAGAAAACAATGACCAAGCAATCTAGCTTCTGCAGAATCTGAAAGCATACACTTAATCCTTAGCACAGACCTCTCCCTGGAGTGTGAGCTATGACCTAGAGCCATAACATTCTTTCTGGATATGCTCATTTGCTCCCAATGGTTCTATCATCATCTCTACAGATGACTCCCAAATCTCTGCATCAGCCTTTTTCTTTTCTCCAGAGCTTCAGAGTGACCATTAGATACCTCCACCTTAATGTCCCAGAGGCAATGTAGACTTAACAAATACAAATATCACTTAGATCCAAGGCTACCTCCTACTGGAGGCCTAAGGTTACCATGTTATATCTTCTCTGTATTTATCTTGTATGGATGGATTTATATATGTTGCCTTGCCCGTTACAATGCAAGCAACTTAAGGGCAGGAATTGCTTAGTGTTCAAAACTACTCTTCCTCCTAACTTCCCTATCTCTGTCAAGGGCATCATCTTCCAGTCACCCAGGTTCAAAACCATTGAGTCAGCTTTGATTTTTCCTCTCCTTCATCCTCCGTAGTCAATCAGTTGCCAAGTCAGGTCAATTCTACTTTCACAACAATTTCCCACCAATCTCTTTTTTCCCTCTTTTCTCCCTCTTCATTCATAAAGTTACCACCCTAGTTTAAGCCCTCAAATATAAATGAGAATAATAATAGCCCCTATTTCACAGGATTGTTGTGAGGATCCTATGAAAGAATATTCAGAAAGCACACAGTCTGGCACATAGTAGGTGCTTAATTAATGTTTGCTTTGCTGGCTACCTTTTTATCTCATTTGGAAAACTACGACTGACGGCTTTTGAATTAGTCTCTCTGTTTTCAGTTTCTCCCCTTTCCAATCCATCTTCCACGTAACTGCCAAAGTCGTTTTCCTAAGGAGCAGATCTGATGGTTTCCTTCCAGCAGAAGGTGAGATTTAAGCTGGGACATGAAGGGACTCAGAGAGGATAGGAGGAAGAGATGAGAAGAGAGTATTCCAGGTATGGGAGACAATCAGAAAAAATACCCAGAAGAGTATCTTCTTCGAGGAACAGCAAGGAAACCAGTGTCACTGGATCCCAGAAAACATGGAGTCATGTGGTAAAAGGTTTAAGAAAACTGGAAAAGAAGAGAAAAATAGGGAAACTACACTGTGTCAGCCATATTCATCAATGTTGTTTTGGACTATTTAAAACAACTGGACAATAGAAGGTGGGAATATTGCTGTGGTATAGGAAATGATGAGTTGGTAGACTTTGAAAAATATGGAAAGACTTAGACTTATGAAGAAGAGAAACAGAGGATCAATAAGTATAGTAAGGTTTTACAAAGATGTATATGAATGTATATATCTACATACAACTATGATTATTGAGATCTAAGTATATGTATGTATAAGTATATATATGTATGTATGGGTGTATGGGTGTTTGTGTATATATGTATATCTTTATGTATATATGTCTCTACATGTCTGTATATATGTGTATGTGTGTGCACATGCACGTCTGTATGTCTGTGTGTGCCCATGTGTGTCTATGTCTGTGCATCTGCACTTAATTGTAGCTTTTAGGGGGGAGAGGAAGGGAGAAAAAAGAACAAAGTGAAAAACGCACAGCAGAAAACAAAAGAAAACTTACAAGGAAGTAAAGAAAAGATGGACACATCTCAATGAAATGCATAGTATTTATTATATAGGCTTTCTTGAAGTGGAAATTTATTGCTGTGTATTTTGAATCCTCTCTCATGTTCTGCTGTGCACATGGCAATACTTTTTTTTCCTTTTCTTATTTTGTATTTAAGTTTAAAATTTTTAAAAATTTGCAAATAAAAGAAAAAAAACTGGAAAGGGGGAGAGGGGCTAGGTTATGAAATATTTTGAACACTAAGCAGGGAATATTGTGTTTGATCCTGATAGGGAGCCATTGGAGTTTATTGGCAGGGGAAGGGGTGACACATCCAGCAAAAATTCAGCTACCAGTTGAGTGGAACACTCACAAGAAATGACATCCTAGAACCCCATTTCCTGTACATGCCACTCTTCCCCAACTTCAAAGGAGCTTACTTTTTGTTACTCTTACTACTTGCCAGCTTCCCTAGTCCTTCTTGCTCTCATCTCTCTCTCTGCTTCAGCATTCCTGGCTGCAAACCAAGTTAGCATCTCTGATACTTGGAGGTGGGGGTCTAGCAGAGTCCAGAGTACATTGCTAGAACCCTCTTTCTCACTTGTAGTTTCTTTTTCCTAACATGAACGGGTGTCATTTAAAAGCATTTCCAGTTATCAAAATACTTCCTTTGCCCAATTCAAAGCTATGGGAATTATTCCTCCAGACCAAATAACTTGCAGAAGTCCACACTTGCACAAAACCACAATACTTAGTGCCTTGAGTTAAAGATATTTTGGAAACCTTGTAGTCTACCAAGAAAAATCCTTATCAAATCTCTTCTTACAAATCTTATCATTAAGATTCCTATCATTTTATCAAATATCTCAAACTTCTCCTTGTAGCCCACTTATTTTGGACACAGGTTGGGCTATTCTTTTCCACAGGATATACTAATCTGTCTGAAACTAAAAGGAGAAGAAAGTCTAGTGTTTTGTAAGCTTTTCCCTCTATTTGCTGGAAATAAAAAAAAAGTCATACCTTTTAAAAGATCATGCCTGCTTTAGAAGGAACAAAACTTTACTAAAGTGAAGAGTTAGAAACAAAATAGACATCCATCAATTGGAAGATGACTGAACAAACTGTGGCATGTGAATATAATACAATGTTACTATGCTTTAAGAAATCATGAATGTGGATACAAAGAACCATGGGAAGATTTACATGAACTGATACAGAGTAAAGTAAGCATGGCTGAGAAAACATCATGTACAATGACTAAAACCGTAAATGGGGGAGGGAACCATTAAATGATCAAAAATGAAAGTTGACAAAACTACAAAGAATTAGCTTGGCTGCCAAAAATTAATATGGGAAGACACGTTCCCCTTCCACTCCTTTGCAAAGGCATGTGGGGTGTCCAACAGTGCAGAACATTGTATATATTGTCAGATTTTTTTTTCAACATATTTATCAGTTTTGCTGATATTTTTATTTTTCCTCATTTTCTTCTAAAATATTCTTCATTATGTGGAATGGTTCTCTGTAAGGAAGGGGAAGGGGAGGAATACAGAGGAAAATTTAGATGACGTAAAAACAAAAGACACCAATAAAAATCTTTTTTTTAATTTTATCTCACAATCTCAAGTGTTTGTAGCATTCCTCTTCCAACAAAAGCATAAACATGGCACTACGGTGGAGCCCTTCAGTTTCTCTCACAGAACAATAATTTCAAATGACAGAGGTGATCTCTCATCTCCTGGTTTATAAGAGGAACAGATTCATTTGTTTCCAGGTAGATGTAATCTGTAGGAATTCCAGGAGGAAGACATTTGAGACATGGGTCAAAAGGACACAGAAAAGAAGTGGGGATGGTAGTGTGTCTTAAGATGTATAGGCAACTGTATCCTCCCTCTTGCCCAAGGGGGTGAGCTGGCTCAAGAAAGAGCCTTAGTTTCATAGTCCAAACGTTCATTTCCAGCTTCAGTTTTCAACATGCCTTCCCTGTCCCCTCCACCCTCAGCCCAATACTTTAGGAATGCCCTCTGAGCTATGGGCCTAAAGTCACAGGAGCAAAACTCTCCTGTGTCCACACTTAGTGTCAAATCTCCCTTGGGGGTGAACTGGTAAATACTATACTTAGCTGGAAAGGGAAGAGAGTTAGGTGGTGGTGGTGGTGGTGGTGGTGGTGGTGGTGGTGGTGATGGTGATTGAAGGTAGAGCCTGACAAGAAAGTGGGCTCAGAATGATGGGGTGCTTGGGTGCCCGTGCTTGAACCTCAGTTTGTAAAATCACATTTCTTCCTAGCCTCAAAACACTGTCTCAGGCAGTTTCTCCCTAGCTCAAGGGCAGCATGCCCTAATAAAATCCTTACCTCTCTTCCTGTTATAGTGATCAGCTGCACCTATAGAATTTAGTAGTTTGACCCAACTGTGTACTGGCTGAAGCAGCTGTGTACTGGGTTATACCTATCATATATATCCTAGACTCAGTCATATGTATACTCCCTAGCTCATTATACACATCCTGAATCCCTTGTTACCTTGAAATATAAAGTTATTCCCAACATATATCTTGTCTAACAAGACATTGATGGGGACCACCTGAATTTTCTTAGTCAGGCCTGACCACTAGCTGACTTAGTGATGTTTCAACCCTAAAACCACACCTCCATGCAGCCCTGCCTTGGGCTATTTCCCAGTGAATTCTGGGCAATACATCTATGTTGTAGATATTAAAAGTGCATGTTCTTTTAAGAACTGACCACTCCTTAACTCCTCCCTAATCTCACCCTGACTCACCTAGTTAGCATATTTGGCACAGATTTTACTATAGTTATTCTATATAAACTATAATGTACCCTTTCTAAGGTTGTAGATTCCCTAAGAACTCTTGCCTGCTGCATAGTGTAACAATAAATCTTTGCCACCTTGACTCAGAGAATGCTTGGTTCCATGAATTTATTCCAGACAGCTTTCCAGGGACCCTGGTTATTGGGGTTCCTGGACTCCCTGAACTCCCTGATCTCCCTGTCAAGAAGAAGCATAGGTAGATAGATGATAGACAGACAGACAGACAGATAGATAGATAGATAGATGATAGATAGACAGATAGATATTAGAATTCCTTCAGATTATACCTTTGGCTCAATTATACAACTTCCTAGGATAAAGAGAATACTTTTTTCTCTGATTACTTCTTTTACTTGTTTTTTAAAAAATAATGTTATTATTGATTGATATCTTTTGGTTTTTTGTCATCATAATTTTCTCCACTATCTTTCCCCTACCCCTCCCAGAGAGCCATCCCATATAACAAATAGTATTTTTATAGAAAAAAAATAAAAGAGGGAAAAATAGCACAACTGATCTATAAATTGAAAAAGTCCAAAAACAAGTGCCATGGGTGACATTCATGTATCTCCCACTTTCATGTAAAGGTGGGTTGGGAATGTCCTCTCATTTCCAAGGAAATTTCTACTTTCACCAGTGTTTTTCCAGAAAAATGAATGGGTAGCAGTGATCTCTGGACTGCCACCCACTATTACTGCTGCCCGTTTTGAAAGGAAAATTTTTCTTCCACGGGGCAGAGGGCAAAGAAGTGATTAGAAATAAAGTCAAGCCCCAACAGGAGGAGTAGTCCATCACTCACCCCAACATAAATTGTATAGCTGAGCCAGTAACTCTTCAAATCTAACCCTCCTGCTAAAAATCTCACTCTTACAATTTTACTTTATTAATTTACAATTACAATTTTACTTTATTAATTTACAAGCAATTTTAAATCTCCAGTCCTGGACTTCCCTACTCAACTCTTTATTCAATGTAATTTAGCAATTTGTGGTTCTGTCCTAACATTTGCAGGTTAAGTAAACAAAGTAAAATTGTACAAACAAAGAGGAGCCAAATCTTCAAAACACACAAATAATACTTTCCATGCCCTGGGAAATATCAGTTTCAGAAATGGGCATTTGCCATCTTAGGAAAGAGAAAGAGGAAATGAAATGGGAGAAGCAAATGAAGGATCCCCAGTCTAGGTGTTCAGAACCTAAATGGATCTCAGCAGCCAAGATGCCCTCAACATCCTTACTCCAACATTGTTCCTACATAATGTGGTCACACCATGTCAACAATCTTATATCTGTTCTGATCAGGAAGCCCCTCTAATTGCCTCCGTCTACCTCAGCTCCCATAGCTTTATTTCTTCTTTTCAAAAGTCCAAAGAATGGAAAAAGTAGACTTGTGAGAGTCAATCCCTCTATCAGTCCCAAAGTCAAAACAAAACTTTCAGGAGAATAGGGGAGGAGTATGATGGGAATTTCTTCCCAAATTAGCAGGTGTTTCTAACATTTCTAACGTCTTGATCTCCTTGGTGACCCACAGGGTAAGCATAGATAAAACAGAACCACTAAGCTTGGATCATCAGAGATAGTGAGAAATCAGGCTGATTGCCATATCCTGGCTCTTCCCCTCTTTCTTCTATACCCAAAATTCAGCTGTTCTTGGGTCAATATTTGTTCATACTGGTTTTTCTTAATGTAAGAGAAGCATAATAGTATGCAGGCAATGCTAGGCACAGATGTTTATCGGATGAATGAATGAACGAACAATGAACATGAGACTAAAACTCTGTGTCTCACATCTCTCACCTCTCTAATCTATCCTCCATTGCCAAAATCATATTCCTAAAGCATATCTGATTGTGTCATTCTAGAAATACCAATGGTTCCTCGTTATCTCTAGAATCAAATACTAACTTCTTTATTGGCATATAAAGGTCTCCACAAACTGGCTCAAACCTATCTTTCCACACTTGTTTACATTACTTCTCTTCACATACTCTGTTTTCTAGTCAAACTGGTCTTCTTTCTATGCCTCAACAAAGATGTCCCATCTTCTGTTTCCGTTCCTCAGGCTGTTCCCTGTACCAGGTATATACTGGATGCTCAACCCCTCCTCCAAAAATCCCTAGCATTCTTCAAAGCTCTGATCAAATGCCACCACCTACACAAAACTTTTCCAGAGTCCCCTGTTACTAATGCCTCTTCTCCTCCTCCCTTCATCACCTTGTATTGATTTTGCAAATATTTTTAATATACTTATACATATACATGTTATCACCTCCAATAGAATATAACCTCCTTGAGGGCAGGAATTATTTTTTATTTTTTCTTCATATCCCCAGAACCTAGCATAATGCCTGGTACCTTCTCTGAAACTTAGAATTAGAGAATTGACTAGGGCACTGAGAAGTTATGTGACTTGTTCAGAGTCACAAGCCAGTGTGTGGCAGAGATAGGTCTTAGACACAAGCCCTCCTGGTTCTAAGGTCAATTCTCTACCCACTAAACCAAATTTCTTCTCTAAGAAAGAAATAGGGGAAGCTACGTGACTCCGTGGATAAAGCAATGGCCCTGCAGTCAGGAGGACCTGAGTTCAAATCCAGCTTCAGACACTTATTAGCTGTGTGACCCTGGGCAAGTCATTTAACCTTGATTGCCTCAAAAAGAAAGAAAGCAATAGCAGTTCACATTTCTATAGCACCTAAAAGTTAACGAAGCATTTTTCTTAACAATGATCCTGTGAGTTCCAAATATAGGTATATATATGCAGTATAAGAATTGATTATTCCCATTTGTCAGGTAAGGACACTGAGACTTCCCCAAGATCATGCAACTAGTAGGTATAAAAGTCAGAACTAACCCAGTTCTTATGACTACTAGACTAATATTAGTTTCCATCATACCACATTGTCTCCAATTCTATTCCTTGTTGGTAGAGGATCCTTATGGGAATGGGAAATTGGATTAGAAATTATCTAGGAGCTATCGTTCTATGAGAGGGTCTAGAGCAGGGGTGGAGAACCTTCGGCCTTAAGGCCACATGTGGCCCTCTAGGTCCTCAAGTATGGTCTTTTGACTGAATCCAGACTTCACAGAACAAATCCCCTTAATAAAAAGATTTGTTCTGTAAAACCTGGATTCAAGTCAAAAAGCTGCACCCAAGGACCTAAAAGGCCACATGAGGCCTCAAGGCTGCAGATTCCCCACCCCTGGTCTAGAGGAATAAGGAGCCCTAGGAAAGAGCCAAGACAGAAAGCAAGCCCAATTAGCAAGTAAGCCCTACCAACAACTCAGCTCCCAAACAGGCTACATAATGATGTGCATGGAATACTACTGTGCTCTAAGAAATGATGAGCAGGTTGATTTTAAAAAAACACAGAAAGACTTACATGAAATAATGAAGAGCGAAATGAGCAGAAGCAAGAAAACATTGTATACAGTAACAGCAATATTCTTCAAAGCATAATTGTGAATGACTGAGTTACTCTGAGTATTATAAATACTCAAATCAATTACAAAGAAACTACATAGGAAGATGCTATTTACCTCCAGAGAAAGAACTGATAAATAGAAGCACGCACAGTACTGTTGTGTGTGTGTGTGTGTGTGTGTGAGAGAGAGAGAGAGAGAGAAAGAGAAAAAGAGAGAGAAAGAGAGAGAGAGAGAAAGAGAGAAAGAGAAAGAGAGAGAGAGAAAGAGAGAAAGAAAGAGAGAAAGAGAGAGCAAGAGAGAAAGAGAAAGAGAGAGAGAGAAAGAGAGAGAGAGAGAAAGAGAGAAAGAGAGAGAGAGAGAGAGAGAGAGAGAGAGACTGGCCTTCTCTAGTGCAGGGTAGAGAGGGACAGAAAGAGACAGTTTGGAAGACAGTTTGGAGCCTAAATGTAACAAAAAAATTAAAATTAAATAAAAGTGGTGTTTTTCTTAAAAAAGATAGTGTTGTGCAATTAAGTAGTACTGAATCTGGAATCAGAAGAACTGGATTCGAATCCTACCTCTCATACTTACTACCTGTGAGCAAGTTGTTTAATCTCTCTGGTCCTCAGTTTGCTCATCTGTAAAATGAGGGGCCAGACTAGATGGCCTCTAAGTTCCCTTCCGACTCTAAAGTCTATGATTCTAAGATGTCTGGTTCTTAAAGGACTCAGAAATCTGACTCAGGGAAATGGTTTGCCCAATGAGATGACTCAGGAGAGAAAAGGGAAGTTTGCATTGGTCTCTTATGGAGCCATTAAGGTTGGAACTCTTTTTTTTTTTTTTGAAGGGGGGAAGGAAGGGCAATTGGGGTTAAGTGACTTGCCCAAGGTCATGCAGCTAGTAAGTGATAAGTGTCTGAGGTCGAATTTGAACTCAGGTCTTCCTGGCTCCAGGGCCAGTGCTCTATTCACTTCGCCACCTAGCTGCCCCAAGGTGGGAACTTTTTAGGAGGATTTTCCAAGAGGACAAAAAGCTGGACCCTTTGATGCAAAATGACATCTTTCTCACGGAGTGTCTAGGCCACCTGTGTGTGAACCTACTAAGAGACAAATATACTGCAGACATCCCAGGAAAAGACAGTAAAGGGTAGAAACAACACAAAAAGAAAAGCAAGGGATAAAGCAGTGAGGAGCTCATGGGGGAACATACCTTGTGCTTCTAATCACAGATAGGTCATACAACTTCACGATCAAGCAATTTCTTCCTTCAAATTCATGGTAAGTACCTTAAGTCTGGGGACAATAAGCAGTTGTGACTGAACATCTTATTTACCTTTTCAAAGGTTCCTCCCTCCTCTCCCCATCTCAACCTTAGTCTTTCTTCTCTCTCACCTCTCTATGAACAATACTGAGAGGACCCTTCTTCTAGCATGTTTTCTAGGGCCTTAAATCACACAGAGGATCATAGTTCTGGAGCTGGAAGGGGCTTCAGAAGCCTACTAGTCCAACCCTTACATTTTACAAATAAAGACACCGGGGTCAAGGAAGGCTACATAACTTGCCCAAGGTCATACAGGGAGTAAGCATCAGAGATGGGATTTGAACTCAGGTCTTCTGAGTCAGGAGCCAGCATTCCTTCCATGGTATCTGTGAGATCTCCTCCCCTTCTCAAGACCTTCACATCCTTATGGCTCACAGCACTTCTCTAGACCTTGGAGTGCAGACTCCATCTTCTTCCAAGAGAAGGCAATCAGCAACTGATTGAGAAAAATTTTCCAACTCTCTTCTTGGTTTAGGGAATAGGCCTGGATCCTCAGTCAGAGAGGTTCTCCTATCAGGTTATTTTCAATAGCTTCCCTTTTTTTGGAGGGGGGAAGGCAAGGCAATTGGGGTTAAGTGGCTTGCCCAAGGTCACACAACTAGTAAGTGTTTCAAGTGTCTGAGGCTGGATTTGAACTCAAGTCCTACCTGACTCCAGGGTCAGTGCTGTATTCACTGTGCCACCTAGCTGCCCCTTCAACAGCTTCTTAACAGCCTGGTTGCACCTGATTGAAGTATAAGAGATCCCTGGAGTTGCCTGCAGGCCTTGGAGAGGAGTTCAGCTCCCATGAGGTCCAAGCCCAATGTGAAGGCCAGTTGAGTAGCGCTTGGTCAAGTCTTTGTCAGCTCAATGTGGGCATAGCCATTTGACTCCTTGTGATAAGGCAACAACTTGGCATTCTGGACTGAAAGGGAAAATAAGGATCTTCCTTCAGCTGTCCAACATTAAAAACAACAGTCAACATTTACTAACTCCTAGACACAGGACCACGATGAGTGAGACTATCGGCCGCAAAGAGCATGATTCTTGCCCTCAGGGAGTTTGTGATATAATTGAGGAGCCAGGGTATGTATGCAAAAAGAAAGCTACATAAGATAGTCAAAACACTGGCCCCAGCATTAAGGAATTAAGGAACAGGGTCAGGAAATATCATCTCTCTGAAGAGGAAGCTAAAAAGAGTCCACCTAAAGTGGATAATCATGAAAGCTCACATTTGCACGTCCCTTTACATTTATTCATTACATTGCTTCCACATTTATTCTGCTTCATACAAGACACCACACCAAATACTGGGAACATAAGGACAAAATAAAATGGAATAGTCTGTGTCATCAAGGAACTTTTTTCTTTTCTTCATCACAATCCTATGAAGTAAGTAGAGTATTATTATCTCCATTTTATGGATCAGAAAACTGAGGCTTCAGAGAAATTAGTTCATCATACAGCTATTAAGTGAGAGAGCTGGGACTCCCACATTGGTCTCTTGACTAACATTCTTTCCACTACACTATTTCCCAGATAGATTAGAAGTTAATTTACTCCTCAGTCATTAGTTACTGTTGGATAAATTGGTGCCTCCAGATTCCAGCCAGGAAGTATGAATTTGTCCACTAGAAACTAAAGCAGAATTTCCAGGTGTCTCAGAGAATTAAGCACAAATACTGGGCTGATATTTCACATGGAGTCTACAAGGAAAGCTGATGAGTGAAAATGTATAAATGTATAAATGTTTCCCTGACCAACAGGGAAACACATCATATCTGGCAGACAACAACATTCAGGCCTCTAGAAAGGTGCACTCTGTAGTGAAGCTGAGATAATTCTACAGGCTCTGCTCCAGCCTAAATAAAATATCCCACAAGGTTATCCAGTTCCCTCTGCTCTACTTGCAAATTTATCATGGAAATAATTGGGTCATAGGAATTAGAACTGGAAGGCCCTGTAGAGCTCATGTAGTCTAACCTTCTTATGTTACAGATGAGGAAACTGAGGCACAGAGGGGTAAAATAAGCTCTCACAAGTAATAAATAGCACAAGCAAGCTTTTAACTTAAATCTTCTGACACCAAATCCAGTGCCATCACCATCAGACAACCTTCTGATTTCCATATGGTTTCCTAGACATTCCAGAAAGGAGATGCCCTTTATAGAAGATGTGAGTATTCCAATCATTGAAAGATAACATGGTATGATAAAAAGAAGAGAGTACTTGGAGTCAGGAGACGTCTGGATTAAAATACTGCTCCTGACAGGAGTCAGTTGTATGATCCTAGGCAAGGTCCTTAAGTTTTCTGACCTGTTTCCTCAACTGTAAAGTGGGGAGAATTTTATTTGTAGCAATAATCTAATGGGTTTGTTATAAAGATCAAATGAAATAATGTATGCAGGCTGCTTTGTGAACCTTAAAATCTCATTTTTAAAATGAGCTGTTATTATTATTGTTGAAGCCTATCTTTCATAATAGTTGTTGTTCATCCTTTGTTTTCAAAGATGACCAGTGACATCATGGGATGATGTCTTGACTTACATGGAAATTGGATTTAAATGAGGCAGAGCTGCACAAAGTCATCCAGAGTCATTGAAGTCCAGTGGCAAGACAGGCTGACTGGTGATGACCTGGGATACAATGGATGACCTTGGCATCTTCAATGTTTGACAAAGCTCTAAGCCCTCTGCAGCTCCTGCTTCATCTGCCTTTATACCCATTGGAACAAATTTTTCTCATCCATCCATTCCACTGGGGGAAAGTTTTCATATGCCTGAGGTAGATATCCATCTAACTCACCGATGGGTTTGAGGCCTGTCAGTTACCCTCAACCTGTTTTAGCCTGTCTCCCAAGACAATTTGCCAGGGTGTGGCTACTGCACAGACTACAGTTCTTGGAGCCACAAATGAGAGTTGGGTAAAGGTGGACACCAAAGGTAGATGTTGAAGCATATTTTTATGGTAATTTAATTAGCATTGTGCTTAATTGATTCACCTCATTTTTATTTATTGTGCATTAAGCCTCAGTGCCCAATCATACCTGAGTGACTCAATATATCCAGGGTCACAGAACTGCAGAATTGAGTCTCAGACCTTATACTTGTGGTCACCCTTAACAAAGTATAGTCAGGCAAATACTGAGTTCCAGTCAGAAATAGCCAACTAGCCTTTCCCAATCCCTCTGATCTTTAAATGTAGAAGCTGCTAGGTCCTGTGTGATCCTGACTGTAGTTCTGCAATATTTGAATTGTTTCTTTCTGGCTGCTTGCAGTATTTTATCCTTGAGCTGATAATTCTAAAATTTGGCTACAATATTTCTTGGAGTTTTCAATTTAGGATCTCTTTCAGGAGGTATTTGGTGGATTCTTTCCATAACTATTTTACCCTCTGGTTCTAGGATCTCAGGGCAGTTTTCCTTGATAATTTCTTGGAAGATGTTGTCTGAGCCAACTAACATTTCCCTGAATGACCATCGGACATTGCAGTTTATTCTAAAGATCTCTACATGGCATGGACCACAAGAATTACCAGAGTGCAACTGTATCAACAACATTGTGTGATGATCAACTATGAATAACTCAGCTCTTCTCAGCAACACAATGACCCAAGACAAGTACAAAGGACTTGCTATCCATATCCAGATAAAGAACTGATGAACTCAGAATGCAGATAGAAACATATTTTTTTTTCACTTACTTTATTCTTTCATGTGTTTTTTTCCTTTTGATCCGTTTCTTCTTTCACAATTGTGACTTATATGGAAATATTTTTAACATGATAGCTCATGTATAAACTACATCAAACTGCCTACCATTTTCAGAAGAGGGGAAGGGAGGAAGGGAGGGAGAAAAATCTGGAATTCAAAATCTTATAAAAATGAATACTATATTATTTTAATTTTTTGATATTTTTTTCTTTCTCATGGTTTTTCCCATTTATTATGATTCTTCTTTCACAGCATTACTAATGTGGAAATATTTTTTAATATAATTGTACATGTAAAACCTCCATCAGATTGCTTGCTTTCTTGGGGAGGGAGAAGGGGAAGGAGGGAGAAAAAAATTTGGAACTCAAAATCTTATAAAAGTGAATGTTGCAAGCTAAATAAACAAATAAATCTTTTTTTAATGAATGCTAAAAATGTTCTTGACATGTAGCTGGGAGAAAAACAAAATACTATTCAACTTTTCTAAAAAAGAATCGCAGGAGTGCAGAGAAAAGAAAAATCATTTAGGACTGAGCAGTCAGCAAGGGTTTCATAGAGGCAGTGGACCTTGAACTGGGGCTTAGAGTTAAGGGAGTTAGGACTCTATCTAGAAAGGTAATGGGAAACAATTGAAGGTTTTTAGATAGAAGAGTAATAAGAACAAAGTGATAATTTTGGCAAAAAATTAATCTGGCTGCAATATATAGGATGGATTGGAGGGAAAATAAACTGTGATTGCCTGTTTAGAGACTATTGTGATAGTCCAGGCATGAAATGAGGAGATTGGGCTGATTTTTAAAAAGTGATAGGAAGAATTGAAGGAAGGGACATTAGAAACGGAAATCAACAGCACTAGGTGATTGATTATACGGGTGTTGGGGGAGGGTAAGTTTGGGGAAATGAATTTTGGGTTTGGGGGTCTAGATGAAAAAAATGGGGAAATTGTTGTTCAGTCATATCTGACTCCTCCTGACTCCATTTGGGGTTTCCTTGGCAGAGATACTAGAATGGTTTGCTGTTTCCTTCTCCAGCTCATTTTACAGATGAGGAAACTGAGGCAAACAGGGTGACTTCCCCAAGGTCACACAACTAGTAAGTATCTGAGTCCAGATTTGAACTCAAGAAAATGAGTCTTTCTGACTCTCTCCTGGCTTGATACTGTCTTTTGAGACCTTAATAGCCATCTAGTTCAAATCTTAAATGGAAGGAATCTCCACTCTCAAATATCTGTTGAGTTTGAACTAGTAGTGGAACATGTAGGTGAAACTATCAAGCAGGGAACTGGAAACTAAAACTAGGTATGGAGCTCAGAGCTAATGATGTAGATACTGGAGTTACATGATTAGAATGGATAATTGAAGTCACAAGAGTAAACGAACACCAAAAGGAAGTAAATATAGAGTGAGAAGGGCAGAAAACCAAGGACTGGATCTTGGAATTTAGGAGGTAAAAGGGACTCTAAATCTAGAGTCAAAGGATGTGGATTTTAATTTCAGCTCTACTGCTTACTGCCTGTGTGATCTGAAGATCATGTCCTCCTGCTTGGCCTCAGTTTCCCCCTTGATAAACTTCTTGGTGGGCCATTGACAGTTGTACTGACCTATGTCTTACCACTAGATGATTCTGGAGGAGAAAGTGGGGCTGATGACTGTACACAGCTCTGCCTCACTTAAATCCAGCCCTCTTAAAAATCAAGACATCACTCTCCTGATGCCTTTGGTCAAAGGACAAACAACAACAGGCTTGTTAGACTGGGACCCTTTCTTCAAAGGAAGAAAGGGAGAAATATAGACAAACAGAATGACTGATAAATATTGATGAGTACAATCCCCAATTTCAAAGGAAGGAGGAGGAAGAGGAAGGAGGAAAGTGGAAGATGAGGAGAAGCTGTCCTGAAGCCCTTTAAGGGTTGCCAAGTACTTTATACATTTTATCTCACTTTATCCTACAACAATCCTGGGAAGAAGGTGCTATTATTACCCTCATTTTACAGATGAATAAAGTAAGGCAGGCAGAGTTTAAGTGATTGACCATGGTCATACAGCTAGTAAGTGTCTGAGGCCACATCTGAACTCAGGTCTTTCTGACTTCAGGTGCAATATTCCGTTCATTTTGCCACCTCCCTGCCTATTATACTCTGAGCTACCCACAATTCAAAGGTACGTGAGGTCTGCATACTATCGGGCAGTCAGCCAACAAGGATTTATTCAGTCCCTAGTCTAGGCACTGCACTGAATGCTGGAGATACAAAAAAAAGGCAGAAACCAGTCCCTGCTCTCAGCTCAGAGTCTAAGGGGGGAGATAATAAGCAAAGAACTACAGTTATCCCTTCCACGTCTCCAGGATTAAAGGTGAGGTGCGCCCCACCTCCCATAAAATTTTTTGACCCTCCCTTTGTACCAGAGAAGTCTGCATTTTTTCTTTTTCTTTTATGGGGTATTTACAGTACCTTACTGTAAAATTTGGGTTGAGTATTTGTTCATAGGCTCTGCGTTGCCTGCTGGCCTTTGAGTGTCAGCTGTGACTTCCACAAAGCTTCCAAAAAATTCCCATTTAATTTCTTATGCTGACATGTTATATATCAAAATTGCAATGAGGAAATTTGTGATGTGGAAGGGATGGCTGTACAAACATATACATAAGCTAAATTGGGAATAATCACAAAGAGAAGGCATTAAGTTTATGGAGGACTGGGAAAAACTTTTTGCAAAAGGCAGGACTTTAGCTGAGGAGCCCAGAGGCAGAGGTGAGGACAGAGGTAGCTAAAGTTATGGGGAATTACAGCAGCAACCACACTGGCATCCCCAGGATGGCTACTACCACAGGTTCTTAGATCTGCTTTACTAAGAAAGATAGCTGTTTAAGTGGTCAACAATCTTTTTTTAATTACATTCACTAATTCAGGAGAAAAGTCAGCCCACTGAACTTCAGAGAAAATACAAGCAGAGAAATAAAGAACAATAGACAGGGCTCTGACTGCCTGAATCAACTATACACTTTACATACATTCCTGGATCGAGAGAGTCCTTACATTTGAGCAGTTGGGGACCTCTGAACATTTGACCACTCCGAATCTCAACAGGGAATCTCAAGATCCTTCTCATAAGCAAGTCCCCCAAACAAAATGCCAACTCAGAGTATTTATACGATTTTCAGAACCAGAAGGCATCATAACCCTCCTCAGTGCCTAATTAGAAATTAGCAAAAGGTGTGAATGTCTTCCTACAAGCAAATCTCCCCTAAGCAAGCTTCCCTTAATGGGCTCCACGTGAGGCCTATTAATGGGCAGGGAAAGTCTTACACCCTATTAACATTCCAGGAATAACCAGTGAAAATGACTGGAGACAGGAGAAGGTAGAAAATAGCAATGATGATAATAATAATAATAATAAATAGCAATCATCTCTCAGATAGGATGAAAGAACTCTGGATGTAAAACCAGAAGAGTTTGGTTCAAATTCTGGAAATGCTGCTTACTAATTGAATGATCCTGGGAAAATCTTTTCAATGAGAAGACGGAGAATGATGATCTGTAAGGTTGTGATGTCAAACCCAAAAGGAAATGGAGCCAATAAACTACATATCCACTCAGAAAAACATATATGAGCATAATCTATGTTTTATTGTATTTCTATTTATTTTATTAATTTCCCAATTACATTATAATCTGATTCATGTAGCACTCTGGAGTGTTGCGGATCATCTGTGACCAGACAACTGTGTTTGCCATCTCTGCTTTGAGGTATCTTCCCAGCTGTAAATCTATGCTGTTATGATCCTATGAAGGTTGAGGCCTTATTCATTTCCTCATCTCCTTTCTACATCCTTTGAAAGCTTCCTATCTTTTTCTTCTTCTTTCCAGTTTTAAGGGATGAGCTGCCTAAACCCTCCTATCCACTCACACACTACCACTACCACCCTTAAAGCTTTCATCATGTCCTATATAAAATTTTCATAGTCTCCTAATGAGGCTCCTTGCCTCCATCAATCAATAGATTTGCAAGCACCAAGTTCCTACTTCATGTCAGGCACTGGGCTAAGCCCTAGGGAAGGAGACAGACACTCCATCTTTCATCAAGCTGCCAAAGTAATCTTATTAATGGAAAAGTCTGGTCATGTCAGTCATTTCTTTGCTCAGAAACCTCCTCATCTTTTCCTTTTTCCTGATCCCTCCAACCTCTCTGTGACATCTCCTATCCACTTATCTTATTATCACTCCTATTACAATTGGTTACAGTATACATCTTTCCACCTAATTAAACTGTGAAATCCTTTCAGCACTAGGGCTATTATTTTTCATCCTTGTATTCTGCAGTGGCTAGCACAGTACTCTACACAAAGCTGGTGTTAAACGAGTATTTAGTGAATTGAACAGGATTTAGCCCAATCAAATTGGACTAAACCCAATTGAATCAGAGGCATGGTGAGTAGAGGATCATTGACTGGAATCCAGTCAAACTAGCCGTCTCTCTTGTACTCACACCTGTCTCACTGGCTTTGCACTGGCCATTCCCTTTGCTTGAAATGTACTTTCTCTTCCCTTCATCTTCATAGAATCCCTCTCTTCCTTCAAAGCACAACTGAAGCAACACATTCCATAAAAAGCCCGTCCTGATCCCACTCAACTGCTCAAGCCCTCCTTCACTAATTACTTTATGTGTACCTATATTTATTCTCTTTTTCTTTATTTTGTATGTACATATATGTGTGTATGTATGTATATATATTAATGTATATGCATTGTGTATCTGTGTGTGTGTGTGTGTGTGTGTGTGTGTGTGTGCGCGTATCAGAGAGACAGTGTGGCTTAGTGGATAGGGAGCTGACCTGAAAAACCAGGAAGACCTGAGCTCAAGTCAGCCTCTGACACAGACTGGCTTTGTGGTCCTGGGAAAGTCACTTAACCTGTTCTGTACTCTAGGTAATTTTTTTACGATTGTAAGTTGCAGAGAAGGTTCAATCCATATTGGTAGAGAGTTCCCTATAGCAATAAAATCACAGGTATATAGATATACATATCTAGATAGATGTACATACCTGAGATTTAGACTAGTAATGACAAACAGCACCAACCTTTAAAACCCGTAACAGCCACAATGGTGGCTTGACCACATTTGCTGGTATCCTTTGGGTAAGCACTCACACAGGCAACCATTTTAACCTCAACAAAGCAATGAGGAGCCCTATCAATGCTGTAGAGAAAGGGTGACCAACCAGCCAGTCTGTGCCACTGGCCATCAGTAGCCCCAGTCCCCTTTATGTGTACCTAAGTGTAGTCATGCATGAGAGCTGACTCAAGAATTTCAGACTCCTGTGGCCCTTGTATAGCTAGAGGACAAAGGAGAAACTGAGATATATGGTGGGATCATAGACTTGTACCTGGCAGAGGTCTCAGGAGCCATCTAGCTCTCTCTCAAGGAAACTAGGGCCTATAGAAGTTGTGACTTGCCCAAGGTCACATACCTGGTAAGCATCAGAAATGGGATTTGAACCCAAATCCTCTGACTCTAGAGATAGTGCTTTTTTTTTTGACAGTGCTCTTTCCATTGTACTACACCAGCGATTTCCCATGGGAGTTTTGGGGAAATGTCATTTTATGACCATGTCCAAGTAGCCAGTATTCACCTGGGTACCACTAATAATGAGGTCTCCCAAGAGTGAAAGATCTTTGGATGGAATGGAGTGGAGTGGAATGAAAGTGATACAAGAATGAAAGACATCAACAAAATGTTTCAAGGTTTAAAAATTGAAACATTACTCTACCCTTTCCTCATTGCCCAGCAGAACACTGCCAACCGCTTGTTAACTTCTATGCTCGCTATCACATCCAAGGTTTTCACATGCAAACACATTCACACACAATAATTAATCCCCATTTATTGGCATTTTCAGGTTTACAAAGTATTGTTTCTCACAACCACTCTATCGAGTAGGCAGCAAATGCCTTATCTCCATTCTAGAGATGAGAAAACGGGATCAGGGAGATTAAGTGACTTACCGGTAATTGTAGGGTCATAGGATTTAGGGCAGGAAGGGACCTCAGAGGTGATTCAGTAGTCCAACTCCCTGAGGGTCACAAGGGTGAAGTGACTTGACCCACGTCAAACAGACAGTAAGCAGCAGACCAAGGACTGGTGTCTGGGTCTTCTTTTTCCAAATCTAGTGCTCTTTCTACTATTTCACATTGTCTCTCACCATCCACACATAAAGAAATGTAAAGGAATGATAGATTTTTAGAAACCACACAAGAAAACCAATCTCATCATACTTCATAGCTGTGCCATGATCAAATGAGATATTTGGAAAATGCTTAGTACAGTGCAGGTGTTATATAAATGCTTATACCTTCTTTCCCTCCCTCTCATGTACACATTAAGATATACTCATTTTCATAAACAAATACCCATAAATATAGTCCCACATTGTGTAACAGACTCATACACACACACACACACACACACAGACATTTTCCCATTGAGGAAGAAACTCACAATCAGATACTTTCTCATAGACCAGTCATAGAATTTCAAAGCTTTAATATTTAATTTGACTAGGGAAAATAGGTGAGATGAAAAAAGACTTTTTAATTGATTATGAAGTTACACTAACAGTCCATTTGAATCCCAGGGTGTATCCTAATAGACTCTAGATCCAAAAAAAAAAATCTCAATAGGCTAAAGGTTGGACAAAATCCAGTAAGATGAAATTTAATGGGGTAAATGTAAAGCAACAGGCATAAAGATTTCTAATGGGGATAGAGGCAATGTGACTGAGTGAATAGAGAATAGGACTCAGAGTAAGGCAGACAATATTTTAAGTCTTTCCTCTGATATGTACCAGCCATGTGAACTTGAACAAGTCACTTTACATTTGGTGCAAAAAGTAGCAGAGAAGTTGTGAGCAGAGAGCCTCATGATAGAAGTTTCTTTAATGGAAGTTTCCTATAGCAATGAACTCCTACATCTGATTCCCTCCTCCCAAATAAAAAAAGTAAAGAATTACACTTGGGTTCAAAAAATCAACTTCACAAGCACAAGAAAGGGAAAGCAAAGTTAGAAAGTTTATCTGAAAAAAAAAGTTCTAGGTGTTTTAGTGGCCTGCAAATTCTATATTAGTAAATAACAAGATGGCCACCAAGCACCTAGGACAATGCCTTGCATACAATAGGCATTTGATAAATGTTTGTTGAATGAATGAAAAACATCAATACAATATTAAATTGCATTAAGTGAGGTATTGTGTCCAGAACTAATAATAACTGACACATACAGTGCTTTACATTTTGCAAAGCACTATATAAGTATTATCTCATTTAAGATTCACTACTGTGGGTATCATTATCCCAACTTTGCAGATGAGGAAACTAAGGCTCAGATATTAATAAACTTGCTTGTGATCCTACCATAATAGCTAATATTTATATGACTCTTCAAGATTTGCAAAAGCTGATGGACAGTCAATAAGTCTTTTGCATATCATGGTATGATCAATAAGTATTTTTTCATCCACTTGGTTTTTTGTAGGTGGATGATCAGACTGAATTATTTTCACTGATTACATATCTAATTCAGGAGACTGCAATCTTGATGAAATTAGAAGAACATCGTCTGCAAACAGGGACACCAAGAGGACCTCTGTATCTGCGGACAATCCTTCTTCCACTTGAACTATGCACTAGACATCCTCCATGACAGATGCTTACCTTTGGGAAGCATATGTCTCACTGATTTATCCCTTGTTTAGATAGATAATTAGAGGGTTGTTAAAGTTACCTCTGTTGTAGATTTTAAGGAATCTTGCATAATTTTAACATGTATTGGAAACAACTCACTATGGGAAGAACCTTGGAAAATTAAGCAATGAGGAAAATTAGAACAACTGCATTTGTGAATTGACTGATCTGGACTGGGGGTGAAGTCTGTGGCTAGAGTTAGGAAGTCAATCAGCTATTGTTTGGGGGTTAGTATGTAGCCAAGGAACATAGCCTGTTCATGAACCTAAATGACCCATATAAGGATTAAATCCTTGGTCTCATTCTCTTAATACTCTTACCCATTTGACTAGACAGTCACAGATACATTGAAAAATATAAATTATGTAGGTCATTTTTATATGATTTTTGCATCTTTCCCACTTAGCATCAAAGGCATGTCAGGAGCTCTGCTATGCTTAGTCTAGACTGAGAAACTTCTACTGAATCCCGCTACAACATGTCACAGTAACTAAACCTAGATTTGAAGTGGAAGGACATTGGTTCAAATCACAGCTCTGCTATTTATTATCTGTGTAGATTCAGCAAAGTCACTTAACCTCTCTGGGCCTCAGTTTCCTTCTCTGTAGAATGAAAAGTTTAAATTAGATGACTTCTAGGATCCCTTCTAGTTCTAAAGTTATGACAGTATGATCTTGGAATATAGATCAGCTCAAGTCAACTAAAAAAACATCAAAGAATATGGGCAAAGCCCTAAGCTATGTGATGTGGATACAGTTACAGAAACAAAATGGTCTGAGTCCTCGAAGACCTTTTTATTGGATGGGATACAACATGTACACAAGTAGATACAAAGTACAAAACAATCTGTGTGTGTGTGTGTGTGTGTGTATGTGTGTGTGAGTGTGAGAGAGAGAGACAGAGACAGAGACAGAGACAGAGAGACAGAGAGACAGAGACACAGACACAGACACAGACAGAGAGACAGAGAGAGAGACAGAGAGGGAGAGAGAGAGGGAGAGAGACAGAGAGGAGAGAGAGACACAGAGAGAGACACAGATAGAAAAAGTAATGTCATCAACTAGGGAACTTAGGAAAAGTATCTTGTAGGAGGCGATACTTGGATTTAATCTTTTTTTTTCCAACTTATTGTTAGTTTTCAACATTCATTTCCACAAGATTTTGAGTTACAAATTTTTCTTCCCATCTTTCCCCTACCCCCCCCACCCCAAAATAGCAAGCCTACTGAATACCCCTTCCCCCAATCTGTTCTCTCTTATATCCTCCCTCATGCCCCCCCTTCAACTTTCTAGTAGGGCAAGATGGATTTCTATACCCCAGTGCCTGTATTACTTGAATTTAATCTAAAAGGGAGTTGGAGGTACTAAGAGGAAAAGAGCAAGGAGGAAAGAAGTTAAGATGTAGGGAAAGAGTCTGAGCAAAGAAATGGAGGCAGGAAACAAAATATATGAGAAATTTCAAGTAAGTCAATTTGGCTGGAACATACAGTGTATGTATGTGGGGGGAGGGGAAGGGGGGGTATTGCGTAATCAGCCTGGAAAGATGGCTAAAGTCATGTCTATCCTCCACTCTTTCTCAGTTGTGGGACACTGGGCAAGTTGTTTCACCTATATAAGACTCATTTTCCTCTTTTAAAAAGGAAAGAGGTTGGATTAGAGATCCCTCTCAGCTCTCAGTCCTATGATCCCACTGCCTCAACTATCCCATTACAACCCCCATATCCACACTCTTGGGAGCATGCATGTGTGTGCATGTGTGCGCACGCACACGCACACACACACACACACACACAAGCCTATACCTGGTCAATCCCCTCTCCCCTGAGAAACCAACACCTAGCTATTCAAGAAGTATGGAATCCCATTCTGCTCCCAACCAAAACCTTATCTTGAATACCAAAGGCTGTAGGACCCTCCCTCACCTAGCTTTCCAACATTCTTTCCCTATCTAGCAGCTCTTGCCCTGGGTCCTGAGCTTCCCGAAGCCTCAACAAAAGCTTTTACTTTCAAACCTAGACTGAATAGTGTGGGGAGTAGAAGACAGAACCCTAACCAACCTCTCACTCCCCTTAGGAAATCAACCCTTATTGGGGGTTAACTCCAATTGCTGAAATGTTTTCCAATAAATTCAGGGGAAAGGCTAATGTATGCAACCCAGTGGAAGAGATCTTGCTTTTGACATCTAGTAAATCAGGAAGATCATGGGAAGGACAAACAGAAGAAGCTTATGCTGAAAAATAATGTAATTAGCATAAAGAAGAGTCAGCCTGGGACATTTACTGGAGTGAGCAAAAAATAGAAAGGTTCTATATGTATTAAAATATTTGTGTATATTGCATTAAACTCATGGTCTGATGAAACAGTCTTAAGAGACCCCAACTTTGTGGTAATTCTGCCCTTGGAAGTGGTTATGAAGTTCATGAACAGTTTGTGATTATACCCTTATTTAGAAAGCCAGAGCTCTCTAACAGTGGGCTAGGGGACTGGGATTCCAGCCCTGGGCTAGGAAATGTTATTCTCCTCAATATGGCTCCCAGAGTTGTACCAGGCCCTCATACCCCAAATGAAGATATACAAGGAAATGCAAGGAACAGCATTAATCCAAAGTGTTTATGGGAAATGAAATTAGGTCAGACAGTATTTAACAGAATAAAACAGGATTTCTTAATCTAGTGTCAACATTTTTATTTTCATTTTAATTTGATTTGATTTCCTTTGTAATTCAACACATTTTATTTAATGTATTTTTGAACATCATAGGATGTTCATCAATTAGGAAATGGCTGAACAAGTCGTGGTATATTATTGTAATAGAAAACTATTGTATTGTAAGAAATGAGAAACAGGATGCTCTCAGAAAAATCTAGAACTTACATGAACTGATGCAAAGTTACTTAAGTGAGCAGAACCAGGAAAACCATATACATAGTAAGAACAATATTATAAAATGATCAACTGTGAATGATTTAGTTATTTTCAACAAGGCAATTCTGAAAGACTTATGAAAAGTGCTATCCACATCCAGAGAAAGAACTAATGGAGTCTGAATACAGATCAAAGCATGCTTTTAAAAATTTTTTCTTCATTTTTCTTTTTTTTAGTCTGTATTTTCTTTCACAAGATGACTAATATAAGTAAAATTATTTGCCTTATTAAATGAGGGAGGGAGAGAATTTGGAACTCAAAATTTTAGAAAACAAATACTAACAATTGTTTTTACACGTAATTGGGGAAAAAGCAAAATATTAAATATATATATATTTAAAGAGTTTAAAATGCTCTCACAAATGAAATGAGGGCAGGCACTAGAGGGGAATAATTGGAAAAGAAATGAGAGCTATGGAAGAAAGAATTGAAAAGGAAATAAATAGCTTGGGACAAGAGGAACAAAACATTATTCAAGAAACAAACCCCTTGAAAACCAGAGTGGATCAAGTAGAAGTCAATGATTCCATAAGACAAGTTATACAAAGGCAAAGTCAAAAGACTTTAGAAAAAAAAAATGTAAGGTATCTCAGAAATAACAACTGACCTGGAAAACAGATCAGGAAGAAAAAATTTAAGAATCACTGGACTACCTAAAAGCTACAATTTTTTAAAAAGAGCCTAGAAATCATACTTCAAGAAATCTTAAAAGAAAACTGCCCATATCTCTTAGAACCAGAGGGCAAATTAGTCATAGGAAAAAAAAATCCACTGGTCACCCCCTGAAAGAAATCCCCAAACGAAAATGTCCAGGAATACTATAGCCAAAATCCAGAACTTCCAAGTCAAATGAAATATACAGACAAACAGAAAGAAAAAATTCAAATATTGAGGAGTTACGGTCAGGATGATACAAAATTTAGCAGCCTCTGTTTAAAAAGGAGCAGAAAGTTTTGAATATGATATTACAAAAGGCAAAGGATATAGGCTTACAACCAAGAAAAACTTATCCAGCAAAACTGAATATAATCATAGAAGTGGGGGAAAGGATATTTGAAGAACTAAAAAAACGTCCAAACATTCCTGATGTAAAGATCAGAGTTCTGTAGAAACTTTCAGGTTCCAACACAGGAGTTAAGAGAAATATAAGAAAGCCAATACTAATAAACAATCATAAAAGACTAACCAAGGACAAACTGTTTACATTCTAATGCAGGGAGGTGATACTTGTGTTCTCTCTGAAGCTCATCATCAGAGGTCGTAGAGAGAGTCTAATTAGATAGAAGGCCTGAGAGTGGTTCTGTTATGTCTTGATGATCTTGAAAAAAGAATGGGGAATATACAAGGGGGTGGGAAGGGAGAAAAAGATTAGGGATAATCTCATATAATCAGGGTTTGCAAGTAGACAACTATACAAACAGAAAGGAAAGGGGGAGCAGTTGATCCTCGTAACCTCACTCTTATCTCAACTAATCAGAGGGAAGAATACACACACACACACACACATACACACACGCATGTACGTGCACACACACATGCATGCACACACACATACAGAGTTGAGAACATGTATTCATTCTTTTGGACATGGCCAAGGCAGAAATTTGTTTTGCTTGACTATATGTGTTTGTAAGGTTTTTGTGTCTCTTTCATTCTAATTGGGCTGGTAGAGAGCCAGATGGGAGAGAATGAAAGTAGATTGAAAAAACAATAAAATTTAATTTAAAAAAAAGATGCTAATAAGGCCAGAAACCCATTATTCAGTCTCTGATCCAGACATACACAAAGAAAACTTCTCTCTGACCAGAGTTGTAAAGGCATTCCAACACTGTATATACTTCCAAGCTTGACCTGAAACAGACAAAACACAAAATCACAAAATTCTAGAAGATAGGAGGTCTTTGGAGAACATCTAGGCTAAACCTTTTGATTTATAGTGAAAGGATTTGAGGCTCAGTGAGGATAAGAAGGAAGGAAGGAAAGAAGGAAAGAAGGAAGGAAGGTAGGAAGGAAAGAAGGAAAGAAGGAAGGAAGAAAGGAAGGAAGGAAGAAGGGAAAGGGAGGGAGGAAAGGAATACAAAAGGCAGGAAGATAAGAAGGAAGGAAAGCAGGGAGAGGCACTTCACCTCTCATCTCCCTGGGGTTCAGTTTCCCCTTCTGTAAAGTGAGAGGGTCTAGACTAAATCAGTGGCTCCCCCAATGGGTTTGTAATGATGCTCTAAAAAATTTGAGTTAAAGATTCTTTAATGGCAATTGAAGCAATAAATAATTGCTCAAGGATGTTGCAAATATATTTTTTTTTCCTATGACAAGAAGAGGAATGTTTGAATGTTGGTTCTTCATGTGGTGATACAACAGACTCTGACCACTTCTGACTAAACATAACATGTTCTTGCAATTTCTCAATCTGCCATCAAATTGTTTCCAAACCTGTGGCCACAAACCACCATGTAAAATCAAGGACAAATGCATACATGCCCTTTTACCCTTTAATATTACCTCATCAGCTATGCAATCAAGTGATTGATTTGTCTTCTTTCAGGGCAAATGTCAAACTGTTTGAAAACTATGATTACTGAGCAAACTTATTACAAGTTATCTTAAAACCATCATAGACAATCACAAGCACACTACAGAAACAAGCATTACGTTCCCTCTCACTGCAATCAAGTTATTTTCTGATTTTTATTTATTATCATCTTATATCCATGAGCTGGTTGGTAACACTGGTCAATCACTTAGTAAAGTTTCTATAAGAGCGCAACCTGTGTGCTTCCAGGAAAAGTATCTGATAATCTCATATCATACAAAAATATCACTCATGGTAGAGGGCTTAGAATTAGAACACCAAATCCAAATATCTCATTTTATAGATTGAAAACTAGAAGCCCAGAAAAATGAAATTACTTGCCCAAAATCATACGGTGAGTTAGTTTATGGCCAAAATCCTGCCCTCTCAATTTCCAGGCTAATGGTCTTAGATTACAGAACTCAGCCTTTTCATTCACACAGAGCTTGGAACTTATTGTTTTTTCTACCTGGAAGGTGGGGAGGAAGAGGAGGAGGATTCATGGTGGTTGTTGTTGTTTTTTAAAGGAGAATGGAAAGAGTGAAGTATTTTCCCCAAAGTAATGAATCTCTAATAGTAGATTATCAGATTGGGGGTGGGGTGAGATAGAGGATTGGGGAGGAACCTTTCTGAAGGTATCTTTCACATTACACAGGTTACTCCACCTTCTCATAAAATTGTTCCTGGAATCCTTGCCACCCCTCCTGATTTCCCAGATGTTTACTACCCATGGGCAAGTCATTTAATCTCCCTAAATTTCAGTTCCCTCATCTATAAAATGAGGCAGTTGAATTAGATGGCCTTTGGGTACTCTCTTGCTTCACATCTGTGACCAGACCCGGGATCCCACTATGTCTATTCACCTTTGGAGAAAGTCAATAAGGATGCTAGTTTGTGGTCTTTCCTTGTATGCCAGACAGCTGGAAGTTGAGCTCACACCACTTGTTATCCAGCCCCTGTACTGGCACCACTCCCCATGCCTAGGTCCAGGCCCAGCCCTTGAGTATTAGGTAATCCAGGCCAGTGTGCTTAGGGCACCTGTGATCTATTTTGTTTGGACATTCTTGAAATGACTAACCTGGAAGCAAAATTACAAGATCAAGGCACTGAGCATAAACCATTAAGTATCCTGGAAAGAGGTGCCCCTGCTTTTTCTTCATGAAAAAAAAATGAGATGTAGGAAAGAAGAATGGATATTTTACCTAGTCTGCTTCTTCCCCTTCTACACCTTCTTCACAAGAAGTAAGGAGGGCAGGGAAATACTTCCTAGGTTCTTAAGCAATCAAAATTGGTCTCTATTCCACTGGCAATTATTCACAGAATCCCAGAATGTTAGAGATGTAAGGGATTGGGGGAGGGGGGAATCTAATTCATTTCCTTCATTTTACAAAGAAAGACATGGAGACCCAGGGAGGGATTTAGAAGTGGAATGGAGCTTACAGATCAGGTAGTCCAATCCCTTGGACAGACCCAAATCCAAATCAGAAACTTACAGAGCTCAGACCAGAGGGACAATAATTAGACTTTCCCCTGTATCAGATCACTTTGGGTGAACATGCAAACTTACAGTCCCCAACCTGTCACTGAGATCCTGAAATAATGCAACACTCAATACTCCCACTACCACCCAAGCAAACAGCAATAAGACAACCCAGATCTGCCCTCCACAAGTGCTGCAGAGCCCTGCCCTAAAATCATGTTCAAAGTCAGAAAGTGGGGAAGAATGGGCAAACAAACAAAAAAAGAATCCCACATAATGAGCTATTATGGTGGCAGGGGACACTCAAGATACAAACGCAGAAGTAGAAAACAACTTTGAGATCTCTACAAGCAATGTCTCAGAGAAAAGCATAGCTTGGACACAAACTGAAATAAAACTCCTGGAATACATAAAGGAAGAGGGGTGTTTTTTTCTTTTTTTAAGAGTTAAAAAAAAATTTACAAATGCAATGAGAGTGTTTGAGGGGAAAAATTGGAAAAGAAATGAGAGTTATGGAAGAAGGAATTGGAAAGGGAATTAAGAATTTGGCAAAAAGAGGTGCAAAATATTATCCAAGGAACAAACTCCTTAAAAATTAGAATGCAACAAGAAATATTACAACAAAATAAAAATAAGAAAGTTAATGTATCTCATTTAAAAAACAACTAGCCTGAAAAAGGAGATTAAGGAAAATAAATTTAAAAATCTTTGAGCTATCCAAACATCATAACCCAAAAAAGAGACTACATAGCATATTCCAAAGTCACACAGTTATTAAGTGGTAAAACCCAGAGTCAAACCAGATTATCTCTTTCCAGTTCCAATATATTCTTTCCAGCTCAGAGGATCATAGATTTGAGAACTGGAAGGGGCCTTGTTGTTTTTGAGTCATTTAACTCATGTTTGACTCTTCATGATCCCATTTGGGGGTTTTCTTGACAAAGACACTGGAGTGGTTTTCTATTTTCTTCTCCAGCCATTTTGCAGATGAGGAACTGAGGCAAATCTTAAAATCACACAGCTAATAAGTGTTTGAAGCCAAGTCTGAATTCATACAGACAAGTCTTCCTGATTCCAAGCCCAGGGCTCTATCCACTGCAGCATCTAGCTGCCAGAAGGGAACTTAGAGGCCATCAATTCCAATGCTCTCATTTTGCAGATGGAGAAACTTAGGTACACCTTTAAGTGACCTGCCCAAAGTTAAACACCTAATAAATGTCTGAGACTAAAACTGAATACTTATTTTCCTGTCTACAGGTCCAGTGCCTCTCACTAAACTGCCTCCTCCACTCTACCACAAGACTTGTCAGGATTATTGTCAAAGTCAGAGTGATAATTTTTACCTTTCTTTTCTAAAGCACATGGGATTTTTTCCACTCTTTCAGATCTTTTAAGCAAGAACACCTATTCAAAAACATAAGAAAACAGAGTCAGATTTTGGCTCAATATAAGAAAAATCTCCGGAATAATTATAGCTTTCCAAATATGGAGCGAGGTCTCTTTAGGAGGAGTGAGTTGCCCATCAACAGAGGCATTTAAGCAGAGGCCTGATGACCATTTAGGCATGTCACCTAGGGGATTCATGCTATTTGGGTGGACTAATGATCTTTGAGATCCCTTTCTATTCCAGGAGACTACTCAATGAGTCTATATACCATAAGATTTGCTCAGCACTAGATTTTATCCTAATTTTTCCTCCTTAGGGGCTCCAAGAAACAAGAAAATCTAGGAAAGCAAATGGTATTTACATACTTATCTGTGGAGTGTTCCACTTTACATTAAGAAAACAAACAAACAAACAGGAAAATGGTGGGGAAAATACTAGGTCTAGAGTCAGTGAGCCCAGGTCTGCTCTGTTCTATTAGTGAAACATTAGGCAGGTCATTTAACTTCAATGGGCCTGAGTTTCCCCAACTGTAAGGGACTGAACTAAATTCAAAATCTAGCATCCTAGATCAAACTTTCTGCTGAGTTTTCTCTCCATCAAGGAGACTTAAGAGCATGGGGTAGGTAGGCTGGATGGGACCTGTCTAAATTTCTAATTCTGAAAGGAACAGAGAGGTTAAGTTGTTTATTTAAGACCAGGGTGGGCACCCGGACCCTTCTAGGTCCTCTGGTGTGGCCTTTTGATTGAGTCCAAGTTTTACACAACAATCGTTTTATTAAGGAGATTTGTTCTGTGAAGTTTGGATTCAGTCAAAGGGCCACGCCTGAGCACCCAGAGGCCCACATGTAGCCTCGAGGCCACAGGTTTCCCACTCCTGAATTCTGAGGTGACTGGATGGAAGAATCAAAAAAGGAAGGTGTGTTTCTGACTTTCCTCCTTCAAGTTCAGTGCTTAGCGCTGAGGACACTCTACCTTATGCTTCTACCGATGCACGAACCAGCTTGTTTTTTAATCAACAACAACCAACAGGAGCCACAACTTTGGAGGAGCCTTTTTTTGATGAGTCAGCAAACGTACCTAGCAACTGGTTTGTGCAGAGAGAGCTGTGCACCCATATACCTCTAGTGAACACCAGGAGACCAGAAGATGACAGAAGTGAAACCCAATCCTTGCCTTGCAGGGGCATTACAAAGTAATGGGAAGACCAATAAGCAGAAACTAATTCACACACCACCAGCCAGAAAGGGAGGAAGGGAAGAGGGCAAGGGAAGGTAGGGGAGGGTGAAGAAGGTGGAGGGGAAGGAAACTGGTGAGTAGGCAGGCAATTAGCAAGGTTTCCATTTTATTGTTGTAGAAAGAGCACTGTACTTGAGTCATAGAAGCATAGATCTGGAGCTAAAAGAGATTTCAGAGTACATCTAAACCCATTCATCCATTTACAGATGAGAAAATGGAGGCCCAGGGAGGTTGTGACTTGTCCAAGGTCACACATGTAGTAAGTTTCTGAGGTGGGATTTGAACACTCCCCACCCCCGACTGAGGGCTCTTTGCATTGCATCGGACGTCTTGAATCCCCACTCTGTGATTTTCTTCTTGTATGACATTCACTTTACCTCTATGGGCCTCAGTTTCCTTCCCTAGAAGAAGGGTCTCAAACTAGGTGGTATCTGAGGTTCTTCTGGTTCTACAGACTATGATTTTATATTTGAACCTGCACCTCTTTTCAGATCCATGACTCCCAATATTCCTCAGAATCAGAAATGGATGGACTGACTGACAAGGAAGGAAGAGGTCATCTCTGAAGTCCTTTTACGATCATAGAGTCTATCATCTCATGACTCCCCCACTCCCTCATGATCACAAACTGAGCTCATTATGGTTGCCAAGAGTCCAGCAAAAGCACAGGATTCATGGGCTCTTCCACTTAAAGACACCATCATTATTTTATCTCAAGTCAAGTCAACAATCATTTATTAATGACCTGATATGGGCCTAAGATGGTGTGAAGTATTGGAGAATACAAAGAAAAGGCAAAAGACAATTTTTGCGCATAAAGAGAAGTTCCTAGTCTAATGTATCTCACAGTTATAAAATGCTTTATATATCTCACATTCGAACTTCGAGACAATCCTATGAGGTAGGAGTGTGTACCCAGACACCATTCTCATTTTACAGATGAGGAAAATGAGGCACAGAGAAGTTACACAAAGCATAGTTGCAAACCCAGGTGCTCTTACTGAAGGTCTAGTGCACTTTCTACCATATAGCACCAAAGTAGCTATATGTATGTAAGAAGTTATTAAGGCAACTGGTACAAGTTATAATAAGGTAGATTCTGGTTTCATGTTTTTTTAAAAAAAGATCTTTATTGACATCTTTTATTTTCACATTGCCTAGATTTCCCTCTATATCCTTCTGTCTTCTCCTTTACCCCTCCCAGAGAGCCATCCTTTTTGACAAAGAATTTTTTTTTAAAAGTAAAAGAGGAAAATAAAAAGAATTAGTAAAACTGATCAACACACACACACACACACACACACACACACACACACACAATGAGACTATATGTAATGCTTCAAACCTGTGGGCCCTAGTCTGTGTAAAGGAGTGGGATTGGATGCCATCTCATTGGTGTCTTCTTTGGGGTCAAGTTTGATCTTTATAATTTTGTGCAATATTTTGATAGTTTTGTGATTGTCATTCTTTCATTTAAATCACTGTAGTCATAATATATAGTGTATGCATACATAAATGTACATATAATGTGTGTGTGTGTGTATAACAGAAAAGGAGTTGTGCACAGCTTGCTTTTAAATATAAAGTAAATTCACCATATTCCTTTCAAAGCTGTCCCACTTATCTATGATTCTCTTCTCTTTGGTGCATTTTGAAACATGTTCCAATGACCCTTTTTTTTTTATTCTTTTTTTTGGGGGAACTCCATTATTAGCTCTGTCCCTCTCAGATCCCTTTACTCCATGGGGGAAAAAAATGCTTATTTCCCTTTCATATCTAACTTTTTTTCCCATGCTTCTTTGTATTCACCAAGCTTCTGATTTTTCTTGTTAACATTTTTATTGGAAGTTTTGAGCTCCAAATTCTATCCCTCTCTACCTGCTTATCTTCTCCCCTCCCTGAGATGATAAGCAATCAGATAAAGGTTATACACGTGCAATTATGTGAAACATTTCTATGTTAGTCATTTTATACAAAAAGACTTGAATAAAAGAAAAAAATGAAAGAAAAAGTGAAAAAAGCATGCATCAATATGTATTCAATCAATATCAGTTCTTTCTCTGGAAATGGATAGTATGCTTCATCATTAGTCCTTTGGGATTGTCTTGGATCATTTTGTATTGTTGAGAGTAGCTAAGTCATTCACAGTTCTTCGTCAGACAACATTGCTGTTACTGTGTACACCATTGTCCTGGTTCTGTGCACTTCACTATGCATCAATTCATTTAAGTCTTTCCAGGTTTTTCTGAAATTATCCTGCTTGTCATTTCTTATAGCACAATAATATTACATTACAATAATATACCACAGCTTGTTTAGTCATTCCCCAGTTGTGAACATCCCTTCAATTTCCAATTCTTAGTCACCACATAAAGGGCTGTTATGAATATTTTTTGTACAAATAGGTCCTTTTCCCTTTTGGGGGATGTCTCTGGGATATAGACCTAAGAGTGGTATTGCTGGGTCAAAGGGTATGCACAGTTTGGTTGCCTTTTAGGCATAGTTCTAAATTGCTCTTTAGAATGGTTGGCTCAGGGGCGGTTAGGTGGCGCAGGGAATAGAGCACCAGCCCTGGAGTCAGGACGTCCTGAGTTCAAATCCAGCCTCATCCACTTAACACTTACTAGCTGTGTGACCTTAGGCAAGTCACTTAACCCCAATTGCCCTGACTTTCCCTTCAAAAAAAGCAAAAAAAAAAAAAATGGTTGGATCAGTTCACAACTCTACCAACAGTGCATTGGTGTCCCAATTTTCCCACATTCCCTCCAACATCTCACATTTTCCTTTTTTGTCATATTAGCATGATTATTATCTGATACATCAGAGTTGTTTTAATTTGTATTTCTCTGATCAATAATGATTTAGAATATTTTTATATTACCATAGATAGTTTTTATTTCTTTGTCTGAAAATTATCTGTTCATATCCTTTGACCATTTATCAATTGGTGAATGACTTGTATTTTTAAAATTTGACTCAGTTCTCTATATATTTGAGAAATGAGGCATTTGTCAGAGACACTTGTTACAAATTTTTTATCCAGTTTTCTGCTTTTCTTATAATTTTGGTTGCATTGGTTTTGTTTGTGCAAAAACTTTGAAATTTTATATAATCAAAATTATCTGTTTTACATTTTGTAGCATTGTCTATATTTTCTTTGGTCCTAAATTCTTTCCCTACTTATAAATCTGACAGATAAACTATTCCATGCTCTCTTAATTTGTTTATGGTAACACACTTTAAGTCTAAATCATGTACCCATTTTGACCTTTTCTACATGGTATGAAATATTGGTCTATACCTAGCTTCTGTCATACTCTTTTCCAGTTTTCCCAGTAGTTTTTGTCAGATAATTAGTTTTTGGTCTGAAAGCTTGGATCTTTGGGTTTATCATATATCAGATTACTATGGTCATTTACTATAACGTAACTTCTATCAATCTATTCCACTGATTCACCACTCTATTTCTTAGCCAATACCAGATTGTTTTGATAATTATTGCTTTATAATATGCTTTGAAATCTGGTACAGCTAGATCACCTTATTTCACATTTTTGTCACTTATTCCCTTGATATCCTTGAGCTTTTGTTCTTCCAGATGAGTTTTTTTCTAGATCTATAAAATAATTTTTGATCGCTTGATTGGTATGGCACTAATAAATAGATTAATTTAGGTAGAATTGTCATTTTTATTATATTGGCTCAGTCTACCCATGAGCAACTAGTATTTTTCCAATTGTTTAGATCTGACTTTGTGTGAAAAGTGTTTTCTAGTTGAGTTCATATAGTTTCTGGATTTGTCTTGGCAGGTAGACTCCCAAGTATTTATATTGCCAGTTATTTTAAATAGAGTTTCTCTTTCTATCTCTTGCTGCTAAACTTTGTGGGTAATATATAGAAATGCTGATGATTTATGTGGGGTTTTCTTATATCCTGCAACTTTGCTAAAGTTGTTAATACTTTCAAGTAGTTTTCTTAGTTGATTCTCATCATATCATCAGCAAAGAGTTATAGTTTTGTTTTCTCATTATCTGTTCTAATTACTTTAATTTCTTTTTCTTCTCTTATTGCTATAGCTAATGTTACTAGTATAATATTAAATAATAGAGGTGATAAGGGGTATTCTTGCTTCACCTCTGATTGAACTGGGAAGGCTTTTAGCTTATCCACATTACAGATAATGCTTGCTGATGGTTTTGGATAAATATTACTTATTTTAAATTGAACTCCATTTATTTCTATGTTCTCTAATGTTTTTAATAGGAATGGATGTTGAATTTTGTCAAAGGCTTTTTCTGCATCTCTTGATTTCTGTTGGTTTTGTTATTGATATGGTCAATTATACTGATAGTTTTCCTAATATTGAACCAGCCCTGCATTCCTGGGATAAATACCACCTGGTCATAGTGTATGATCCTTGTGATATATTACTGTAATCTCTTTACTAATATTTTATTTTAAAAATTTACATCAATATTCATTAGGAAAATTGGTCTATAATTGTCTTTCTCTGTTTTGGCTCTTCCTGGTTTAGGTATCAGTCCCATGTTTGTGTCTTAAGGGAATTTGGTAGGACTCCACCTATTTTTCCAAAGATTTTATACAGTATCAAGATTAATTGTTCTTTAAATGTCTCGTAGGTTCACTTGTGAATCCATCTGGTCCTGAGGATTTTTTCTTAGGAAGTTCATTGTTGGCTTTTTTAATATCTTTTTCTGTAATTGGTTTATTTAAGCATTTTATTTCTTCTGCTAATCTGAGTAATTTATGTTTTTGTAGATATTCATTCATTTCATTTAGATTGTCAAGCAATTGGGCAAAATAGCTTCTAACAACTGTTAATTTCTTTTTCATAGGTGGTGAATTAACCTCCCCCTTTTTTTTGTTGAGTCAATCAGTGTTAAGTGACTTGCCCAGGGTCACACAGCTAGTAAGTGTCAGTAAGCCAGTTAGCTAGTAAGAGGATGAATTTGAACTCAGGTCATCCTGACTCCAGGACAGGAGCTCTCTCCACTGAGCTGCCTAGCTGTCCCTACACTTCTTCCATTTTTCATACTAGTAATTTGGTTTTTTTCCTTCTTTTTAATCAAATTAACAAATAGTTTATCTATTTTATTTTTTTTATAAAACCAACTTCTAGTTTTATTATAATTTCTTATAGCATAATAATATTCCATTATGTTCATGTACCATAATTTGTTTAGTTGTTCCCCAAACGATGAATATTTACTTTGTTTTCAGTTCTCATTAGATTGTAAGCACCTGGGGGCAGGGACTTTCTTTTGTCTCTTTTTGCATCCACAGCTCTTAGCACTGCACCTGGTACGTACTAATCTATGTTGATTGATCAATTGATTACAAACCTTACAAAGTGTTATATAAGTGCTTGTATTATAAGTAAATCCAAAGGACCAAATTAGGGGTAAATCATAGAGCTTGATGGTATCTTATATATCATCTAATACACACACACACACACACACACACTTTATGGCTGAAGAAACTGAAGAACAAAGACACAAAATGATATGCCAAAGGTCACACAGGTCATCACTGGAGTCAGGATTGAGACGTACATCTCCTGACTCCCCCCCCATTCCAGTGTCCATTCCCAGAAAGCCTTTCCACAACACTACGGAAGACTCAAACAACCCAAATAACTCTACAATATGGGGTAGAGAACATTCTTTGGGAAAGGTCTGGATGCCAAATTAACTCATTCATACTAGATGCTTGGGAGGAAGTAACAAATTCAATTAGACAAAAGTCATTAAGCATTTATGTGTGACCCAGTGCTCATCACTGGGGATACAAAGACAAAACCAAAATAGTCTCTGCCCTGAAAGACTTAACATTTTACTGAAAGGATATGTTGTTTTCAATTGTGTCTGACTCTTCATGACCCCTCTTTGGTGTTTTCTCGGGAAAGATAGTGCAACAGTTTATCATTTCCTTCTCCAGCTCATTTTGCAGATGAAGAAACCGAAACAAACAGGGTCAAGTGACTTGCCAAGGGTCATACAGCAAGTAAGTATTTGAGGCTGAATTTGAAGTCAAGTCTTCCTGACTCCAGACCCAGAAGTCTATCCATGATGCCACCTGACTGAAAGGACATACCATGTACACAAATAAGCAAATAAAAAAGGTAACATGATGTTATTTCAAAAGAAACAGAGTTCTAGTAATTAGGGTATCAGGAAAGGCATCTGGTAGAATACTGTACTGACCTGTGCTTTAAAGGAAGCGATCCTACAAGGCAGAGGTTAAGAAGGAAGGCATTCATGAAATGGGGAAATGCCTATGCCAAAGGGCCCTAAGACTCATATTATAGCCCAGCACTACACACACACACACACACACACACACACACACATACACACACACACACACTTACAATGCTCCCTTAACCCTAATAAATTCAAGCTCCAGTTTCTTTGAACACTCCACTCTTTCCTCCTGAGTCTCCTATAGGTGACTATTCCAGCTTCATACCTGCTCTTAAACCCCAAGGGTTCCTAAACTCCTGGTACCCCGTTTGTATTTTACATGACAGATTGGTTCTTTATATTACTGGCCTCCTAGAATGCTCTATTAGCTACCCAGCTACTTTGCCAATACTACGTTTTTCTCCCTCTAAGCACCAACTTTGTGGCAGCTAGGTAGTGGAGTAGATAGAGTGCCAGGCCTGGAGTCAGGAAGACCTGAGTTGAAATTCAACCTCAGACACCTACTAACTATGTGAGCCTGTTTGCCTCAGTTTCCTCATCTGCAAAATGGGGTACAGAAGGATATGGCAAACTACTCCAGTATCTTTGCCAAGAAAACCCCAAATTGGGTCATGAAGAGTTGGACATGACTAAAACAACTCAACCACAAAAAAAACACCAACTTCACACACTCAGAGGGACTGTTTCTACCACTGACCCTTCTAATACCAGTCTTGTGGGTACACCTTGATGCTTCTTAAATTACTCGAGGAATCACTATGTATTAGAGACTGAGCATAGCACTCGGTTATACAGATGAACATTCTGTCAATATTCCCAGATTCTGACAATAATAGCTAACATTTATATAGCACTTTAAGGTTTGCAAGGCACTTTACAAAAATCATCTCATTTTAGCATGGGAAGTAAATGCTATTATCTTTTCCACTTTACAGTTGAGGAAACTGAGGCATGGAGGAGTTAAGTGGCTTGCTCAGAGTCACACAGTTAGTATCTAAGGCTAGATTTGAACTCAGATCTTCCTGACTCCAGGCTTAGTGCTCTATCCACTGTACTAGCTAGCTACCTGCAAGACTTTGTTAGCATCATCATCATTTCTACCACCACCATCATTGTTATCTTTCACTCTAACCAATATGTCAAATCCATGATTGGAATGACAACTTTGTGAAGTGGCATTGGCCAAGAATAATGAATATGATTATGATCTCAAGAGCATAGGCTTATAGGATCATAGATTTAAGCTAAAAGGAACCATAGAAGTCATTTAGTTCAGTCAGTCAGTCAACAAACTAGTATTTATTAGGCACTTTTTATTCATTTATTTATTTTTATTTATTTATTTATTAGCATTGTGTTAAGTGCTGGGCATATAGAGAAAGGCAAAAAGCAGTCCTTTGCTGTCAAGGAGCTCACAGTCTAATGAGAGCAACAACATGCAAACAACTATGTACATATAAAATATTTGCAGGACAAATGAGATAATCAACAGAGGAAAGGAATCAGGAAAGGCTTCTTGTAAGAGGCGGGATTTTAGGTGGAATTTGAAGGAAGCCAGGAGGCAGATTTGAGGCAGGAGTGTATTCCAGGCATGGGGGACAGTCAGTTAAAATGCCCGGGGTTGGAAGATCAGTATCTTACGCAAGGAAAAGAAAGGAGGCTGGTGTCACTGAATCAAGTAATATGTAAGAAAGACTGGAAAGGTAGGGAGGACCAGTTTATGAAGGACTTTGAATGCCAAATAGAGCAGTTTGTTTTTGATTCTGGAGGTAGTAGGGAGCCACTAGAGTTGATTGAATTGGGGAGGAGGTAATAAAATGGTCAGACTTATATTTTAGGAAGAACAGTTTGACACCTGAGTGGAGGATGGACTGGAGTGGGGAGAAGCTTGAGGCAGGGAGGCTGACCAGCAAGTTATGGAACTGGTTCAGGAATGAGGAGCTGATAACCTGTACCAGAGTGGTGGCAGAGGCAAAGGAAAGAAGGGATTTATACAAGAGACGTTACAAGGGTTTAAGTGACAAGACTTGACCACTGACTGGATGTAGGAATAAGAGGGAGAGGAGAGATATGAATGACACCTAGATTTCAATCTTGGGTGACTGGGAGGATGGTGGTACCTTCCAGAGTAAGAGAGAAGTTAGGAAGAGGAGAGGTCGCTCCTCTCATTCTATAGTTGAAGAAAGTGATACCTAAAAAGGTGACTTGACTTTTCCAAAGCTACATGGGTAGTAAGTATCAGAAGGAAGATTTGTAGGTCCCAGTTCCTCTGATTCCAGTCAGCTTTCTGCTGGTTAATAGGAGACAGGTAATACATAGCATCTTCCCTTTGGGGATGTCCCTATCATTTTTACCAGATCTATACAGGGGGGAAAATGGATAGATTTTGTCATATATTTATGTTTGATTAAAAAATAGGGCTCATAAGGAAAGATTAGAGGAAATAAAATTATTTAAACTAGAAGAGAGAAAGCTGAGGAGAGATTTACTTTTCTCCAAGTATAAGAAAGGATAAATATTAGTGCCTTCCTATAAAAGGAGAGCAGTCCTGTTATTAAAAATACTTAGGATGTTAACTAAAAAAGTCATAATGACCTGTGGGCCCAGATATGAGCTTGCTGGGGTATCAGAGGCTATCACTACCTTTGATCCCGTAGGCCCACGAGGCGAAGTGAATAGAGCACTGAACTTAGAATCAGGAAGACCTGAATTCAAATTCTGCATCAGTCACTTACCAGCCATGTGACCCTGAGGTAAGTCATTTACCCTCATTCAGTCTCAGTTCTCTCATCTGCAAAATGGGGATGATAACAGCACCAACCTCATGAGAATATTGTGAACATAAAGTGAGACTAACACTTGTAACACCCTTTGTAAACTTGGAAGCCCTACATAAGTGCTAGCTGTTATTATCATTATATTATGTACCCAGGGTCTGAATCTGTACCTGCTGCAGTTACTCACAAATGGGCATCTCAACATAAACCTGGCAAAGGCGTGACAATGGCAGTCCCATGACTCCTGTGCATCCTGCAGAGGCGCCTATCTTGTTTGCATAGCACAGTGTGGGGATAATTCATCAGTTTTATTGGCCTCTGGGTTTAAGCCTCACCAAGAGATGAATGAGTGACAAAGAAAGAAGTGGATCCCTGAAGAGAGCCCAGCTGGTGAGCTAGCAGCTGGGAATGTTGGCGATTGTTATGACCTCAAGTAAAGAGTAGGGGATAATTGCCCAAGTACTTTATCATGTTTGCCTTATACCACAGCAATGACTTCCGACAGGGCTACTTTTTATTTGGAAACACAGAGAAGAGTTAGTTAAGCAGAGGAATTCTGCTTGGGGAGTGAATTCTTCCTATTGCTACCAGGTTAACTAGAATGACCAAAGAAACATTAGGAGCTGATTGCTGTTTTTTTAAATTTTTTTCATTGATACATTTTTATATCATCAAAATTTTCTCCAGCTTCTTTCCTCTTATCCTCCTACCAAAGACCTATCTTGTATAACAAATTATATTTCTTAAAAAGAAGAAAAAATAATCAGCAAAGCTTATCAATACATCCAAAAAAATCTGATAATCTATGCAACATACACCATTTCCAGGCACCTCCCACCTCTGCAAAGGAGTAGAATGGGAATGCCTTCTCACAGCTCCTTTGAGCTCCTGCCTGTTCTTTGTAATTTTGCAACATTCACTTTTGATTGTTTTGCTGTTGTTCTTTGTTTATATTGTTGTAGTCATTGTGTATATTGTTTTCTTAGGTCTACTTACTTCACTCTTCATCAGTTCGTGTCAGTCTTTCCTTGCACCTTTCTATTCATCATATTTGGTAATTCATACAACAGAGTAATATTCTTTCACATTCATGAACCACATGTTGGGCTTTTTTATAGCAATTTCCCCATTGAGGGGCATCTAGCATAGGAACTTAATTCTATTTATTAAATACCTACTACATGTAAAACATTAATCTAGGTGCTGAGGAAAATATGTAATTAGATAAACCGGAGCCCTGCCCTTAAGGAATCAAGATATAAACACAAATGTGACGACCTGCCACTTCTTCTAAGCCTAGATATACTACATCAGTAGTTTCAGGGCTCACAGCTAAAGTTGGAGAGCCCTTGGGGCTCTCTCCACTTACTTTATAAATCAGGAAGATGGTATTTGGTTGACATCAGTCAAGGGTCAGCTTAGGGTCCTACCCCAATGAAAGGAGCTATGCCCCGGAGACTCAGAGCTTTAGTATCAGTCACAGGTCTTGGACAAGCTATGGTCAGAGTTGTCATTCAGACAACCCAACTATAGCTGGTAAGCAGTCCTTGTGGGATGTTTCTTCAATGGCTAGATGAAGTAGAAGAGGTGAGGTCAGTTGAAAGAATTTTTAGGCATCAGTGCTTTCCTATCACATTTATCCAGTCATTTTTGAGACTTTTATCTCTCTCACTGTTAGCACCAACACCATCCTTATTGGCATCATCACTTATTCATTCATTTATTCAACAAGTTTTTTATTAAATTTATTTTTATTTTTGCTTTAAAATACCAAATATAATGAACATTCCACATACATAGTAGAACAGAAAATGGATTGTATGAGAAAGGGTGAATATTACATACAGTTTGCTTTTCTTTTAAAATATACAATAAATTTAAAATGTAACTTTCAAAGTTATCCTGGTTATTTGTTATTCTTTTTTACCTTCTTTCTGTTCTTCAATGTGCTCTTTAAAAGTGTTTCAATGACCCTCTTTTCTGGAAAAAAGAATTGGACTACCCTAATCCTAGTCCTCTTCCTTCCACCTACCTCCTCAAATTGCAGAGGAAGAAAGAAAGAAAGAAAGAAAGAAAGAGAGAGAGAGAGAGAAAAAGGAAGGAAGGAAGGAAGGAAGGAAGGAAGGAAGGAAGGAAGGAAGGAAAGAAGGAAGGAAGGAAGGAAGGAAGGAAGGAAGGAAGGAAGAACAAAACCTTATAACAAATATTCAAACAATAGAAATCCCCATATTGGATGCATTCAAAAATATATCTCATTCTATATTTTGAGTCTATCACCTTCCTATCAGGAGGTGGGTAATATGCTGCATAATCATCTAGAAATATAGTTGATTATTGCATTCAGAGTTCTTAAGGCATTCAAAGTTATTTTTCTTTACAATGTTGCTATTATTATAAAAATGGTTCTCCTGGTTCTGCACACTTTGCTCGGCATGATTTCCCAAGTGCTAATAAATATTTATTAAGAGCTTACTATGTGTTCAGCATTGCTCTAACTGAAGGGGAAACAAAAGAACTTTGGGACATGGTTTCTGCCTTTAAGAGCCCATGATCTAGTCAGGAGAATGAAGATGAACTGTATGGTAATAAAGAAATCTTTATTTTAAAATCCTGTCATGTTCTTTTTAAAATGTGTTTTAAATTGTTCTGGAAAAAACGAGACAGGTCTCTGTAAGAATTTTAAAACAAGTTATGTCACATCTTTGTCAGAGGTCAGTCAATGATTGCTCTCAGTATGCAGAGCCAAGTGAACAAAGTAAAGTAGTTGTGAAAGGAGGAGTACCACTTTCTAATTGGGGAGGGAAGAGGGAGACCATCTCTACAGATTTCTCTATCACACCTGCTTTTATTCGTTGGCTGGCTACAATCACTGGCAAATTGAATGAAAAAGTTCCCGCCACTCAAAGGTTTAAAAAAAAGTTCTAAAATTTTAAGCAAACTGGGAGTTGGCTTGGGTTCTCAGAGCCACAGGCAGGCTGCCAACAAGCCAAGAAATTATGACAGTGTATGAGTAGTTTTTTCCTTGAAATAAGAGTTAAGACTAAATTTATATTTGGCAATGATCAACAACAAATTAGTGAGAAAGATATCAAAGTACCTAGATATTTATATATTTTTTAAAAATTTCCTCTAAACTACATCTTCCTTTCAAATCAGTAGTTCTGATAGTAGTAATTAGTGGTTAATTCATTATTAGAGTTTCATTGTTTTAATAAAGAGGATTATTTGTGTAGAGAAAGCCTAATTGTATGCTATAATTTGAGACCTGATTAACCATGCCTATAGAAAGGTTCTTTGTTCAGTTCTTAGGGCCACAGATCATCTTAACCTGAGATATACAATAAATTTCAGAGGATGTGTCAACTAGGATAGGAAAATAATTACATTTTTATATGTATTTAAATATAATTGACCATTTCTTTTACTCAATTAAAATAAAAAACATTCTGAGAAGAAACACATGGATTTTACCAGATTGCCAATAGGGTCCATGACAGAAAAATGTTAAGGAACTCTACCATTGACCAAGCATTGCCTTTTTTCTAAGTGGTAGCTTATCAGAAATGCAAACATTTATCTAAGGGGAAATAAACTTCCTTATAAAAGCTACTGTCCAACTCCAAATATATTAAGCAGTAATAAATGCCACTCACACACATACAAAAAATACTTAAGAATTAATCCAAAGTATAAGTACTATCATTTTTCACCTAGGGCGGGTAATTAGCACAAACCGAAAAGGAGTGATTCCTTTTTGGGCAGAGGCAATTAATAGGCTTTCTTGCTCTTCTAGATGTGTCAGAAGGTTGACATTGAATAACTTACCTTTGGAAGTCGTGATGCTTTGTGTGGTCACTTCTGCCATTTTTCTGTGCTAATACTTCATTTAAATAAATTAGGTTGTAGATACTTGGACTCTACAGCCCCCATACCCACTCTAGAGAGCTCAGTCACAACTCTCTATATTTGTTTTTGTTACACAGACAGTCCATTCTGTAACCCCACACATTTTTATGATATAGGACAGAATTAAATGAACGATCTCTGACCATTTTCCAAAATGGAAACCTCATCCCATTGCCTTTCTTGCTTTCCTCAAGTAGTGAAAGGATTAACAAAAGGAGTTACCGGTGGCATCCCTATTCAGAGGTCAAAGGCCTACATCAACTAGAAGCAAGGGAATGTTGTAGGAGACCTTATCTCTCCATCTCCCCAGCTGATACAGCTTTCAAAAGCTTCTCATTTCAGTGATCCCAAATCCTTCTCTAATCAGACATGCTTTGCCCTGCTCTGTTAACGCTAACTCCTACAGTCCCAGTAAGCAGTTCACATCTCTAGTCTAGGTCTGGGTCACAAATCTTGCACGCACTTCCTATTCCTCACCTATCCTATCCCTGGCGGCCAGATGCTAGCTATGAACTAGACCCAGAACTGATTAGAAGGAAAGGGAGTCATGCCATGTAGGAAATTTATCAGCATTTTCAATGACCCCAAGTCTCTCCCTTAAACAAAGAACCGCATTTTTAACATTCATATTCTTCCTGTGAGTCTATATGACCATATGGCCCAAAGGACTACGGTCCCCAAAGAATATAGGATAAAGACTTCCCAAAGTGTGATGGAGATTGCATGGTGGGTGTAAATTGGCTGCAGTATGTTATCAATAATGAATTACAAATAATGATCATAAAATATTTATATAGTGGTTTACATCTAATGCTTCATTTGAGACTCATAGCAAACCCTATGCAACAGGTGTTATAATTATTCTCATTCAGGAAACTGAAACTGGGAGATATCAGATAAGGCATTTATTAAGTGCTTACCTTGTGTCAGGCACCAGGGAAACAAATACAAGCAAACTAGACAGTCCTTGCCTTCAAGGAGCTTCCATTCTAACAGGAAAAGTTAATATATAAAGGGGTACTGGAAAGTAAGGGGGAGAGGGAATTCACCCAAAGTCACACAACTATTAAATACGAGAGGCAAGAACTGAACTCCGAACTTATAGATGCCAAGTCTACCACTTTCTCTACTACACCACCTAGTTGCCTAGGCATAAAGGGTGTTATCAAGGAGATTAATAATTTGAAAAGGAAGGCCTATAGTCATTTAGTGAAAGGGATGGATAACCAATGGACAGTTCACACATTCCATTAGTATCTGCAAGGTGTCAAAAGATCTAGATAGAGGAAGACCCACAGCATGTAAATGAACTCTCTAAAGGAGATTTCTAGGACACTGACAAGGGTTTAGAGAGCAAGAAAAGCTGTGGATGGGTTGCCATCTGCACCCATGGAGTGTGTATGCACACAAGTGAGAGCACAGATGTAACGGAGAAATATTTATTAAGCATTCACTCCTGCTCTAACTCCTCACTTCCATTAGCTGCTCTGCTTGGTTTCAAATGCATAAACATCCCGCCCCTGGCCCTGAGGGCCCTCATGCCAGTACCCTCAGGTGCTTCCCCTTTTCCGGTTCCTTTTCGTGTGTTGTCTTCTCCCGCTGGATTGTAAGTCCCTTGAAGGCCAGGACTGTCTTTCTTTTCTTTAATATGTATCCCTAGTGTTTAGCACAGTGCTTGGTTGTTTCATAGTGGATGTTTATTGACCGATTAACTATGCCAGTTAACTCTATGAATGTAGATGGTGCTAATTAAATCAAAGCCCTGGGTTCATTCCTCAGATGAGACAATTAACTGCCAAGTCCCACAACACAAATACAAGACCCTATAAGAGAGTGCAGATAGATGGCTCAGTGTTACCCATCCCCACCACGGGTGAAACAATCCAAAGTCTATGAAAGTTCTGTTTCTCATCAGTGCATTATAAAATGGAATGTTAGAACTGGAAGGAATCTTAGACATCATTTGAGTCTATACCCTTCATATTACACATTTGGGAACTGATGCCCAGAGATGCCAAGTGATCTTCCTAAGGTCATCTGATGGGTTAATGCCAGTTTTGGAACTAGGACTCTAGTCCAATTCTCTTTCTCCTACATCATTTCCAAAAGACAGCCCATCATCATCACATGAGGTAGCGAACATAACACAGACAAAACCCAGCCTCCATTTTCTTTCCCCACACTGGCAAACTCCCATATATCAATTAGCCCCTAACCTGACTAATAAGACAAAGCGTCCTTTTCTGTCTGAACCACTGGTAAAGATGCTCCAAATTCATAACATCTCTATTAGGAAGAAGGAAAGACTTGATAACTAAGTGGAGACCAATAAAAAAACCAATCCTAAAAAGAAACCTCATGGAGAAAATGCTGAACTATGAGCCAGAACACTGGTGTTCTAGGTCCAGTTCTGGTAATGACTGTGGGACTTTGGACTCATCACTTACTCTCACTAGTTCTACTTCATATATGAAATGTAGATGGAAGGAATCAGGAAGACCTGGGTTCAAATGCCTGCTCTTATATTCTATATCATCTTGGGCATGTCACTTAATATCTTTGAGACTCAGTTTCCTCATATGTAAAATAAAAAGATGTACTTTATAGTTTCTTAAGATCTTTTCTAGCTCAAAAACTATGATCCTACAATTGTATTAATATTCTTTCAATTTCTATCTAGGGAAAAACAAAAACAGCTCAGGGCACATGAAGGGGTGGTGACTCACAAACTGGATATGGTAGTACTAACAGTTTTTTAAGCCATTGACTCATCAATGGAACCCGGAAAATAAATGGATTTAGAGTGGGTAAAAAAATTAACCCCTCCAAAGAAAGTCTTGGTATTGAATCTGAAACAAAGCCTGGGAGCTTCTCAATTTCTGTTTCTCCTTTTCTTCGGAATTCTTTTGGTGTTTGTTTGTTTGTTTAAATTCTTTTCCATACTCCAGTTCCTAAGAATCAGGGGAGAATTGCAAATTGAGAAAAGGTCATGAGTTTTGGCAATTAGGAGAGCACTGGGGACTCGAAGAGAGAAATTTTAGTTGGGGAATGAGTCAAGGATAATACAGAGATTGAGAGCCTGAGGAACTAAAAAGATAGCAACACCCTCAACAAAAACAGGAAACTTTAGAAGGATTTATGGAAAAAGATAACGTAAAGAAATAAGTATGCAGATTATAATCCATTCATGTCTGGTTATCTTGTGCAATTCACTCTGTCTTCCTGCAAATAGGAATGGAAGAGGTCAGGCTCTATTTCACCAGTCACTGGCCCCAGTCACAAAGCATGGCCCACTGAGGGGCCCCTGTTGTATTGATGAGGGCATCAAAATTTCCCAGCAACAACCTATAAAAATGTTACAGATGCCCAAGGGCCAATGCCCAGCCTAGAAGAGAAAAGGTTTGGAACCTGCACAGCCACAGGGGGCAGATAGGACATGGTTGCACAAAAATGGGTGAAGTGGGTAATAAAACTATTGGAAAGAAATGCAGGCCACTAGGATACACAACCCCAGTTCTAGCAAACAACACCCTGAGTGACTTTCTTAGACTAGAAGCTGCAGAAAAATTACCGACGTGCGTCTGTAGATGATGTTTCCTCTTTGGGCATTCCCCGTACCAAAAAAAAAAAATCATAGCTCTAGTCATATCTCCAAAGGTTTGATATCAAAGATGGAATGAACACAAATATATAACACTAAAAGCCATTCTCCATTGGATCAAAGCACATGAACAAAAGAAGAATTTCAAATGATTAACAGCCATATGAAATACAGAGCATTTCAAAAGTCTTGGTGCCATTTTAAGCTTTAATAGAATTGTATTAAGACTTTTAAAATAGTCTGCAAGCTCCAAATCACTAATTAATAATAATAAAAATGCAAATTAAAACAACTGAGTTTTTACCTTGCACTCAAAAAGTTTGCAACAATGATAAAATATAGAAACAATTGATGTGGAGGCGTTCTAGTAGTGTATTAAGGCAGAGTTAGAGTTGGTCCAACTATTCTGGAAAGTCATTTGGAATTATGTGGGGAAAAGTGACTAAAATGTCTCTATCTTTTGACACGGAGATTCCACTGTTAGGTCTATCACCAAGGAGGTCAACAGCAAAAAGAAAGACCCATACACACCAAAATATTTACAATGGCACTTTTTTGTAGTAGGAAAGATCTAGAAATAATATAGAAGTCTGTCGATTGGGAATGGCTAAAAAATATTGTAGTGCATGAATGTAATGAAATATTACTTCACTATAAGAAATCATGAGTGTGAAGAACACAGAGAAACACGGTGGAAACATGAACTGGTGCAAAATAAAGTACACAGAACCAAGGAAATGATATACATACACACTGACTGCAACAATATAAATAGAAAAAACTCAATAATTAAAAAATTGAAATTAAATGCTGCATGATTATAATGACCAAGCTTGACCCCTAAGAAGGCATATGAGAATGTGCCTCCCTCCCTTCTTTTCAGGGACAGGGGACTACATATGTAGAAAATTGCACCTAATGTCCAATTTGATTGGTATTATGGTTAGTTTTACTGAATTGTTCCCCCTCCCCTTTTTAAAAAATTCTTTATAATAAAAAAATGCTTCTCTGGATTGGGGAGGAGAGAGACATATATTGGAAAATAAAGTGACATAAAAACAAAAGAAATTAATTTTTAAAAATTTAGTTGTCTATCAACAATGGTACAAAGTTTCCATTTGCTCATTGTCAACCAGTCAATAAGCATTTATTATGTGCTCAGGAAATGCAAAGAAAGGGGAAGAAAATCCCCATCCTTCAGAGGGAAATCATTAGTAATGCTCCTTGGTGCTCTAGTCAGTGTCTGGCACATAGTAAGTTGTTAGTAAATGTTTATTTTCTGAATGACTAGCATGGGGGGGAAGGAGAACAAGGAATGGGGAAAGGCCTTGAAGAAGGTAAGATTTGAGCTGAATTTTAAAGATAGCCAAAGAAGTCAGGAAGTAGAGATAAAGAGAAATAATATTCCAGGTATGAGGTATATCCAGTGGAAAAAGCACAAAATCCAGAGATGGAGTATTCTTGGAATAACAAGAAGTAGACCAGTGTGGCTGGGCCATAGAATTTGAGGAATAAACACACAAGCAGATCTCTGAGGACTGGAGCCAGGAAGCAAGAAGCAAGAGGAGGCCAAAAGAGGAGTCATGCCAGAGTGCAGGGCTCTCTGCAATTAGTTTAAGAATTGTCATGCCCCCTAAGCAGCCAAAAAGCCTTGGAAGGGTGGGGAGACTCTTCAAACTCCTATAGCTCAAGCCCCTTTCACACCAAACCCATGAATTCCTTAAGGTCAGGGACCATGTCTTCTCCATTGCTGGCTCACTCAAGCATAGCTACAGGGCTGGGCATAAAATTTGCTGATTGATGGTTGAACTTCTAGGTTCTCTGTCCCCTGAGTTTACAGCCTTGGGCAGATAACAACATGCTTGCACATTGCAAGCAAACATAACAAAGGGCATGAGAAAGGCACATGGAAAGCTATTTGTATCATGAGCCTAGAACCAATGCAATTATAAAATATAAGTATACAGAGCCATCCCCAGACATGGACTATTAGGTCTTCACCTGCCTTGGGTAAAGAAGAATAGAGGACCTTTCATGTCTTCTCAGGTCTTTTTGTTGGGTTTTCTATTAAGGAATAACAGAGTTCAAGGCATTTAATGATACATAAAACATTTCTATTGTCTGTTAAAGTTAAATAGAGAATCCCTTCTTGTCTACACATGGAATAACAGCCCCTCCAAAAGGACACCTCCTTGAGGGCAGAGAGACCAACTTAACTATTTCTGGAACTTCCCCTATTGCTTCTATATTGTATTCTAGCACAAGACTGACCACGTCACACTACCCAGCTCAAGAAGCTTCACAAGTTCCCTATTGTTTCTATGGTAAAATACAAACTTTTTTGTAGTATTTACAGTCCTTTACAATCGGACTCCCACCTAGCTCTCCAGACCATTTACACATTACACCTGTCCTCTAAATTCTCCATCAAATTAGCCTATTTGTTGGACCTTGTACCTGAAATTCAATCTTCTACAGTGTATGGGGCATCCAGGAGGACTAGCATCTCTGATGTGAGGGCTTGTGGAGCCCTTTTCTGGGCTCTTCATCCACCTTTGGTGTCCAACCAGCCACCCAACTCTGACCTGTGGCTCCAAGAAGCTATATACTATGCACAGTGACAACACCCCAGTAAGCCATCTTGGCAGATGGGCTAAACCAGGTGGAGGGTAACTGACAGGTCTCAAACCTTGGTGAGTTAGAAAGATGTCTACCACAAGCATGTGAAGACTTTACAGGGTGGAATGGGCAGATGAGTCCAAATAGTTCCAACAGCCAGGAAGGAGACTGAAGCAGGCACTGTGGAAAGCTTAGAGCTTGGGCAAGCATTGAAGATACTAAATTCATCCATTGCATCCCAGGCCATAGCCAGTCATTTTGACTTTTGTCTTGCCACTGGACTTTGATGACTCTGGAAGAGAGAATGAGACTGATGATTCTGTGCAACTCTGCCTCATTTAAATTCAATTCACAATTAAGTCAAGATATTACCCCATGATGTCATTGGTGCTCTTTGAAAACTAAGAACAACAACAATTCAATCTCCTGTACCTGTGCCTTTGCAATGCTGCCCTTACCTCTTGGAACCCATAGCTCCCTTCAAGGCTAGCTCACCCCCTCTCCTTTTAGAAGTCTTCCCTGATTACTGCTGTTGTTAGTGTCCTCCCCAAAATTATCTCCTATGTACTTATCTGCACACATAGGATTATAGATTCTGAGTTATAAAGGAATTTAGAGGCCAGCAAGCCCACCTCCTTTATTTCCATATAAGGAAACAGAGGCACAGGAAAGTTAAATGTCTTGCCCAGGGTCACACAACTTGCACATTTCTGAGGTGGAATTTGAATCCAGATCTTCCTGACACTAAGTTCAATGATCTACCCATTAACCATGCTGCCACCATTGTTCTATACCTCTCTCCAAGTAGAACATAAGCTCCTTGAGGAGAGTGACTTCTTTTTTGTCTTTGTATTGCCAGTGTCTGGTATATCGTAGGAATTTAGTAAATGATTACTGAATGGAATGGAATTGAACTAAAAAAAATGATTACTGACCAAAGAATAGCCCCTGAGGATTTGATTTCCAGACTCCATATAGAGGAGTTATTTAGAATGATTGGATAATGGCCATAGGGCCTACTTTGATTCTTCTTTCCAGGTCATTTTTGGAGTAATAGGATCATAGAGTTAGAGGAGAAAGGGTTATCTATTATCTGCTTATAGATGAAGGAACTGAGATTAATTTTGTACTAAGTACTAAGTACTAAGGTCACACAGGCGGTGAATGGAAGAGGTGAGATTTTTTTTTTTGCTTTTTGGAGGGGCAATTGGGGTTAAGTGACTTGCCTAAGGTCACATAGCTAGTAAGTATTAAGTGTTTGAAACAGGATTTGAACTCAGGTCCTCCTGACTCCAGGGCCGGTGCTCCATTCACTGCACGACCTAGCTGCTCCAAGAGGTGGGATTTCAATGGAGCTTCTCTGATTCTTTCCTCCCCACTTGGCTGAGTTGTCAATTAACAATCCCCCTGGAGGGTGACTCTATGAACCTGCCACTGACTGCTGACCTACCAGCTCTAAACTCTGAGTCTGCAAAATTGGACCTGATTCAAATCTGGGAATTGACCATCCCCTACTCAGTGTCAAATACATTTGGGATTGTCTTGGCAAAGATGCTGAAGTGGTTTGCCATTTCCACTTCCAGCTCATTTGACAGATGAGGAAACTGAGATGCCTTTACTGTTCCCCCCAAAAGGGAAATACTGAAATGGAAGGACTAACTTAGGAAAAGGATATGGGTGGTCAGTAGGAGTACCCTTTCTTGTACTTTCTTATACTTAGTACAACTTAGACAGCTGGGTAGCACCAAGTGTAGAACACTGGACCTGGAATAAGGAAGATTTGAGTCAAATGTGACCTCAGACACTTCCTAACTGAGTGACCCTAGGCAAGTCACTTAACCTCTATCTGCCTCATTTGTAAAATGGAGATAATGATAGTGTTTACCTCCCAGGGTGGTTGTGAGGATAAAATGAGATAATTTTTGCAAAGTGCTTTGTAAACCTTAAGGTGTTATATAAATGCTATTATTATTTTTCTTATTATTATTATACCATATACTATAAAAGTAAAAGGGACCTTATAAATCATTTGGCCCAGTACGCTCATTGCACAGATAAAGAAATCAAAACCCACAAAATTTAAGTGACTTGACCAACATAACCGAACCAGAACTAGTACCTCGACCAATGAATGATCTTTTCACCACACAACAGCCATCACATAAAAGACTGAGACATGATTTGGTTTACTAGTATTATTCACAGACTGATGATTTTGAAAAAGAAAAAAATCTGTCATTTTCCCCTTGTTCCTCTTTCAGGTTTCTGCTCCTTTTCAGTCTCGATTCCAAAGGCTACTAGGATAAAATGGAAGGATTTCACTCAATAGGGAGGGGCCAGAAACGTAAGATTTGTGTACTTGTACTACCTCCCAGTAGGGAGAGTACAAGATCTGGAGTCAAGAAAACCTGGGTTTGAATCCCATCTCAGACACTTATCAGCCGTGTGACCCTAGGCAAGACGGTTTGCTTCTCTGTGCCAGTTTCTTCATCTCTTAAATAAAGGGTTTGGACTAAGTGACCTCTAAAGGTCCTTCTAGTTCCAAAATCTATGATCTTAGTATCTATGAAGATAGATTGTAAATAGAAAGGACTGTCTTCTGTGAAATGTGAGAGGGAATTTGGCATTGGATTGGGTCATTCTATTTCCTGGTTAATGAGGAAAAATTCACTGTAAGGGATACTTTTTATCTTGAATGCTGAATTAGGCGTGCATTTTCACACATGGCCAATGTGTGTATTTATTTCACTTTACTGCACTTATAATACAAGGAGGAGTCCTACTGAGATGGTGTGTCAGAATGTCACAATGTCCCAAAATGTCCTTGAGAAATGACAAGGAGGCATCATTGTGCTGTGGGGAGGAAGAGACAGCTTTCTGAACCCTAGTGAGTGAGATTCTGCCTTCCTGAAGTTGTTTCCCAAAAAGACCCCCAAGGACAGGCAAATTCACTTTACCAAGTTTAGCCAGGTTACCAAGACATCAAATTTCAAATAAGGTAAAAATGATGACATCTCAAGAAACTCAGACTCATGCTGCCAAAGACAAGGTATACCAATGAACTCACTCAGCTTTGTCTTGGAAGGCCAGAGAATTTTTAATAATCATACTCCAAAAAAGATGAGCATAAAGGAAGAAGATGCGATTGAAGTTTATCATGAACAGACAGGGGGTCATTCAACAGTTTAGATATCCCGTTTTTTTCTTTTCCATTAATCCTTTTCTATTTTTGAACAATAGTTCTTTTGTAATGTGGTATTTGAAACTGGCACCCTATCTCTGGGAGTCTTACTTTCAAAGTATGGTATTTTGAATTCTGGTGCTATTCTGGTAGGCTATCATTTGTTTTCATTTTGCTGAACTCTCGTTCTCAGCCCCCTTCCTACTTCCTTGTCATCTTTTTTTCTGAAAAATATGCATATGCATGCCACCAGGACTGTACATTGCAGAATCGTTGGTGATAAAATCTTCCAGAGTGTTCTAAATGACTTTCCTATTGACCCTGAAGTTCTATCCTGTGATCGCTTCACTTCTAGATTATAACTTTCATCAGATGATGAAAGTTTTTCAGAGAACTGAACTGTGAAGAAATGATGTTTCCTTCATTTAAATCTACTTTTTAATATAAATCCAATGGTCTGGAGCAGAAAGGAATATCAGGCTAGAAATGGAGATGCTAGATCAGGTTACAGTCATGACTAATTCTAAAAGTGCTTTCCCAAAGACAGGATTCATTTTAAGATTTAAAATCTTGTCAGAAGTTTGCACAAAAGTTACTAATTTTCTGTTAGCAATTAATAAAGGTATTGATGAAGAAATGTATGGGGCAGCCCAGTGCTTTTTACTTCTGTTGTATTTATCGGCCTGGGACATGGGTTTTGAATGGACATTGCCTGTACCAACTTCATTAAAATAAACAAAATATATTGAAAATAAGAAAGAAGTGGCAATGAGGAGAAGAGAAGAGGGAAGTCTTGATAAAATATTTCTAAAAGAAAAAAAAGAATTTGAGGGAAAATTAAAAGAAAGCTATGTCACTCTCCTCCCCCCAACAAACAAGAAGCTTCCAGATTGGTTAACAGTAAGCAGCAGAGAGTTTTAGAGGAGGCAGAGCAGACCTCAGGGTATGGAATATCTAAGGTGAAATCCTGTCCCTGATACTGCTAGCTTTGTAACCCTGAGCAAGGCAAGTAGTCTAACATCTAAGTGCCTCAGATAAATACCTGAGGCTATAATTTGCAGAACAGTTGCAAAACTACTTTTGGCAAAGTAGGTTTACTCACCAAGAATTCCTTGTACCTGAAAAATCAGGAAAGAAAGAGAG
>CM053590.1:125161113-125181325 GCA_028646515.1 Pseudochirops corinnae
CCAATTTTCCCACATCTTCTCCAGCATTTATCATTTTCCTGTTTTATCATGCTAGCCAATCTAACAGGTGAGATGTGGTACCTAAGAGTTGTTTTGATTTGCATTTTTCTAATCAATAGTGATTTAGAGCATTTTTTCATATGATTATAGATATCTTTAAATTTCTTCCTCTGACAACTGCCTGTTCATATCATTTGACCATTTATTAATTGGGGAATGACCTGTATTCTTATAAATTTGACTCAGTTCTCTGTATATTTTAGAATATTTTAGAAAATTTAGAATCTTTATCAGAGACACTGATTGTAAAAATTCTTTCCCAATTTTCTGCTTCCCTCCTAATCTTGGTTGCATTGGCTTTGTTTGCACAAAAACTTTTCAATTTATTGTAATCAAAATTATCCATTTTGCATTTCCTAATGCTTTCTATCTCTTGTTTGGTCATAAATTCTTCCATAAATCTGACAGGTAAACTATTCCTTGCTCTCCCAGATAAAAGCATTATTCTTAGAAGAGGGGTATAGGCTTCACCAATCTGTTAAAGGATCCATGACACAAAAGAGGTTAAAACCCAACAATCTATCCCAACTTTTTATTTATTAGATAAGGAATCTGAGCTCCAGAGCATGGAAAGGATATGCCCAAGGCAACAGCAGTAGAGCTGGGATTCTAATCCAGCCCTTCTAACTCCAAATATAAAAAAGACATAAAATAATACAAAACAAAGAAAGTAAAACAAGAATAACAGTGAACATATTGATTATGACTATATAAAGGGTTAAAATGTACACACAAGTACAGAAATAAATAGGCAAAAAGAATGGAAGGGGACATGGAGTATCTATGTTCTGTAGTAATTCGCATGTTAAAGTTCATTTTCAAAAAGCTGTTGTTCTGTCATGTCCAACTCTTCATGACCCTATTTGAGTCATGATACTAGATACTAGAGTGATTTGTCAATTCTTTCTCCAGTTCATTTTACAGATGAGGAAACTGAGGCAAACAGGGTTAAGTGACTTGCCCAGGGTCATACTGCTAGCAGGTATCTGAGGCCACATTTGAACTCAGGTCTTCCTGACTCCAAGCTAAGTGCTATATCTACTGAGCCACCTAGCTGCTCTTCAAAAATATAGTTTAAAATACATAGTTAGGGGCAGCTAGATGGCACAGTGAATAGAGCACCGGCCCTGGAGTCAGGAGGACCTGAGTTCAAATATGACCTCAGACACTTGTCACTTATTAGCCGTGTGACCTTGGGCAAGTCACTTAACCCCAACTGCCCTGCTTTCCTTCCTCTCTCCAAAAAGCAACAACAACAACAAAAAGATACATGGTTAGCTGATTTTGTAGTCATGTAAAGTTAAGTTCAGAATAAAAAATAAAATGATTTTTACCCACTCCCTTGACAAGGCCAACAACCACTGGCCTTTTATTTCAAACTGCTGATCTTTTCTGTGAGTTAGACTCAAGCTTGATTATGAGGTTCCAAGTCAGAAATCTGGCCAGACCTGGTTAGGTAAAAGATAATGCAGCTAAAAGAAAAAATCCAACTCTCCTCAGCACCCAGTTATCTCAGAGAGACTTGTGCCCTGGCTGAAAGTGAGCCACACCTACATTTTTTAAGACTCTACCACAAACAGCAAACTAAGAAGGAAATAGAAAACCACTCAATAGAATGAGAGACCCAGGCCCTGGCTCCCAGCTTTCGTTGTCAGGAAACCTTAACAATAGCAAAGGTGCCACATTCATTAGGGCTGTGGTAGAAAGGGCACTAAATAGGCACCATGAGGGGCTGAATCCTGGCTTTGCTACTTGTTCCTTCTGTGGTCATGGTTTAGTCAAACTTCTTTGTGCCTCAGTGTTCTCAGCTGTAAAATGAAAGCATCATATTAACTCAGTAGGGCCAAACCTTACATAAGGCTCTCTCTGAGCTTCATATATTGACTTAGCTTTAAATTGCAATATCTACATTTTATTGTATTTTAATTGTGTTGTGTATTGTTTTATTGCATAGATTTGGTTAAATATTTCCCAATTATACTTGAATCTCCTTCAATGGCATTCAAGTGTGTTGTGGGCTACCTTTCTAGCTCTAAATTCCACACTTCTCAAATTCTCCCATTTATATGGCATTTACATAATTGTTTTAAAGTTTGCAAAGCAAAGCACTTTACAAACCTCATCTGATTTGATCCTCACAAAGACCCTGTGAGGTACGAGCTATTATTATCCCTAGTTTAGAGATGAGGAAATAGGCTGAAAGAGTTTAAACGATTGTCCAGAGTCACAAAGCTAATAAATTATCTGAGGCTAGATTCTAACTCAGGTCTTCACAGCCCCAAGTCCAATACTCTATTCACTGTATCACCTAGCTACTCAGATTAGGCACCCAGGGACAACTGAGGCAGGATAATAGATTCAGGACACTAGGGGCCACCTAGTCTATCTCCTGCATTTTACAGATGAGACAGGTAAGTGATTTGCCCAAGGTCATACAGTCAACTTCCAGGCAGAATTTGAACCCAAGATCTCTGATTCCAGAGTCACGACTCTTTGAGAGAAATTGAAATGTATAGGTAGGCTCTTGTCCTTTGAGCTAAGAGCTATAGTAGTTTGTTTTATGTATGGTCTGGACCCATGTATTTATCTCTCTGAGAATGAAAGTTAAACTTGGCCCATGTGTGAGAGGAGCTTACAATAACTCAGAACAGATTTTGGGGGAAATAGAGTCAAGACCAGTTGAAGTGGAAGTACGAACTGGGAAGAACTATAGAGAGAAATGTTTAGTAAAACAATTGGAGACTCACAGAGGCTTTATAAAAACCCAGAATATGAAACTTTGACCTCAGTTTTGAGCTGGCAGTGGTCCCAGTAGAAGGCTATAAGGCCAGAGGCTGCTTACATTAGTATCTCAAGGAAGACTTCGTTATAGTGCAGGAGGCCAGGAATCTGGTTGGAAAGCCAGACGATAGCCCTCACCATCAAAAGGAGACACTCAGGCTTAGGGCTCTTTGCCAGCGGCTCTGGCTGTAACTATTAAAAGGATCCACTTATTGGGTGTCTGTGGGTGGTAGGTGAGGCACAGGTGGCTGGGAAGGGGTAGACATGGAAGATCCTGTGACCAACATGATCATCTGAGACATTTTGTCTTCCTAAAGACTTTTTTCTCCTAAAGGAAATCTTTCTCTTCTCCCTCCCTATTTGCTAATACCCCATCTTAATTCCATTGTCCCATTCCCTTAGCTTACAGCTCCTACCTCTTTTATGTAGGCAATAAGAGGGATGAACAACAGCCTCCACCCAAAATTAGGAAATCCTAGCTAGTTTTCCATCTGGTCTGACGTCTTTGGGAAGCTCACTCCCAGGGGAGGGGTAGTCTCAGTTCTATTCATGGTTGAGCACACCACCTACTGAAAATGTGAGAACAGGACTCACGTCCTGGACTTAGCAACATACAGCAACATACATACATGTATATGTCATACATGACATAGAGTATTAATCGATCCCTCAATAAATATTTGTAATGCACGATGTGACAGGCAAGGTACTAAGTGCTAGGGATCCAAAGAAAGGCAAAATCATTCCTCGCCCTCAAGACACTTACATTCTAATAAAAGAACGGAGTCAGACTGTGAAGGATTCAATTCCAAACAAAGTACTTTATATTTGATCTTGGGGCTAATAGGGAGCCACTGGAATTTACTGGGTAACTAGGTGACATGAGCAGACTTATGTTTTAGGAAAATCTGTGTGGAAGATGAAGTGGAGTGGAGAGAAGAGAGAAGGGGAGACCAAAAGGAAGCTACCAGAGGAGTTCACAGAGAAAAGAAGGCCTTAGCTAGAATGGTATCTGAGTGAATGGAGAAAATCAGGACCTATCCAACAGATTTCTTGGAGGTAGAAGAGTTGGATACCGATTAGAGATGTCAGATGAATTGAGAGTGAGGAGCCGAGGATGCCAGCAAGGTGGCACAAAATATTAGACTTGGAAATTAACCTGGAGGTCACCTTGCCCAATCTCTCAATTCACAGAGGAATATCCTCCATAGAATCCACTCACATAACCAAATTTTTGAATATTTCCAATGCCAGGAAAGGCAGCAACACTCTTGAACAACTCTAAATGTAAGCAGATTAATATATACATATATAAAAAATATATATATGTGTATGCATGTGTACATGTATATATGTATACACACATATACAATGTGCACACCACACACAAGCACACACATATGCACACACATGTACACACATATATGTGTACACGCATGTGCATTCATATGCCATATACCATGTACATGTTGTTATATATGATTGTGTACGTGTGTGTATACATGCACAGATACACACATGCGAACACATGTGCATTCATATGTTATGCACTGTGGGTATTATTATATGCTATTGTGTACACATATGTGCATACATATACACATGCACATATCTGTACACACATGTGAATTCACAGGTTATATGCTGCGTATATGCGATTATATATACTGTTGTGTGCATGCGTGTATGCATGCACATATATGTACACACATGTGAATTCACATGTTATATACTGTGCATATATGGTTATATGTACTATTGTGTACATATGTGTATATACACATGCATACATATATGCACACATGTGTATTCATATTATATATACTGTGTATAGATGATTATATATACTATTATGTACATATGTACGTGTGTATGTGTGTATACATACACTCACATATGCCACGTTGAAATCTAACTCCTTGTAGCTTCATTGATCTTAGTGCTGTCCTTTGAATAAAGCAGAATTATAATCTCTCTTCCACACAATAGCCTTTAAATATTTGAAGAAAGCTAGTAGGTCTTCTCCAGGGTAAATAGCCCCAGCTCCTGCATCTCTTCTCCATTACACATGGTTTTCAAATTTCTTCACCATTCCAGTCATGCTTGAATCTCTATAAGTATGACGCCCAAAACTTAACATAGTATTACAGATGAGGTCAGACCAGGCCAACCTATTAGCCTATTTTAAGATTGCTGAAAGAGGGGAAAGTACCAAATGATTTTTTTTCCTAAATACACACACAAACACACACACACGCACACACAAATCAGACATTATACCAACACCCCCAGAGTAATTAATAGGATTGTCTAATTTTTTTTTAGAAATAGCCAGTAGTGCAATAGATAGAGTGTTGGGCCTAGACTTTTAGTCCTGAGTTCAAATTTGGCCTAAGACCCTTGATAGCTAGTGTAACCCTGGGCAAATCACTTAACCTTTTTCTTAGTTTCCTCAACAATAAAATGGGGCTAAGAATACCACCCATCTTGAAGGGTTATTGTAAGGATCAAGTGAGATAATATTTATAAAAGCACTTAGCACAGTGCCTGGCACATTGTAGGCACCATATGTTTTCTCCTTTCCCCTTTAATAATTTTTTAAGAGAACAATTTATACATACATTGAGGGTAACATTGAAGGAAAAAAATGAAAAAAAAGAACTGTCCGGATTTCACAAATAGTATTCAACAGCAGACTAAAGACAGGTGCTGGAGGGAGTATGAATGGGAGAAGAAGGGCAGATTAAAGGGTCAGTTTTGAAATCAGCAAACTGCCTGTGATACATACTAGCCCCATGACTATGCCCATAGTCATTTAACTTCTCAGTGACTCAGGCAACTCTGTCAAATAATGATGGCAGTGTTGGAAGGATCTTTTACAGCAAGAGTTCCCTACACTGATTGACTGAAAGGCACAGAGAATAGAAGACGCCACTGTGCTTCCTCGCCAAATTGTAAAACAATAATAATAATAATTGATTTGGTAAGGGAAAATGCAGCCTTAAAGGGTATCTTCTCCAACAAGGTGCTTTTCTTTCATGTTTAAAATCAAACAAATTTCCTTGATGGAAACATCAGCGGTCGCATCAGTTGAAGTATAAAACAGAAAGGTACGGTGCCAAAGCTATTTGTCACTGTCATGGAAGACAAAAAGAAGAGGGAACGTGACCTATAGATGGTCGTGTTCTTCAGAAGTTCCTGTCTGCCGATAACTGCACCAATGGCATCTAATTTCATTTCTGGCACTTGCCCCCTTCTCTCCACCAAAACAATGTTTACTCTTCTCCAAGGCCTCCTCTCTTATTGTCTAAACTTTTACATCTTAACTGATGCTCTTGTTTCCAGTCTTTCCCTCTGTCCAATTCATATTCCACACAATTGCCAAATTATTATTCCTAGAACACAAATCCAGCCATGTCACTCCTCTACTAAAAAAAAAAAATCTTCAGTGGCTTCCTATTATCCCAAGGATAAAATACAAAATCCTCAGTCTCACATTTAAAGACCTTCACAATGTTACTCCTGCCTTCCTAGTCTCACTTGATACTACTCCTCTTCACTCTCTGTTCTCATCAAACTGATCCACTGTCTATGACATCCAATCTCCTGCTTCCCTGACTTTATCTAGCTTTTCCCCATGACTGGAATGCCCTCTCTCTTCACCTCCGCTTATTAGAATACCTCAGGTGCCACCTATGGCCTTTGCTAAACCCAGTTGTTAATACTATCTTTGACTTCAAATTTCCTTGCATTATATTTATTTGTATATATACAGGGTGTCCCTAAAGTCCTGACACATAGGAAATCTCATTAACTATGTATATTTTTGAGAACTGAAATGAATGAAATTTTCAACATTTTATTTAATTAGCATAAATGAGATTTCATAGGAAGACATAGGAAACCTCATTAATTAAATTAATCTCATTAATATGGAAAATAGTCCCCAATAGCTAATGAAAGTTTTTATTCCATATGAAAGTCATGGCTAAAGTTTATGCTAATTAAATAAAATGTTGGAAATTTCATTCATTTCATTTCTTGAAAATATGCAGTCAGGGTGGCTCCCTGGCAGTGAGTAGAGCAGGGGGACCTGGAGTCAAGAGGACTTAAGTTCAAATCCAGTCTCAGACACTTAACACTTACTAGCCATGTGACGTTGGGCAAATCACTTAACTCAAACTGCTCTACCTTCGCCCCTCCAAAAAGAAAATAAAAAGAAAGAAAATATGTATAGTTAATGAGATTTCCTGTGTGTCCAGACTTCAGGGATACCTGTATTGTATCCCTTTAGTAAAATATAAACTTGTTGGAGGACAAGAATTGGTTTGAGTTTGTCTTTGGTGCCCAGCACCCAGCATATGCCTCCTTTGTAGTAGCTGCCCCCAAAATGATTAATGGATTGAAAAGCTCAGGTCTCCTGTAGCCTATGTTCTTTCTGCTATATCACAGCAGCCTCCCAATTCTTAAAGATGTTTGTTCCACTCTTTCAAGATAAAAGATAAATTCTCAATAAAGCCAACCAGAAATGGATTTGTCTTGCTTTCTTTGTCTCATTTTTGTCAGTTCCACCCCCACTTCTCCTCCTACATACACAAGCTGCTAAATCAAGACCTCCAAACCTTGCCCTGGAAACAACCTCGGCTGCCAAAATGCTCCTTCACAGAACTGACACACCCTGCAAAGGGACAAATCGGTCTGGCATGGGAGAGAGGGAAAGTAGGTGAGGACAACAGCCAAGTCCAGAGGGCCTAGAAATAATGTAGACAGCACTTAGCAAGTTCTAGGGAATGGGCCAAAACAAAGATATATAAAGTGCCCAATTCCAGGCCACTCCTCACCCCACCCCAAGCTGGAACCCTCGTGTGAGGCATGGAGTGCTGCCCAGGCCCCCACCTCTATCTCCTCTGGCTGAGATATGACCACTAGAAAATCAGGAGCTCGAACACTTTGGGGGGAAAAGTTATATGTAAAACAGCCTCTGGGCTTTCTAACCCGATCTGAGTCGCCTACACCCCAAGCGCCGAGCCCTAAGTCCCCGGCCTTCTAGGAGGTCGGATCCTGGGCTGCAATGGCAGCAGGGTGGATCGTTCTCGGGTTAGGGGAGTAGCGCCAAAGCCTCAGTTGCAGGCGGACCGAGCCCGGGCAGGGCCAGGGTGGAATGGGCTGAGCAGGGGAGCGGGGTACGTGCCGTCAGCCCGGTTCAGAGCTCCCTTAGGCAATCTTCTGGGATCTCACGGTCAGATACAGCGAGCTCCCAGTGCCAGCCAGAACACAGCACCCAGGTGGTCAGCTTCTACGGAGCCGCGGAAACTCTGCGGACCTGCGGTGCGCTGCACTAGCTAGACGGCTAGCTAGGCTAGCTCCCTCCCGGGATTCCCTCGCGTGGCCGCAGCCCGGAGCACCCGCGCCCACGCCCTCCTCGATCTCCCCCGCCCCCGCGCTCCCCGCCTCCTCCTCCTACTCAACCTCCCTCTGTCCTTTTCAAGACTTCGGCGGAGCCGGCTAAGGTAGCAGCCTTAGGAAGCCGAGCTAACCCAGCCCGCCGCCTGCCGTCTGACCCCCGCCCAGGCGCATCCTCTCCCGAGCCGCCGCAGCCGCCGGTGCAGCTGCACAGGTAAGATGGGACTCAGGCAAAAGGATACCCACCTAGACCCTGGCCCCTTGGGAGCTTCCAAAGAGGGCTGGGGACTGGGGACACCTAAATCCTGACGGAGGTGAGGGACCAAGAGATCTCAAGTCTTCCCGGGAGAATCTGTCCCCAAGGAAGCTCAAGCACCAGAGTTCAGTCAAGCGCAGGGAAGGGCGTGTGGGGCTCTGAAGGGGACCGAGACCCGGAGAAAAGCTCAGCCACAACTGCGTTCTAATACCACTTCTGCCCTGGTTACCTGCTTTAACCCTTGTCCTATTCCGTGCCTTAGTTTCCCTAGCTGTGAATAGTGTATGACCACTCGCTGACGATTTGGTCTTATTAAAGTCTTGTAAAGCTAACCAAAAGAGAGCTTAATCTTGGGGAAGACGGAGGTGGGGAATGGGAATGAAAAGAGAATTCTTCCCATCCGAATGTCTCATCTCTGGACGTCACTTAACCTAGGCAAATCAGACGTCCACAATGGCGATGGCGATGGCGGGGGCGGGAGTGGGAGGGAGGCGGGGAAGGTACAAAAGTTCCATCCTGTAGAAATTTTCACCAATCCCTTTGCCCAACTATCCTTGGAAATCAAAAGTTCTTGCATTAAGTAGTCAATAATAAAAGCCAGAGGGTAAGATAGAAGTGACAGCTATAAATAGGTCTGGGGTATATACCCTATATATACCCCCAACACCCCCCCACCCCACAGATTGTGTGTGTGTGTCCTGAGTCTGCTGTCCTGGCTTGGGAGAGGTAGAGAGTTTCCTCAATATTCTGTTCTGGTTTCTTGAATTATAAGTGTTTATATAAGTAGTGAATTAAACCAAGGTTGTAGATTGTAAGTATATTTTTGACCATAAACCGCCATACTTGACTTGAAAAATAACAGGATGGTGCTGTGCTTTTATATCTTCTTGGGATCCTAGGACTAGAACTGGAAGGGGCCTGAGAGATCATCTAGAACAAACCTCCTCTGAAACACACCGGGACTCCGGCTCCTCATATTAGTTCTTTTATTTGTCCACAGATCATCTCTATGTGGGGTATCCTTTTTTTTTTTTAACAGGAGGATAAACTGAGACAGAAAGTTTATTAAGTAAGCAGCAGAATGGGTTCTTCAGTCCCAAAAATAAAAAGAGCAAAAATGCTGCTCTGGTTCAGGCACATGAGCCATCATCCATTCTAGAATTTTGTTTGACCTGTAAGTAGAACCCTTTGGGAGAGTAGGGTGATATAGTCAAGTCAACAAAAGACTTGAGTTATAAGCCAGCACTGCCACTAATTATTTTTTAACTTAATTTTTAATTTGAATTCCAAATTCTCTCCCTCCTTTTACCCCCTCCTCCACTATTTGAGAAGTCTGCCACTATTTCTTTGTGTAACCTTGAGCAAATAGCTTCCCTGGGCCTTAATTTCCTCATTTGGAAAATGAGAGAATTAGACTAGATGATTTATAAGGGCTCATATGTGTCTGAGAAACTAGGATTCTGTATATGGATTGTCCTTAGCATTAAACTCTAAGCTCAGGATAGGAGATAGGGATAGGGACCAGACCTGTGATTTCCTTGGTACAGGGTCCCAATAAGCCTTTATTAAGCATTTACTATACCAGGCACTTTGCAAAGCCCTGAGGATAAAAGGAAAGGCAAAAAAAAAAAAGCCTCAAGAAACTCATATATTAATAAGGTAGAAAGCAGGCAAGCAATTCTGTACATACAAGATATAGACAGTGTAAATCAGAGGGAATCTCAAAGGGAAGACGCTAGCATTGAGGGGAACTGAGAAAAGTGTCGTATTGTAGAAGGTGGGACTTCATCTGAGATTTGAAGGTAGCCAGGAGGTAGAGTTGAGGAAAGAGAGAATTCCAGGACAGTCAGAGAAAATGCAGTCAGGAGATAGAACATCTTGTGCAAGGAACAGCAGAGGAAGCCAGTGTCACTGCTTTGTAGAGTACGTGAAGAGGAGCAAAGAGTAGGAAGATTGGAGAAGTAGGAAGGCAGAGAGTTGTAAAAGGATTTAAAAGCCAAACCAAGTTTTTTATATTTGATCTTGAAGGTAATGGGGAACCCCTGGAATTTACTGAGTAAGGGAGTGACGTGTTTAAGGAAGACTTGTGTTTAAGGACAAAAAATTACTTTGTCAGGTGAGGAGATGATTTGATGTGGTGAGGGACTTGAGGCAAGGAGACCAACCAGAAAGCTATTGCAGTTGACTAGGCAGGAGGTGATTTAGCTCTGCACCAGGGTTGGTGGTAGTTGTCAGAGAAGAGAAAGAATCAGAAGTAAAGAAATTCTGTCCACCAACATAGGTCAGCCCCTTCTGGGCAGCTTACAGCCAAAGAGCTAGCTGTCTAGAGCATTGATAGGTTAAGTGACTTGCCCAGGGTGATATAGTCAGCATGTGCCAGCTATAGGACCAGAACCCAACCAAGTCTTCCTGGCATCAAGACTGCCTCTCTCCACTGTTCTAGGCTGTCCACAAGATTAATGACATTTAACTTTACTTATTAACCTATTACGAATCTGCCATTCATTTTTCAAAACCATTTTCGTTACTCGTTACCTTTCAGTCTACCAACACATAATTGGGTACAAGTTCTATAAATTTAACATCTCCTGAGTGAACTAAGACTGTCTTTGGTCTTAAATTCATCTTTCTCAAACTACTAGTGCTTCCTCAGGCCTGACCCTTAATCCCACTCCCCTTCCTGGAATGCTAGGCTTCTCAGATTTGGGGAACAATACAAGTTCTCCATTCCCTTCTCTGCTTGTCTGTAAGACTCAAAGCAAACCCAGCTTTTTCACTCCTTCAGGCTCACATGTCCTGAAACTAAAGGAAGGTGCAGAAATGTAAGTATACTTAGACACATACTCAGATAATAATCTGTGTTCTTTCCAAGGATCAGAACCACTGTTTCTGCTCTAAGGATTAACATCCCCTCTGTGGGAGCAGGGCTTCTAGAAAAAAAAAGGATCTGAGCAGATCTTTTCCTTTTTTAAGTTTCTTTTTTTTTCTTTTTTTAAATTAATGTATTTATTTTTAGTTTTCAACATTCACTTCCATAAGCTTTTGAGTTTCCAATTTTCTCCCCTCCCCACCCAAGTGTGCAATCTGATACAGCCTACACATGTACTTTCATATTGAACATATTTTCACTTTAGTCATGTTGTAAAGAAGTATTAGAACCAATGGGAGGAACCAAAAGAAAGAACAACCAAAACAATAAAAGAGAAAAAGAGAGCAAATAGTATGCTTCAATCGGCATTCAGACTCCATAGTTCTTTCTCTGGATATGGACAGCATTATCCATCATGGGTCTTTTGGAGCTGTCTTAGATCCTTGCATTGCTGAGAAGAACCAAGTCTATGAAAGTCAGCCATTGCACATTGCGGATGTTACTGTGTACAGTGTTTCTCTGGTTCTGCTCACCTTACTCAGCATCAGTTCATATAAGTCTTTCCAGGTTTTCCTGAAGTCCACCTTGAGCAGGTCTTTTTAATGAGGCTTTAATAGGTATAAGGAGACGATGGAGTTGGGGGACTATGGAACGGGAGACTTTGAATTCCCAGTTATTTTCCTTTACTTTAATTGTACAGTCTACTTTTTTTTAAAAAAAAGCTTTATTTTTGTCATTTGTTTTTATACTGCAGCCATTCCCACCAACACCACCATATACGAAGGAAGACATTTAAACAAAAAATAAATTAATCAATCAGTAAACCTTTACCAAGTGCACCTACTATGTGCCAGGAACTATACTGTGCTAGGGGATACAAAAAGAGGCCAAAAAAAGCAGTGGGATCTAGCAGCAGATGCCACATTCCACTTCCAGGGACAGAGAAGTGTTGTCTTCAGTTCTCAAGACCAAGATTGATCATTAGACTTTAATCCTAAATTCATACATATACCTCATTTGGTTCAATTATTCTCCAATTCAGTTCAATTCACTTCAAGCATCTTTTAAGTGTTGACTATGTGTCAGGTACAGTGCAACAAAACTCTAAGAGTCCCTGACCTCAAAGGAGCTTATGTTCTCTTGGAGATCTGCAATCAATGGATGCCTACTCTGTTTACAATTCTTTTCCTGACACCAAAAAAAAAAAAAAAAAGAAAATGTACAGCCTGACTAGCACAGTAATCTTTAGGCTCAGCCCTACAATCTAACTATCTCTACCAGATCTTTAGAGAGTAAGTCACTTTGCCCCAGGGTGAGATGAATGGAATATCTGAGGCTCATTTGAAAATCGTGGTCAGCTGAGACCTGACTTCATCTTTGTGCTAGTTCCCTCTTTAAAAAAATATTATCCTTTGGAGTGGTCCCTTGCCTAAAAACAGAAATCCTTAGACTCAAAGACTGGGGTGTTGGGGAATAGTGTTATCTTTGACAGAGAATGACACACCCCACCACGTGCTAGCCAGAAAAACCTGTGCTCCTGGGTTGGAGAGTAGAGATGAGACTATTTAGGGAAGAGATTCACACGCATTGACTGTCATCTTCCCAAAACACACATACATACAATCCTTCCCCCTTCTTTCCTTTCTCCACACATTATGTCTTAACTTTTGTCTTGCCACTGGACTTCTGTGGCTCTGGAAGAAAGAGTGAGATTGATGACTTTGTGCAACTCTCCAATTCACACTCCAGTAAAAACATCACCTTGTGATGTCATTGAACCCTTTGGAACAACAATCCAGTGGGGGTGTGAATGAAGGTATGAATGTATGGTCTGCTTTGAAAGGAATAAGTTCTGCATATCTCCAGTCTGTTTGCCCTTTTGCCTTCTTATAAGCATAACTCTGCTTAGTAATAGACCTCCTCCCCAAAATATCCCCAGGCTTATCAGCCTGACCTTATTAATTATGCCCACCCTAATTTACGCCACAGAGATGCTCCTGGAGGGAAATATTTGGTTCTGACAAATTCCAACCTGCTGATCTGAGAGGCTGGGACAAGATTTGTCTTCTCTTCTCCTGTATTCACTGAGATGCACCTTGGGTTTCTAAAGGTAATTGTAGTTTCTAAGTTGTTTATTTCCTCTTTGTAACCCAATCACTTTGCCTAGTGCCTTGCACTAGGCACTGCCAGCAAGCAATCAACAAGTATTTATTAAAAACCTATTAAGTATCCAGCACTGTCCTAGGCACAAAGATAAAAAGAACTCTGATTAATTTAGCCCTTTCACCCTCTAAGATACCTCATTCTCAGCTGCCCTGTACTTGGTGAGTTCTTGGAACCTCCATTTTGAGGTTCCATTTTGAACTGACCCAGGCCAACCCTATGTCCACTCTTTTGCTTCTCTCCTAGCCGTGCTCAATCCTGACTCTCCAGACTTTTCCTCCATTTCCCTTTATTTGTACACCCTGCTTTTCAGTTCCCTTTATATATGTTATCTTCCCTCATTTGAGTATAAGCTCCTTGAAGGCAGGAACTATCTTTCTTTTTTGCTACCTCCAACACTTAGCATGGTGCCTGGCATATAGTAAGCATTTAATACAGGCTTATTGGTTGATTGAAATAGTCCCTGCCTTTTAGAAGCTTACATCCTATCAGACACTTAGTAACTCTTAGTTGAATCTAATTAAATTGAACTATGGGTTCATTTAAATTTGTCATTTTAATGGGCACAAAAGAGTCTGGAGTCAAGAATGATTTTAATCAAAAATATCAGATGAGCTTCTTGACTGGTGTAAAACCAAGTTTCTCTCTTCACCTTCCTCCATCTTGACACTCCTCCCCCACCACAGACAGCTAAGCAATGGCCCTCTGGGGAATGTCTACCATTTTTTAGTTTCCTACATGTAAAATACTAGAGGATATATAAAGAGAAACAAAAAAAGTCCTAGCCTTCCATGAGCATACATTCTAATCTAGTGGTGTCAAAGTCAAATAGAAATGGGAACCACTAAGGAGCATATAAAGATCCCTGTAGTCCATATATTGATTTAGTTTTAAAATGTAATACTATGGAGTCAGCTAGGTGGTGCAGTGAATAGAGAACCAACCCTGGAGTCAGGAGGACTGAGCTCAAGTCCAGCCTCAGACACTTAACACTTACTAGCTGTGTGACCTTGGGCAAGTCACTTAACCCCAAATGCTCTACCTTCTCCCCTCCAAAAAAAAAGACCAAAAAAAAGGTAACACTATCCGCGTTTTACTGTACTTTTGTTCATTTTGTTAAATATTTCTCAGTTCCATTTTAATTTGGTGAGTGGTACCCTGGAGTATTGCAGGCTGTGTGTTTCACATATCTGGTCTAAGAGCACATATAAGATATATTTAAAATAGACTGATACATTTTCCAATTTATCCTATATGTAGCTTGTTAGTACATAGTTATCTGCATGTTGTCCACCCACTAGACTGTGATATCCTTAAGGAGATTTTACCTTTCTTTGTATCCATAGTACTTAGTACAGTGTCTGGTGCTTACAGTAGGTGCAATATTTATTGATTGATAAATGCATAAGAGTACAAAGTCCTATGAGAGTTTCAGGAAGGACAGATAATTTCCAGTTATGAGGACAGGGAAGGCTTCATAAAAGAAGTGGTATTTGAGCTGGGCTTTCAAGGATGGGTAAGATTTCAACAAGTCGGGAAACACTCCAAGAGGAGTAGGAGCATGAACAAAGAGATAGGTGGGAAATTGAAGAGACAATCACTGATCCAGTTTGGTTAGAGCATAGGTGCAAGAAGTACCTAGAAAGGCAGGTTAGAGTCAGATTATAGAGGGCCTGGAATGCCAGTGTAGGGATTTTGGACTTCATTCAATAGGTGGTGGAAGCCATTAAAGGTTGTTTGTTTTTGTTTTTTCAATTTTTAAAAACATGTTTATTTAAAGTTTTGAGTTTCAAATTCTCTCCGTCCCCACCTATCTCTCTGAGATAGTAAGCAATCAAATATAGGTTATACATGTGCAATTACGTAAAACATTTACATATTAGTCATGTTTTAGAAGAAGACTGAATAAAAGAGAGAAAATGAAAGGGAGAAATGGCACGCCTCGATCTGGATTCAGTCAGCATCAGTTCTTCCTCTGAAGGCTTTTTATCATTAGTCCTTTGGGATTGTCTTAGATCGTTGTATTGCTGAGAATAGCTAAGTCATTCACAAGTCTTCATCCAACAATATTGCCGTTACTGTGTACAACCATGTCCTGGTTCTGTTCATTTCACTATGGATCAGTTTATGTAAGTCTTTTTAGGTTTTTCTGAAAACATCCTGCTTGTCATTTGTTGTAGTACAATAATATTCCATTACAATCATATGCCAGAGCTTGTTTAGCCTTCCCCAGTTGATGGGCTTACCCTCAATTTCCAATTCTTTGCCACCACAAAAAGTGCTGTTAGAAATGTTTTTGTAGAAATAGGTCCTTTTACCTTTTTAGAGATGTCTCTGGGCCATTGTTGGATAAAAGGATATGCACAGTTTTATAACCCTTTGGGCATAGTTCCAAATTGCTCTCCAAAACGGTTGATCAGTTCACAACTCCACCAACAGGGCATTAGCGTTCCAATTTTCCCACATTTCCTCTATCATCTAACATTTTCCCTTTCTTTCATATTAACAAATCTGATAGGTATGAGGTGGTCCCTCAGAGTTACATTTCTCTGATCAATGTGATTTAGAGCATTTTTTAAATATGACTATAGATAGCTTTGATTTCTTTGCTGAAAACTATCTGTTCATATCCTTTGACCAATTATCAATTGTGAATTACTTGTATTTTTATAAATTTGACTCAGTTCTCTATATATTTGAGAAACGAGGCCTTTATTAGATATGCTTGTTGCAAAAAAACTTTATCCAGTTTTCTGCTTTCCTTATAATTTTGGTTGCATTGGTTTTGTCTGTACAAATTTTTTTTAATTTTATATTATGAAAATTATCCATTTTACATTTTATAATGCTCTCTATATCACCTTTTGTCCTAAATTCTTCCTTTATCCATAAATCTAACAGATAAACTATTCCATGTTCTCTTAATTTGCTTGTTTTATCACCCTTTAGTCACCAATCATGTACTTATTTATCTTGATATATGATGGGAGATGTTGGTCTCTACCTAGTTTTTGCCACACTGTTTTCTCAGAAGTTTTTGTCAAATAATGAGTTGTTGTTCCAAAACATTGGGCCTTTAGGTTTATCACAGACTAGATTACTATGATTATTTACTATCATGTAATTTGTATTAACCTAATCTCTTCCACTGATGCATCACTCTATTTCTTAGCCAGTACTAGATTGTTTTGATAATTACCACTTTATAATGCAGTTTGAGATCTGATATGGCTAGACCACCTTCTTTCACATTTTTTTTCATTGATTGCCTTGATATCCTTGAGCTTTTGTTCTTCCAGTTGAATTTTGTTATTATTTTTTCTAGCTCTCTAAAATACTTTTTGATAGTTTATTGGTATGGCACTGAATAAATTGATTAATTTAGTTGTCATTTTTATTATATTGAGTTGGCCTACCCAGGAGTAATTAATATTTTTCTGATTGTTTAGATGTTTTTTTGTGTGAAAAGTGTTTTATAGTTGAGTTCATATAGTTTCTGGGTTTGTCTTGGCAGGTAGACTCCCAAGTATTTTGTATTGTCTGCAGTTACTTTAAATGGAATTTTCCTTTCTATATCTTGCTGCTGGGCTTTGTGGGTAAAATATAGAAATGCAGGTGATTTATATGGATTTATTTTGTATCCTGCAACTTTGCTAAACTTGTTAATATTTGAAGTAGTTTTAAAATTGATTCTCTAGGATTTTTTAAGTATAACATCATATCATCTGCAACTGGGCATAGACCATCATCTAACACCATACACCAAAATCAAGTCTAAATGGGTGCACAATCTAGGTATAAAGGCTGATACTGTAAGTAATTTGGGGAAGCAAGGAATAGTTTACCTGTCATATTTATGGAGTAGGGAAGACTTTATGACCAAAGAAGAGTTAGAGAGCATTATAAAATGCAAAATGGATACTCTTGATTACATTAAATTGAAAAGTTTCTGTACAAACAAAGCCGATGTAACCAAGATTAAGAGAGAAGTGGGAAATTGGGAAAGAATTTTTACAACTAGTGTCTCTGATAAAGGCCTCATTTCTAAAATATACAGGGAATTAAGTCAAATCTATAAGAATACAAGTCATTCCCCAATTGATAAATAGTCAAAGGATATGAACAGGCAATTATCAAGAGGTAGAAATTAAAGATATCGATAAGCATATGAAAAAATGCTCTAAAACATCATATCATTTGCAAAGAATGATAGTTTTGTTTCCTCATTGCCTGTTCTAATACCTTTCATTTTTTCTCTTACTGCTATAGCTAACATTACTAGTACAATATTAAATAATAGAGGTGATAATGGGCATCCTTGCTTTACTCCTGATTGTATTGGTAAGGCTTCTAGCTTATGCCTATTACAGATAATGCTTGCTGATGGTTTTAGTTAAATAGCTATCATTTTAAGGTAAGCTCCATTTATTCATATGTTTTCTGATGTTTTTAATAGGAATAGGTACTGTATTCTGTTAAAGGTTTTTCTGCATCTATTGAGATGATCATATAATTTCTCTTGGTCTTATTATTGATATACTCATAGTTTTCCCAATATTGAACCAGCTCTCCATTCTTAGTAAAAATCCCATCTGGTTGTAGTGTATGATCCCAGTGCTATAATTCTCTTTGCTAGTATTTTATTTAAAATTTTTGCACCAATATTCATTAGGGAAATTGGTCTATAATTTTCTTTCTTTGTTTTGGTTCTTACTGGTTTAGATTTCAGCATCATGTATGTATCATAAAAGGAATTTGGTAGTACTTCTTCACCTATTTTTTCAAATGGTTTATATAGTATTGGGATTAATTATCATTTAAAGGACTAGTAGAATTCACTTATGAATCCATCTGGTTTGGGGGATTTTTTCTTAGGATGTTCATTGATGGCTTATTCAATCTCTTTTTCAAAGATTGGTTTGTTTAAGTATTTTATTTCTTCTTCTGTTAATCTGGGTGATTTCTATTTTTGTAGATATTCATTACATTTAGGTTGCCAAATCTATTGCCATATAGTTGGGCAAAATAACTCCTAACAATTATCTTAGTTTCCTCTTCATTAGTGATGAATTCACCCCTTTCATTTTTTATACTAATAATCTGTTTTTCTTCTTTCTTTTTTTTTTAAATCCAATTAACCAATGGTTTATCTGTTTTATTGGGTTGTTTTTTTTCTTCATAAAACCAGCTTTTGGTTTTATTTTAGTTCAATAGTTTTCTTTTTTTTTTTTTTGGAGGGTGGTTGGGGTTAAGTGACTTGCCCAAGGTCACATGGCTAATAAGTGTTAAGTGTCTGAGGCTGAATTTGAACTCAGGTCCTCCTGACTCCAGGGCTGGTGCTCTATTCACTGTGCCACCTAGCCACCCCAGTTCAATAGTTTTCTTACTTTCAATGTTATTGATTTGATTTTCAGGATTTCCAATTTGGTCTTTAATTGGAGGTTTTTAATTGGTTCTTTTTCTAAATTTTTTAGTTGCATGCCCAATTCATTGATCTGCTTTTTCTCTATTTTATCGATGTAAGCAATTAGAGATATAAATTTTTCCCTAAGTACCACTTTGACTGCATCCCATAAATTTTGGTACATTATCTCCATTGTTGTCATTTTCTTTATTGAAATTTTTTATTGTTTCTATGAAACGTTCTTTGATCCACTTGTTTTTTAGAATTGGATTGTTTAATTTCCAATTAATTTTTAGTCTCTCTTTTCATTGTCCATTATTGAATGTAATTTTTTATTGCATTATGATCTGAAAAGGGTCTATTTACCATTTCTACTTTTATGCATCTGATTGTGAGGTTTTTGTGTCCTAATACATGGTCAGTTTTTGTGTAGGTGCCATGTACTGCTGAGGAAAGGTATATTCCTTTCTATTCCCATTCAGTTTTCTCCAGAGATCTATCATATTGAACTTTTCAAGAATTTTATTCACCTGCTTAACTTCTTTCTTGTTAATTTTTTGGTGAGATTTATCTACTTCTTAGAGAGGAAAGTTGAGGTCACCTACTAGTATAGTTTTATTATCTATTTCCTTCCGTAACTCATTAAACTTTTCCTTCAGATATTTAGATGCTATACCATTTGGTACATATATCTTTAGTATTCTTATGACTTCACCGTCTATGGTACCTTACAGCAAGATTTCATTCTTTACTCTTTTAATTAGATCTATTTTTGATTTTGCTTTGTCTAATGTCACGATTGCTGCCCCTGCTTTCTTTGCTTTAGCTGAAGCATAATGGATTCTGCTCCAGCCCCTTACCCAGTGTATCTCTTTGTTTCAAATGTATTTCTTATAAACAACATATTATAGGATTCTTCTATTGGCTTCCATTTTATGGGTGAGTTCATTCCATTCACATTTATAGTTATGATAACTAACTGTGTATTTCCCTTTGTGCTATTTTTCCACTTGTTTATCCCCTCTCTCTCTTACCCCTCATCATTTCCCTCCTCACAAGTGTTTTACCTCTGAACACCACCTTCCCCAATATACCCTCCCTTTCATCAGTCCCCCTTCTGTAGCAGCAAGCACTCTAGCATACCCAGGATGGCTGCTAGCACAGGTTCTTAGATCTGCTTTTCTAAAGGAAAGCAGCTCAAAGAGGGTTAAAAATCTTACTTTAATCAATCAAACATATATCATTTACCTAGTTCAGGGGAAAAAGTCAGCACACT
>CM053590.1:125181825-125201703 GCA_028646515.1 Pseudochirops corinnae
ATCTGGGTTTTTCAAAGCCGGGGGGCTCAACGGCTGCCCAGAGTCTCATTTGCCCAAGTCATACAACTCTTCTCAAAGTGAACCCCAAAGCAAAACTTCACATCAGCAGTATATACAGCCTTCTCCTGGATCGGAGACTATCACAGCCCTCTTGACCCACTGCCACTCACACAAAGTAGTAAGGTGTGGGCATTCCTGAAGTACAAGCCTCCAGCCACAGGCTCCATGTGACCACATTCAGCCTATTAGGGGGCAGAGTATACTTTCGAATCAGGGAAGGTTCTCAAAGTCACTTAAGCCACTTAAGCAAAGGGCCTAGGGGCAGAGAAGATCTTCAGATTCCCATAATACCCTCCCATTTCTATTATCCCCATCCTTTTTTTTTTTTTACTTCCTTATAGGGTAAGATAGATTCTATATATGACTGTGTATATTATTTCCTCTTTGAGCCAATTTTAATGAGAGTAAGGTTTAACCTTTGTCTGTTGCCACCACCACCCCATCTTCCCCTCCATTATAATAGCTTTCATGCCCTTTTATGTGAGACAATTTACCCCATTCAATCTCCCCCCTCTTTCTTCTTCCAGTGCAATTTTCTTTTTTACCCCTTTATTTTGCTTTTTGGGGTATTATCCCATCAAAATCACCTTATATGCACACTCTCAGTCTACATATATGCTTTTTAATTGCTCTTATAGTAATAAAGTTATTAAGAGTTATAAATATTGTCTTGCTACATAGAAGTATATGAAATATGTAAATATATAATATGATAATATAATAAAGATAGAAATATAAACAGTTTACCATTATTGAATTTCTTATATTTTCTCTTTCCTGTTTTGTTGGGGATTTTTTTCACCATTTTAATTTTCCCTTGAGACTTCTATTTGGAGGTCAAATTTATATTTAGCTCTGATCTTTTAATTAGAAATGCTTGAAAGTCCTCTATTTCATTAAATATTCATTTTCTTCCCTGAAAGATTATATTCAGTTTTTCTGGGTAGGTGATTCTTTATTGTAATCCTAACTCCTTTGCCTTCCAGTATATCATATCTCAAGTCTTCTGGTTCTTTAATGTGGAAGCTGCTCCTGTATAATGCTTATTCTAGGTCCATGATATTTGAATTGTTTCTTTTTGGCAGCTTGTAATACTTTCTCCTTGATTTGTGAGCTCTGGAATTTGGCTATGATATTCTTGGGAGTTTTCATTTTGGGGTCTCTTTCAGGTGGTGATTGGTGAATTCTTCACATTTCTATTTTGCCCTGTGGTTCTAATATATCGGAGCAGGGTTTTTTGGATAATATCTTGAAAGATGTTCAGGATTATTTTTTTATCATGGCTTTCCAGTAGTCCAATGATTCTTTTATTATTTATCTTGGATCTATTTTCTAGGTCAGTTGTTTTTCCAATGAAAAATTTCACATTTTCATCTATTTTTTAAGTTTTTTTTAAATTTTGTTTTTATCATATCTTGATGTCTCATAAAGTCATTAGTTTTCACTGGTTCAATTCTAATTTTTAAAGAATTATCTTCTTCAGTGAGGTTTTGTATTCTCTTCTTCATTTGGCCAATTCTATTTTTTAGGGAGTTATTTTCCTTGGTAAATTTTTGTATATCTTTTCCCATGCTATTGACTCTTTTTTCATGATTCTCTTGTATTACTCACATTTCTTTTCCCAATTTTTCTTCTACTTCTCTAATTTACTTTTTAAAATCCTTTTTAAGCTCTTCCAGGAATTCTTTTTGGTTCTGAAACCAAATTATATTTTCCTTCGAAGTTTCACATGTAGCCATTTTGACATTATTGTCCTCTTCTAAGTTTATGCCTTGTCCTCCCTATCACCATACTAACTTTCTATAATCAAGCTCTGTTTTTGTTTTTTTGCTCATTTTTTTTCCTGCCTTTTTTTTTTGACTTGGTATTTTTATGTGAGAATTTACCTCTGGTCCTGCACTGTCCCATGCTTTTTGTGCTGGGTCTCTGGATCTTACTGCTAGCTTTCACTGTGTTTTAAAGCTTAGCTTTTGCTTTCTCTGAAGGGTAGGCTTCCCTTCTGGCTTGTGCTCCAGGAGTACAAACTCCCCTGGGTGTGGGGTTTAGCTGTTGGCCTGCTCCAGGGTTGGAGTCTTGCTGCTGGCTTGCCACAGTAACAGAGTCTTTCTGGTGGCTGACCCTGGAGGAGGGATCTTGTTGTTGGTCTACCCCAGAGGTGGGGCACTGCCCCTGGGTTGCTATCAAAACAGGTTTTCTCAGCTGATTGGCCCCAGGGTGAGGTCTGGATACTGACCTACCCCAGGGTGGGGCTTCACTACTGGTCAGCAATGGGGTCAAGGCTTACCTGGTGGCTTGTGCTGGGGATAGGGCCACTAGGGTGGGGCCTTGCTGGGATACATAGATTGCTCACTTGCCTAGGGAACTGCTAATTTACCAGAAGGCTGGTGAATTGTCCCAGCCTTAGGGCCTTGCTTCAGTCCCCCTGCTTCGAGGTGGGCTGCTGATACACTTAAACCTCACTCTCCTCCCACCCAAGTGAGGCAGACCTTTCCTCCTGTGTTGGTAAGCTGCTTCACTGCTCCTAGATCAATTCTGAGGCAGTTTTATAGTTGTTTGGAGGGGAATTTTGGAGAACTTCAGAAGGATCCTTCCACACTCTTCCATCTTGGCATTGGAACTTCAATTAAATGTTTTTAAATAAGTAAATGACATGCTCAGACTGGGACATTATGAAGACTAATCTGTCAGCAATGTATAAAATGGATTAGAAAGAGGTAGTGAGACCAGTTAGGAGGCTATTACAATAGTCCTGATGAATGATAATGAGGGCATGAGCTAAGATGATGCCAATGAGAATGTGAAGAAAAAAATGGATGGAATGAACAAGATTTAGCAATTAATGGTGTGAGGAAGAAGAGAGGAGTCAAAGACAATACTAGCGTTCTGAGTTTGGGTTCCTAGGAAAATGGTGATGCCTGTAGCAGAAAGAGGGATGTCACAAGGAGGAGCAAGTTTCAGAGGAGAGAGGGACATAACTTTATTAAGACATGTTGAGCTTGAAGTGCCAGTGGGCTAATCAGCACTGAAAAGACTGCAAAGTGTGGTCAGGGCTAGAATTAGAGATTTTGGAGCTAGTCATGAAGGTGAGGATTGAAGCTATGGAAGTGGTTGGTGTCCACCAAGAGTGGACATCAGAGAGGAGAGAATAACCTAGAGGAAAACCTGTATTAAGGGATGAGGAAGAGAAGGCACCACAGTAATGATGGAAGTGGTCCAAAAGGCTAGAGAAAAGAAAAAAGAAAGAAAGAGGTGTTTTGGAAACTAAGAAGGAGGTGTCAATTAACAAAGAGTTTGAGGAAGGTGAGGGCTTTGAAAAGGTCACTGGACTTGATGATTAAACATTCAGTAGTGATCTGGTTTCAGTGGGGCAGAAACTAGATTTATCTGGGCTGAGGAGTGGATTGATGGTGAGGAAGTAGAGCCTACCCTTTCAAGAAACTGGCCTTGAAAGAAAGACCAAAGGAAGGAGAGTAACTTTAAGGAGAACAGGATTAAAAGAAAGGGTGGGATTTTGGTTTGGTTTGGTTTTGCTTTGCTTTGCTATATTTTAAGATAAAAGGGACCTGAATATGTAGGCAAGAGAGAGGATCAATACCAAGGCAGAGGCTGAGAAAGATAGAGGATGCAAATGTAGGTGAATGATAGAATTAGGTTCCCCAAAAAGACAGGAAGACATAGAATCAATGGCACCAGTGAAGGGGTTAATCTTTGCCAAAAGGAAGGCCATGTCTTCCTCTGAGAAAGTAGGGAAAGAGAAGCTTTGAGGAGGGGACAAGGAAAACTAAAGAAGTCATGATTTCACTAAAATAGGAAGTAATCTTATCTGTCCATTGTGGGGTAAGATTGGGATAGGGAGTGAGGGGAATGAAAAGTTTGGAACAGGTGCTGTGGGAATGTGATGGGCTGCATCATATAGTCAATCAAGAAACAGTCAGCAAAGATTTATTAAGTGTTTGTTATATTCCAAGCACCGTGCTAAGAGCTGAAGATGAATAAAAGGACTCCAAAGCATCAGAGAAGGTTCAGCAGAGGCTCTGTAGGATGAGCTTAAAGTTAATTCTATCACTTTCCCTTCCAGCAGCTGAGTCAGTAGCTTTCTCCAAAAAGTGCATGAATGAACCCAGTCATTCACTCATCCTAGGGAACCTGACAAACATTCATATTTCCCTTAGCAAATAGGTGTAGTTTTTCTAGCTCAGACCCTTCATTCATAGCTGCAAGGTTTTGTTTTTTTTTTTTTTTTCCTTTTTTCTCATAGTACTACATCCTTAGCAGTGAAAACACTCTTAATTCTTTCCAAATTTGTTAATAAAGATCAGATCCCTAGCACACTAGTCTAGGAAGGGACAGGAAGAAGTCATGTTCCACAGAAAGTCTAGCACCAAGATTTTGTCCTTAGCTGAAATGGGAATGAAGGCAAGTCCAACCTAGAGGTCCCTTGAGTGTTCAAGATGGGCAAGAGTGGCAGAAATCATGCTGACCAGGACATTTGGGGCCATTTAAAAGCATATCTGAGTCAGGACTCTTGGGTTAGAGTCAGAGTTGGAGATTAAGGTTAGAGACAGTAACCCTGAATGCCTCCAACTCTTATCATTGTAAGTTTGTATGTGGCCTGTCCTAACCCATACTTGCCCCTCATTTGGAATTGTAACAGCCTTCTAATATGGGATGTTGGGGCATTCGTACATAGGTGTTGCCTTTTGTGGGACCTCTAGGATAGAAAAAACATGAAGAAAAAGGAAACAGAACAGTTACCTCTTCTACATGGTGACTTTCCCTATCACAGTTTTGATATATCACAGGTTGACATAAGAAATTAAATGGAAATTTTGGAGATAGTTTTGCAGAAGTCACAGGTGACCCATAAAAACCAGCACACTGCACAGAACCTATGACCAAATACTTAACCCAAATTTTACAATAAGATACTTGTAGATACCCCATAAAAGAAAAAGAAAAAATTCAGACTTCTTCTCTGGTACAAAAGGAAGGCCAAAAAATTTTATGTGGACTTGCCAAATTGCAGGGGGCACCTACACCCCTACCTCATGATATGGAGGGGAAAACTGTATAGTGAATCTTCAACATTCTTGCATTTAACTTTCATGATTTTATTGGTAACCTCATTTTTATTTTCATGTTGACAACTACACACATTCATGACTGTGGATGGTAGAGGAAAAAATGAGAGACAGGATGCACACAAGTTTGTGGAGAGGCTGATATCATATTAGATGCTTCACTGGTCTTGTTCACCCTACCACTGGAGAATAAAGAGCTCCCCGTGCATTTCTTGCATATTTTCATTGTCTTAAAACTCTAATTTGTGTTGCACTTATGCCACCAAAGCATAAGTGGTATGAGTCCTTTGGGCTCTAAGCCCAAGTGTGCCAAGTATTGATGAGGCTTAGGGGGAAAAAGCCATTAGATAAATTTCAGGCTGGAATGTGTACAACCATTATCAGTCCTGAGTTTGACATTTTGACAGTTCATTATACAGTCCAATGCCCTTACACTGCCATCTGATAAAGTGAAAGATAAGGGTCAGTTTAGAAATGTTTTAGTTTTGTGTTTTGTATTTTCTGTACAGTATTTATGGTACTATAGATTTCATGTGTTCTTAGACAGACTTCGAGAGGAGGGCCTGTCAGACACAGCAGAATTCAACAAAAGATTTCGTGTGTTATAAAAAGTGAATGTTGTCTGAAATCAGTGGTTTGGGGGGTCTTTGTTTTGTCTCTTTATTGAGATGTTAGCACAAGAGTTCGCAGAATCTAGGGAATTACTAGCCAAAAAAAATGTTTTACATGTAACTAATTTTATTTTGTGCAGTCATAAGATGGGTTATTTCATATTTACATTGTGTTAGGAAAAGTACATATTATATGAACTAATGTTTTGTTATAAAGAATCGTTTGTAGAAAAGTGTATTTTTAGCTATCTCTAGCAAGAGATTGCAGTTTTTGGTGTTCACAGGAACCTAATCCACTCTTTCCTATAGGTTCAATGTATCAACATTTGGTTGGGTTTTTTTTTTTTTTACTTTTGTGTCATTTTTTAGAAACATTACCCCCCAACCCTCAAAAGTTGGGGATTAACTATCATCAAAGTATCACCAACAAACATATCACCAAAATATCAGGAGATAAGAGGAGTAGAGGGGAAAAGGAATCTCCTAATGTTTTGGTGAGCCTCCATAACAAATTTATGGCACAAAGTGAATGGAAGATAAAGATCAACAGGCTGGGCAGATATGAGTTCCATCCAATTCAGCATGCATTTATTAGGCACCTGCTATACGCCCAAGCACCGTGCTGGGTTCTGGGAATAGATACAAAGACAAAAAATGAAATAGTCTTTGCTCTCAAAGAACTAAACATTCTAGTGGTGGCTGGGGAATAAATACAGAAGGATAAGAAAATACAGAATATGTACAAAGTAACTACAAAGGAATTTGCTGCCTTTCCTTCCTCAATTATGAATGGTTTTGTTTTTAGGAGGTAGAATTTTAAAAGGCACTAAGGAGAGTGAGAGGGGAGAGCTTTCCAGGCATGGAGGACAGACTGCAAAGTGTCCAAGAAAAAATATTAATACCGTCCTCCAGCTTTCAGCCACAAGTCTGCCAGAAATATGTTCAATTAGACATTATTCTAAATCTAAGCATTTCTAGCTTAAGAGAGAGAAATGTCCAAACTGACAGTCCCCCAAAGCCCTGGTACATCTCTACCCCAAGACAATTTAAAGTTACATAGGAATATTGAAGGGGGAGAAACATAATGTGTTATAATACCTTTGAGGGGTCAACATTTTAGATCAATAATCCCTTAATCTTCTGATAAAACTTCTTGATTCCTTCCTTGACCACTCCCTTCAAGTACTAAAAGGGCTTCCTTCCTGTGACCAAAATCCTAATCCTTTTTTGAATGGAGAAGGGGCAGTGCCCTTAGATGGACTGAAGCACTAACCCTTTTAGGGAATGAGGAAGGCCACTGGGTCAGCTAGAAGGGAGGCACTTTTTCCTCCAACTTAGGTTACCGAGTCATTTTGACTATTATAAACACACAAATTAAAAATAAAGGACATATGAAGAGAGATGGTGTCTGCATCCAGAGAAAGAACTGATAGAGTATGTGTAGAGTAATTTTACATATATACCTATATATGTCTAATGATAGTCATCTCTAGGGAGGGGGTGGGGGTTAGGGAAGGAAGAAAAAAGGGAAAAAAAGAAATTTGCATGGGAACTTTGTTGTGTATTTGCAGGAAAAAGCAAGTTATACATGGTAGATCTACAGTTTCATGTGCAGTCTTTTTTATTGTACTGTTATGGAAATGCTTGTTTTGTTCCATGAATTGAAAATAAAACAAATTATTTGAAAAAAAATAAGTTAAACAAAAGCCAGGTTACCAACTTAAATTCACATGCCTGAGACCTTCAATTTTGTTCTTGACCTCCCACTCATTTTCGTGAAGAGAAAAGCCTGGAAAAGGATTTTAGCCCAGAGAAAGAGATATTTCTTATTATTGGTTGGACTAAAAAAAAAAAAGGTGGTTTTTAATACACTTCCAGAAAAGGTACAGAATCAGGAGATGGAATGCTGTGTTTAAGCAATAACAGCCTATAGGCCAGTTTGACTGAAGCATTTCAGCCAAAGAAGTTCAGGAGGGAAAACAATGTGAAATTAATCTGGAAAGCTGGGTTTAAAGTATATTGTAAAGGACTTTAAAAGCACACAGAAGAGTTTGTTTCATTCTAGAACTATTGAAGCTTCTTGAGCAGGGAATAGACAGAGTCAGGTCTATGTTTTAAGAAAATCAACATGGCAGCTATGTGGTGGAATGGCTAAGAGAAAGGAAAGACAAGAAGCAAGGAGACCAATTAAGAGGCTGTTGTAATAGTCCAATTGAAGGGCCTAGATGGAGGCCTGCGCTAGGGTAGTGACTGTGAGAGTAGAAAGAGGGAAATAAATGTGACTGGAGATAAGAGTTGAAGGAGAGTGGAGGATATCTCTAATGGTTCCAGGGTGCCTGAAAATAAGGTGGTATCCTCAAGAGGGAAGGAAGGAAGGAAGGAAAGAGGGAAGGAATAGAGGAAAGAGGGAAGAAAGGAGGAAAGGAAGGAAGGAAGGGAGGGAAGAAACATTTTATTAAGCAACAACTATATTGTTTCAGGCCCTTTGCTAAATCCCTTTACAAATATTCCCTAATTTGATCCTCACAACCCTGAAAGGTAGATGTGATTATTATCTCCATTTTATAGTTGAAGAAACAGAGGCAGGCAGAAGTTAAGTGACTTGCCCAGGGTCACACAGCTGGGGGAGTGTCTGAGGCTGGATTTGCTCTCAGGCCTTCTGACTCCAGATCCAGAACTCTATCCCCTGCTGTGGGAACATCAGCATCAATAATATGGCCAGTTGTTTGGACTGTTAGAATATAAATAGCCCTTTATAAAATGTATGAAATATTCTCCCTCATAACAGCTCTGTATTGTAGACTGCATAGATAATACAATGCCCATTTCATGGATGAGGAAACTAAGACTCTGAGAAATTAAGTGACTGGAGCCCAACACAGTTTGCTAATATCAGAGAAATCAAACCCAGTTATTCTAGTTCCAGGTGCAATGTCCTTTCAATCATATAGTACTGCCCCTACCTTAGTAGTGCTTATGGCATGTTCTCCCCCCACACCCAGGGATCTAAGCATCTTCATGGGGTATATCATATTCCTGTTTCCAAAATGAAGGCCCAATCCTGCCTATGTTACATTTAGAATTAGAATAACTGGATTCAAATCCTGTCTCTGTAACTTCCTACCTATGTGACCTTGGACAAGTCTTGACCTTGAACATGCCTCTGGACCAGTTTCCTTATAAAAGGAAGAAGTTAGACTTCATGGTCACTATGGTCCCTCCAAGCTCAAAAGTTAATATGAGTGGCAAGAGTAGTAGTTTTGGAGTCAGAGGTCCTGGGTTCAAGCCCCAGCTTTATCACTGACTACCTGTGGGACCTTGGGCAAGTCACTTAATTTCTCTGGGCCTCAGTACTTTCATAACTTCAAAGGTAGCTAGGTAGTACAGTGGATAGAACTGGGCCTGGAGTCAGGAAGATCTAAATTCAAATCTAACCTCAGACACCTCCTAACGGTGTGACCCTGAGTTTCACCTATGTTTGCCTTCAGTTCCTCAACTATAAAATGGGGGCAGTAACAGCACCTCCCTTCCAGGTTGTTGAAAATCAAGTGAGAGAATAATCGTAAAGCACTTAGCACAGTGGAAAGTACACAGTAGGTGCTTAATAAATGCTTTTTTCCTTCCCTTTTTCCTCACTTCTTTCCCTCCTTTCTCCTTTCCTTTCTTCTTTCCTTCCTTACCTTCTTTCTTTCCTTTCTTCCTTGTTTCCTTCCTTCCTTCCATCACATTCTAATGCTCCTCCCTATTCCTTCCTTCCTCCCTCTCTCCCTCCTTTCCTTCCTTCTTTCCTTCCTCCTTTCTTTCTTCCTTCCTTCCTTCCTTCCTTCCTTCCATCACATTCTGATGCTCCTGCCTCTTCCTCCCCTCCTGTACACACAAAATCTCTCCCATCCTCTGCCTAAAGATCCAAGTTCCACTTCCAGGCTTTACTCCTTTACTTGGGGTGCTCTGTACCTGATAGATAATTATAGTCTGTTGATTCATTGATTGTTATCTTAAGACTTTGATTCATCCTCACAATGCCAATAACCTTGCTTGCAGCTTCTCTACAACTGAGACACCAGCAGACATAGGGCAGTGAATGTTGTTACTGTCCTCTTACCCTTTCTTCTGACTTCCTGGCCTCCAGTGAGTTGACCTTTTGGAAACAGATATTGGCTCACATTTCCACAGAGGATATATCAGAACAAAAGTGTTATCTGGGCTCTGTATTGTTCTGGGCTTCTATTGTCAGAGGGTAAACATTCAGCATTAATGCCAGTTCAGATCTGAGGAAGATTAAGCTGATCTTGCTCAGCAATAAAGATTTACAAGTTTCCGGTCCAAGGAATTGGGTTTGTCTTCCATTGTATTTCCTTAGGTCTGAGACATTGACTCAAAAGAGAAATTTTGTGACTTTAACCCTTCTTTTGCCACCCTCCTAAGGAAACTAGAGCCAATAAATGGTTGGGTTTGTGTGAAAGTGACCAGGTGGCAGAGCACTAGACCTGGGGTTAGGAAAACTTGAGTTTAAATCTGGCCTCAGATACTTAGTGTGACCTTGGGCAAGTCACTTAACTTTTGTCTGCCTCAGTTTTCTCAACTGTAAATTGAGGATTTACATAAGACCTACCTACCAGAGTTGCGAGAATAAAATGAGATAATATTCCTAAAGTACTTTACAAAACATTATATAAATGCTAGTTGTTATTATCATTATCAGATCCATGAATTAGAATAGGGAAAAAGAACTAGGAAGCATCCTAAGAGCAATCTCTACACTCCCAAGTGAGAGCTGCTGCCATTCACAGTGACTTACAAGTAACCATCAGTCCTCCCCCATGACTGGAAAAAGTGAGGCTGATGACTTTGCATAGCCCTGCCTCTCTTAAATCCAATTCACTTGCAAGTCAAAATATCCACCCTCCTGATATCATTGGTCCTCTCTGAGAGCAACAACAACAACAGTCTGGGAAACCCTGGATCCCTGGATTTCTTCCTGAGTTATCCTGTTTTCCCTTTTGGCCCAGTTGGTTAGGTCTAGGTGAACTCTTACACCAGGTTTCACATAGCTGAACTTTGCAGAGCTGAGAGGCTGTGGATAGGAGAGAGAATGCAGTTTTCCTCACTCATAGATCTCTGTACCAGGCACTTTTCCAGGCCTATGAACAAGTGAATTGTTCCCCGGTGACCATCTGGGAACCAAAATGAAAGGTTGTAGGGACACAAGAGGTATCACTTAACAGGAATTATCACATAAGTATGGAACTCAGAACAGGTTGCTCTGGAGAAAATTCTTGCCCTTAGAAAAACTAAGACCAGGAATTCAATGGGGGGGGGTGGTGGTGGTGGTGGTTTGTTTTTGTGTTGTTTTTTTTTTTTACTGGCTCCCTTTCCTTTCATGAAAAGACCTGATGATCACTAGAAATATGTGTTAGTTGGAGGCTGGGAGAGTGAGAAAGGACAGAGTTGGGAAGGAAGGAAACAAATATAAATCTTCAGATTTTTGCTCAAGTTGAAGGGGCATAATTTGTAGATTTGATGTTTGATGGGAGAGCCTTCTGAATGAGGGAACCTCCTGAGTTAGATGAGATAAGAATTTATATGTTGTGGTGCAATTCATGTGTTAAGGTCCCCATCCTCTCCCTCAACAGGGCAGAATAGAACTCTGCCAATTGGCAGCCTCCCAAAGGAATGATTCATCCTGGCTTGTTTGTTTCTTGTCGAGAACTGATATCTCACCTCAGAGAGGGACACCTAGTTCATAACAATATAGATAAAAATGAGTGGGGAGGAGGGAGAGAAATGCAGATACTTTCTTTAGTTGTTTCCAGAGGTTTAAGAATAATCATGATGATAAGGGATTTTTTTAAATCATACCTGTAAGACAGGTTTTATTAGATACTTGTTATGATCCCAGTTTTACAGATAGGAAAACTGAGGCTCAGAGAGGTTAAGTGACTTAGCATAGTCATGTACCTAGAAGTCATAAAGTTTAATAGGTAGAAATGACCTTAAAGGTCCTCTAGTCCAACTCCCTCATTTTACAGATGAGGAGACTGAGTCCAGAGATATTAGGTGATTTTTCTTCGCCCACACAACAAATAATCTTTAAGTTGCATAGGCTAAAACTGGGAGGGACATTAGAAGTCACCTAGTCTGATCCTTACTTTACAGATGGGACAACTGAGAACAAAAGAAGTTAAGTGATTTGCCCAAGGTCACATTGGTAGTAAGTGGCAGGATCCAGACTTGAACTCTTAGCTTGTGACTACAAGTTCTGTAAGTCCTTCTCTCTCTCTCTCTCTCTCTCTCTCTCTTTCTCTCTTTCTCTCTTTCTCTCTTTCTCCTTCCCTCTCTCTCCTTCTCTCCCTGCATCATCTTTCTCTCCCTTCTTTTCTTCTTTCCTCTCTTCTTCCTTTTCTCATAGGAAGTATTACAGGCAGGACCCACGCCTTCATGATTCCAAGTCCAGTGCCTATCTACTATACTACATTTTCTTTTATGATATCTGAAAGGAAAAACGCATATACTCCATTGATAGTCAGTAGAATTTTTTTAACTTGCAATGCAAAAAGAATACAAATTCACTTTGATTTTTCTATAGGGCTTCTTTTATACAGAAAAGCAATAAAATCAAAGGAATTTTTACTCTATTCTGATTGGCTCTGCATGGAAGTAAAGTCATTCTCATCATTAAGAACTATCTGCTTGATTAAAGCAAACTACCTGCTCCCATTCTTTCTCTTGTTTGGTTTTATTTCCTCTTTCCCATTGTTCACTCCATCTGTTACAATCTTTCTTTATAACCTGACTAATGTCTTATGTGAAAGTATTTGCAGATCCTATACTTGATTGCATGCCACCATGGGGGAGGCAGGGAGGCAAGGAGGAGGAGGAGGAGGAGGAGAGGGAGGGAGGGGAAGAAAATTTGAAACTCAAGGGATTGTGGAACTGAATCTTGTAAACTAAAAGTAAACAAACAAATTAATAAAGATAAAAAATTTTTGAATATATTTTTGGTAGAATATAAGCTCTGTGATGGAAAGAATGGGTTCATTCTGGTTTTGTATCTGTAGAGCATAATGCAATACTTGACACATGGTTAGTATTTAATAAATAGTTATGAAAAAAATCACTAAATTATAAATTAAAAAAATAACTATCTGCTTTTACAAGATGTAAATGATATTTATAAACATTAAAAGAAGGATATGGGTGATAAATGGTATAGAGAATTAGAATAGAATATAGATTATATGTAAAATATATATGCAATTAACTGTGGAAAAATATCTATTCAAACAAGATATAAGGTGAGGTTTTTTTGTCTTTTGTTTTGTTGTGAATTTTTTTTTTTTGCTTACCCCAACAAACTACAAGAACCCTATTAAAACCAAGATGGAGTTACTTTGGTTCAAAGTGAGTTAATTCTATTTCACTCTTAGGGATCAAAAAGAGATTCAGGTACTTGGCACAAAGGAAGAGAGAGTTAGCACCAAAAGCTGTGTGGGACAATAGTAGGGGAAAATCCAATAGAAAGGCAGGATGCTAGGTCTATATAGCTCCACTGGGCAGGCCCTATTGAGCGTCAGCTCCCTTCACTGGCCAGCTAGATTCCAACTGGAAACACCTAAAGTGTCCTCTGGCTTGAGGGATTCCTCCTCAGCTGCTACAGTTGGATTTTGAAAGTGCTACCACTGAAAATACCTCTGCTCCCATGCTCAGAATTCATGCAAGCCAAGAATTCCCACCCAGGTTTGAGAAAGCTGCCAGGCCCTGGGTTTTCTGAGGCCCACTGCCTTCCAGATCCAAGTCACTCTAAAATTCATTTCCCCAACTTGGATGGGAAAGCATATATCAATTTTGCATATGAACAATCAATCTTGTTTGCTCTACAAAAAAAAAAAAAAGACCCAAGGTATTCAGTTTCTCTTTCAACAAATGATGATGTTATTCATATCCAAGGTCTCTGGTTCCCTACCATCCTCTCCTCACCTTTGGCAGTGGAGAGGGGGAGAATGGAAAATTCTGATCTCTGATTTTGCATAACATTTGTTTTAGCTATAGCCTGGTGGAAGGCTTCTTATTTTCGCTTTGTTGGTTAACCACTGAGCTCTCCTTTTTGTGAGAATAGATTTTAATCTCCTACAAAAGGTGCAAAGCCAGACAACAGCATTCTAAATACTTCAGGTGTTTTGCCTTGTTCTGGGCCTGCATCCTTATGCTGTCACCTACACAAATTCCCATCACCAGAGATTCTCTTGCCAGTATTTCTCCAGAAGGTGAGGATTTGGGGAGAGAGGGGAGGGGCAAGTTTCCTTCAAGAGGGTTTTCCTGTACAATCCAGAATCTAGGAAAAGATTGGTTAGGGCAGTTCTAGCTAACAGCCTGGCAACAGGGTTCCAAAATGCATTGCAGCTTAGCCACTTGATTTTCTCCCTAACCTAACCCTTAGCCCAATCCAGGGAATGCAGTACCTTGAGCCAGGATCCTGGATCATGTGATAGGTTGAACCACAGGGCACAAAGGAGCAGGAAATCAGGCACTTGAAATTGAGACTTAGTAAAGTAAAATAGATTTTCATTTAAATGGAAAGAATTAGAAAACTTTTACTTTTTCTTTTCCCCTCCTGACCTTTGCTTTTTAGCTTATTATTTGGGTATGGATGCATGTATATATACATATACATATATATATACATGCCTACATACCTGAAATCAAGTTGAGTTTTGCTGATGGCTTCATAAACCAAGATATGTATGGAAATTCCTGTAAGTGATAACTTTGTGTCCTTAAAAAGTCCTTTTACTTTGGCAGCCTGGTAGTCACCAGGAAACAATTTACTTTTTAGTGTGCCTGTACAGTGTCTGGTACAGGGGTCCATAGATTGGAAAAATCACATTCTTTCTCTTCTCCACAGTCTCTTATCTCTGTGAGGTTCATTTATGTTGGAACCTAGTGTAAGAATCCAACCAGTTGGTCAACTATACTGATGGGATAAGTGAGGGAGAATAGAGCTCTAAAATCCAAGGATCCAGAGTTTTCCAACATCTCCTGGGAGGACTAATTGGGTCCTGGTGGTGGTGGTGGTGGTGGTGGTGGTGGTGGTGGTGGTGTGTATGTGTGTGTGTGCGCGTGCGTGTGCACGCGCTCACGCTCACTCAAGCACACGCATTATTAAGTATATTTGTACACATCTTTGTTTAAGAAATCAGCAACAAAGGGGGCAGCTAGGTGGCACAGTGAATAGAACATCGGCGCCAAAGTCAGGCGGACTTCAATCTGGCCTCAGACACTTGACACATTTAATAGCGTGTAAACTTGGGCAAGTCACTTAACACCAATTGCCCTGTCTTTCCCCCTCAAAAAAAATCATGAACAAAACTCACCTTGAACTGAGGTAAACAAAACTTCCTAAAAGACAACTTCAGTGCCCACCTGTAGTCAGAGAAAGCCCAGAGGGTATCACAGGCTCCATAAGTTGGGAGATACTCCAAAGACAAGTCAGTCTTACAGTTTTAATGGCCCTGCCAGTTAAAACTACATTTTACTTGTTGCCAGGCAGACTGATGAAAGCTCACTGGCTAGGCAGCTGAAAAACAACAGAGACACGGTGTTTTATTCCAAAGGGGTCAGACTAAAATAAAAGTATATGGATTTATTATCCTTCTCTCTTTGGCTGTGACAATGAACCGGTATAATAAGGGGAGTGTCCTCCTTGCTTTCTAGCTCCCCAAATGGGTACATTTCTAACCAGCTCCAGAGATGCAGTTTGCCAGGTGGAATGGGGAGATCATTGGGTATAGAGCAACTGAGAGTATCCCCCTGAATCCTAAGTTCCCTGGGGGCCAAAGGCTATGTTTACTTGCTAATCTTTAGTTTCTTTGTAAAAATGAAGTTAGACCAGATGACCTCCAAGCTGCCTTCCAACTTGAAATTTTTGCTAGGATGATAAATTTTTAGAGTGGCTTCCAAAATTGGCTTACCTAAGACCAGGAAGGACCTGAGACTGGAGTTGGAGGTTGGGGGTAACCTCCTTGAATCCCCCCCAAAACACACACACACATGGTATTGACAGAAATGCCCAGGAAATAAACACAACCAGACATACAGCTATTGGCTACAGAATTCTATACACACCCACCCACCCCAACTCTTCCATAATAGCACCTGGAAACACTGTTTTTTTTCCAGAGTACAGCTAAGCTAACAACTGGTCAAGAAAACCAGACACTACAACCCTGGTAACAAATTCAATTAAATTCAACAGATATTTATTAAGTGGATATTATATAACCAGCATTGTGCTAAGCTCTGGGGATTTGATGATCTATCCCTTGCCCTCAAAGAACCGTGAATCAAACAAATAATTGTTATTTAGAAGACAGTGAGATAAGTGTAAAGGAGTGGTGACGGCAACATGCTATGAGAAATTTGAGGAAGGAAAGACTGCTTTCATGTGGGCCCTAAATCCAGAATTGGACCCCGGGTTGCCACCATTGAGAACACCCTTCATACAGACAGCTCTACCAGAATGGGTCTTGCTAATCTGAGGGAGAAGAGAGGAGAGGGAAAAGGAGAGGGAAAGGGGAGAGGAAGGGAAGGGAGAGAAGGGGAGGGGAGGGGAGGGGAGGCGAGGGAAAGTATACTTTCCCCATGATAGCCAAATCATCAGCATGTCTCCAATACAACCACACTAACATCTTCACCCATTATTGCTCGACACTCCACTCTTTCACTCTGCCATTTCCACTGCTGGCCTCCCTCTACACAGTTATAACCTAACTGATGATCCATCACCCACATCAGTGACTACTCTTGGCAATTAATTGGATATGCAGAGGAAAAGGAGAGAGAATCATCTGGTGTGACTGACATATAACCCCAGGGTGACTGAAAGCATGGTGGTGCCCAGATTAACTCCCAAAGTTAGCCCCTCAGTGAATTAGATCTGTGATCCATCCAAAGCAGTGACTAGTGACTAAGAATCCCCAGTTCTTTCTCTCTGTCTTTCTCTGTCTCTGTCTCTCTCTTTCCCCAAAACCTCCCCCTCTTCTAAATGTCTCTGTCTTTGTCCAGGGTACCACCATCCCTCCAGATTCCCAGATTCTTAATTCTTAATGTCACCTATAAAAACTCCTACCTGCACACAACTTGGGAAGGAGAGAATTTGCCAGCCAGATTAAAATTCTTCCAAATGAAAAGTTTTAGTAGGTTTTTAATCTATTGATTAAAAACACAAAAATGCAACAGCTTTTGCTTTGTTTGCAAAAACAATTGGTTGACATCAGGGAAGTTGAACATTTATTAGCCAAATTTCAACAAAACAATCTTTGCATAATTGATGGATGGGACTGAAATGGGCATCATTATTTAATAAATACAACCACTTATGTGGTCCTTCCATTTATATCTATATATATTTTGTGAGATACATTTTTTAGTTATGAGAGCTATTAAAACCAGGTATGGAAATAAACTGAACTTAGAACCACACTTTCAAATATGTTCAAGATTTTCAAAAATAATGGAGCATATTCAATCACATTACTTTCACTAAAATAGTGATTTTCAATACAAAAGTATTAATAATATTAATTATCAATACCAGTATTAATCTATATCACATAATATATAATTGTATTATATATTAGTAAATATTATTAATATTACTTAAGTGAGATAAAAGAGGGTTTTGGTACCCTTAATAAAACATTGAAAATATTTCCTTTCTTCTCCTCTTCTCCCCTTCCCTTCTCTCTTCCCTCCCCTCTCCCCTCTTTTCCTTTCCTCTCCTCTCCCCTCCCATCCTCTCCCCTCTCCTTCCTCTCCTCTCTTCTCCTCTTCTCTCCTCTTTTCTCCTTTCCTTTCCTTTATTTCCTAGTTCTCTTTTCCCCCTTATCTCTTAAATTTTTATTTGTTTTATAATGTACACTATAATTTCAGTAGCAGAGAGAGATTATAAATATATTATACATATATATTTGGGGTGCATGCTCATACATTTTTTTTAGCTGATAAAGGTTCATAATCAAAAATGCTTAGAAACCACTGTTCTAGGCAAGAGGTGATGAGAACAGGAATTAGGTGATATTGTGGGTAGAGAGAAGAGAAATGATGCAAGATATGTTGTAGACTTGAAAAGTCTTGGCAATTAATTGGATATGCAGAGGAAAAGGAGAGAGAATCATCTGGTGTGACTGACATATAACCCCAGGGTGACTGAAAGCATGGTGGTGCCCTCAACCAGATTCCATAGAGAATCCTGAAGGACAGGTGAGTTTCAGAGGAGAAAGTAGTGAGTTCTCTTCATCACAAATTATGGGGAAAACATAGAAAAGAGAACTGCCTTTTCTCCTCTTTCTTTTTTAGAAGACTGTCCATGTCTATGGATCAGTGCTCTCTGTTTATACAATGTTCATCATCACCCCCAACACCAAAGACTCTTGGTCTCAGGCAGCTCAATCCAGACATTTCTAGGGAGGGGAAGAAGCAGGAGCAAATTTCAAGGACCTCGAGAAGGGATAGGAGAAGATCATGAAAGAGGCTTACATAGCATACATGACAGACAAGTCAAGTGAGCCAGTAGAAGAGAGGGCAGATAAGGTGAGGCTGGAATTGAGGGTCCTGGGTGGACAAGGAGGAGGTGGGGAGCCTCATTGGCAAATAGATAGTCCTAGAGGAGAAGCTCAAAGTTAGGAATGAGGAAAGAAGGACAGAGGACTGGTACCTGGAGAAATTAATTCAAGGTCAAGTGCCTCTTTTTCCCCCTCTTTGGAGAACTTCTGAAGGGAAGCAGATTGTGTATACATGGGTGGAGGTGTTACAAAGTCAGGCAGATTTAAGAGGAAAAAATATTTAAGGAACTGATCGATGGTGGCATTCAACCATGTAACAGCATAGCTCTGGATCCAGTATTATCCAGTATTAAGAAGAGAAGCAGCATCTTATATTGGAAAGCACAGAAATAACATTACACTGGACTAAGGCAGCCAGGTACCACAGTAGATAGAGTGGTAGACCAGGAGTTAGAAAGACCTAAGTTCAGATCCAGCCTCAAACATTTACCAGCTATGACCCTGAGTAAGTCATTTAACTTCTGCTTGCCTCAATTTCCCATCTGTGAAATGGGGGCAATAATAGTATCTACCTCATAGGGTGGTCATAAAGACCAAATAAGATAATATTTGTAAAGTACTTTAGCATAGTGCCTGGCACATCATAAGTTCTTAATAAATGTTTGTTTTGGGGCAGCTAGGTGTCACAGTGAATAGGGCACAGGCCCTGGAGTCAGGAGGATCTGAGTTCAAATCCGAACTCAGATACTTGACACTTAACTAGGTGTGTGACCTTGGGCAAGTCATTTAACCCCAATTGCCCTGTCTTCCCCCTTCAAAAAAAACAAAAACAAAAATAAATGCTTGTTTCCTTCACTAAAAGCCAAAAGAATTGAGTTCTGGTCTAAGCTCTGCTACTGACTAGTTGGATGGCACTAGGTAAGACTGTTCTCCCCCTTAGGCCTCAGTTTCACCATCTGTAAAATGAGGGCATTGGAAGACATGATTACTAACATTCCATGAGTCTACAACAGAAACAGAAAAGCCACTTTCGGAGTAAGTCAATTTCTCTCACGCCAGCCACCTTCTCACTTGCCTAGCCAGGAACACTCCACCATTCATTTGTTGACCTGGTGGCAGAATCTTTTCATAGCAAAACCCATGCTTAGAGTTCTTACATTACGTATAGGGGAGAGTGAATGGGCAAGGCCAGTTAAATTCAAATCCTGTGTATACACAATCCTATCTTTCCCCAGCAGACATGTGTGGTCGCCCCTGGCAAAAGCATCACCTGAAGAAAACTGATTTGTTTCCTTGTTTTGAGGCACTAATAGAAAAAAGTCTGTTGATGGTGACACAGACTGTGGTCCTTAAACTTTACTTTCAACTCAATTCAACAAGCATTTATTTCAGACCCAATATATTCTAGGCAATATGTGAGTCGTGGATGAAACAAAGACAAAAAGCAAATAGTTCCTGCCCTCAAGGTGCTTACATCCTACTGGAAATCTCCTTATGCTCCACTTTCTTTTTTAAATTTTAGATTAAACCTTAAACTTTAAATTTTAAATTAAATTGACTTTTAAA
>CM053590.1:125202203-125227757 GCA_028646515.1 Pseudochirops corinnae
TCAGTTTGTATAAGCCTCTCCAGGTAAATATGAAGTCCATCTCCTCCCCATTTCTTATAGCACAATAGTACTCCATTACATTCACATACCACAACTTGTTTAGCCATTCCCCAATTGATGGACATCCCCTTAATTTCCAGTTTTTTGCCACCACAAAGAGAGCTGCAATAAATATTTTTGTACATATGGGTCTTCCTCCCACTTCTATGATCTCTTTGGGATACAACCCCAGAAGTGCTATTACTGGGTCAACAAAGGGTATGCAATAATTTATAGCCTTTTGATCATAGTTCCAGATTGCTACCCAGAGTGATTGTATCAGTTCAGAGCTCCACCAACAATGCATTAGTGTTCCAATTTTTCCACCATTAGGCCCATTTTACAGATGAGGAAAGTAAGGCTCAGGGAATCAAAATGACTGGCTAAGGACACAGAGTTGACCAGTAGCTGAATTGGAACTACAACCTTTGTTCTGGCTCCCTGTCTCCAACTTAGGCGCTCTGCCTACTATTCTTTTTTAATTTTTAAATTTTATGTTTATTTTTCATTTATATCATTCATTTCCACAAGATTTTGAGTTACAAATTTTCTCCCTGTCTTTCCCCTAAACAGCAGTCCCACTGACTATCCCCTCCCCCAATCTGCTCTCTCTTATATCCTCCCCTATCCCTCCTCCCACTTTCCAGTAGGGCAAGATGGATCTCCATACCCCAGTGCCTGTATATCTTATTTCCCAGTTGCATGTAAAAAATATAATAATAATATATTTTTTTTAACTTTTGATTTTACTCTGCCTACTCTGCTTTCACGCTAAAAGGTTTCTTTAGCTTGCTTTTTCTAACCTTCTACAAGTAAAAATAAGACAAGTACCAAGTTAATTTTCAGGACAAATTCATCATAACTTCTCATATACATTTTCTCTTGCTATTCCATTCCCCATGCTTGGACTGCTCTCCCTCCTCTGCACCCAACCACTGACTTCTTTTAAGTACCAACTAAAATCCCACCTTCAACAGGAAACCTTCCCCAACTTCTCTTAATTCTTTTCCTTCTTCTAATTATTTCCTATTTCTCCTGTACATAGTTTGCTTTGTATATACGTGTTTGAATGTAATCTTCCCCATTAGATTGTAAGCTGCTTGAGGGTAGGGCTGTCTTTCACCTCTTTTTTTATCCACAAAGCTTAGCACTGTGCCTGGCACACAGGAGGCGCTTAAGAAATGTTCATTGATTGATTGGATTGATTCCAGACTTAGTGGGACACCAACAATGAAGTGATGCTCCCTTTCTGTCTGTGGCTGTAAAGGAGCCTGAACTCTGGAGATTACCCTCCAAGCCAGGCAAGCCCAGTTAGGAGCGCTCTGTACTGGAATGACCCTCTGTCCTGTCAGCACCTTCACCTCATCAGTGCCCCAGGTCAAAGTGCACTTCATAAACTGAGCAAGACCAAGAGTAGGAGGCATTAAGGCCAAGACCGGTCTGAGTACTTGCTCCAAGGCATTTAGTAAGAACCGCAGAACCTGGGCCCGCATGTTTAACTAGATTTCAGATAAAGCATTATTTGATTCTCTCCCTTTTCGGTCTTAAGTATGATTTACAGCATTTGAAAGCCCAGGTTTGCTCATCTCTCAGCTGCCAAGCCATTTGTGCATGGAGGCAGCCCTCTCCTTTGTCCCTTGTCAGCTCAGAAATCTTTTTCCAGTTTGCTTGCGGATTAAGGAAGTAGACTGAAGGGGTCACTGCTGGGAAAAAGAACAAAGGCGACTGCTCTAGTGTAATCCAGCCAAGGAAATGCATCTGCTCCCAAACAGCAACAACATCCAGCATTTATATAATGCTTTAAAGTTCACAAAGCATTTTACAAATATTATCTCACTTGTTCCCTGCAACAACCTTGTGTGGCAGGTACTAGATTACTCTCATGTTTATAGATGATGAAACTGGGGCAGACACAGGATCACAAGACTGATGTCTGAGGGAGGATTTGAATTCAGGGCTTTCTGACTACAAGTTTCCACTAGTTACCTCACATGAGGACTTGTGCCGGGTCTCTTGGTCCCCAGGAACAGACCACCAGAAATGCGATACCCACCAAGACAGCCTGTTCTTATAATTTTACTTTAACCAAAATGTGTATTTGGTCCATTTAGCATAGTGCCTGACACTCATTGACCTCACTTGACTTGTTATTGGGCATGTTTATCCATTTGTTTAAAAAAAAAAATCCAAAAACATCAGTTCATACCTTCCCCCACTCACTCCACCCTCAACCCTCACTCCCAATCCCAGCAATCCAGTAGAAAGAACATGAGTTGCTCAGTTCAGAAAATTGAAGGAAAAACTTCCAGATTTGGAGGCATGAGAGCTGGGTTAAAATCTAAGCTCCAAGATTTATTAGTTATGTGACCTTGGGCAAAGTCATTCAACCTCCTTGGGCCTCAGTTTCCTCATGAAAATGAGGGTATGTGCCACCTATCTTAGAAGGTTGTGAACATAAGTGGAAACCTGCTATTATTGGTGATGGTGGTCCTTCATTTTCTTTTTTCTTTCTTTTATTTATTTACTTTTAGTTTACAGCATTCAGTTCCACAATCCCTTGAGTTTCAAATTTTCTCCTCCTCCCTCTCCTCCCCCCTCCCTGCCATGGCAGCATGCAATCCGATATAGGTTCTACAAATACCTTCACATTAAACATTAGTCAAGTTGTAAAGAAGATTTAAAACCAATGGAATGAACAACGAGAAAGAAGGAACAAAAGAGAGAGAGAGAGAACAAGTGGTTTGCTTCAATCTGCATTCAGATTCCATAATTCTTTCTCTGAATGTAGATAGCGTTTTTCATCATGAGTCTTTTGGAGTTGCCTTATAACCTTGTATTGTTCAGAGGAGCCCAGTCTATCTAGTTAGTCATCACAGATGCAATGTGTCTATAATTATATGCAAAGTTCTCCTGGTCCTGCTCTCCTCATTCAGCATCAGTTTATATATGTCTCTCCAGGTTATTATGAAGTCCGTCTGCTGCTCATTTCTTATAGCACAATAGTATTCCATTACATTCATATACCATGACTTGTTTAGCCATTCCCCAATTGACAGGCATCCCCTTGATACCCAATTCTTTGCCACCAGGTCTTTCATTTTCAAAGGATATTTATTATGTGGAAGGTGGCAAATATCTGGTCTCCATTTCTACTATAGATAAAAGAGTTAGGCAAATAGAATTTTAGAGAGGCTAGACATGATAGATGTCTGGAGAAAACTGAATGGGAAAAAAAAAAGAACATACCTTCTTCTCAGCGGTACATGGCACATACACAAAAATAGACCACGTACCAGGGCATAAAAACCTCACAATTCAGTGCAGTAAGGCAGAAATATTAAATGCATCATTCTCAGATCATGATGCAATAAAAATCATATGCAATAAAGGGCCATGGAAAGATAGACAAAAAACTAATTGGAAATTAAATACTTTAATCCTAAAGAATGAGTGGATCGAATAAGAAATTATAGAAACAATCAGTAACTTCATTCAAGAGAATGACGATAATGAGACATCATACCAAAACTTGTGGGATGCAGCAAAGACAAAAGAGTTTAGGATGCACCCTAAATTTAAGTTAGATATAAGGAGAAATTTCCTGATAGGGATGGAAGGGATATGTTTCCAATGATGGCTGTAGACTTTATTCTCAGGTCAGCTCTGGAAGTAGAGTAACTTCTCTTCTATGGAAGCTGTCTTAGGGCATGAAGGGAGGCAGCCTGGTATAATGAAAGAGATAGATTGAAATCCCAGCTTTTCCACTTACTCCCCAAGTGCCAATAATCTCTCTTCCTGAGTTTCTTCATTTGGAAATTGAAGAAGTTGGACCAGATGAACTACACAGCCCCTTCTGTCTCTAAAACTATGCTACTAAGGATGTAGGGATATGGACCAGATGATCTGTGGTTGAGGTGATAGTTTCAGAATAATGTTTCATTTGAATCCATTTTGAGATCTGTCAGCTGTTTCATACCATCTTCCCTTTTTACCCTTGTCTTCTCTCTCTGACTCTCCTAATCTTCTAATTTAATTTAACAAATGTATTAAACAAATCCTGTGTGAAAGGTACTTTGCTGCTACACAAAGACAAATTGAACACTCCCTGGCCTCAAAAAACTTATATTCTTAATGGGAATATTTAAGCTCTTTTTTTCCCACTTGTCTCTTTCTTATCCAAAGCCCAATGTGGCAGATGATAGAAAAGAGGTTGAGGATTGGATGAGATTAGTGTTGGGGGTCCCTTTTTTCTTTCCACTTCTCAATGTCTGTCCCCAGCACTGCTATGTTCTGCTAAGACAGTTTTGCAAATACACCCATAAAATTACCAACGTGCTCACTCATCTCTCTCTGTTTATTTGTCTGTCTCTATCTCTCCTTCTCCCTTTCTCTCTATCAAAGGCAGACTTGGACCACCTCAAAGAATAAATTAGTAAAGGTCTTGGACTCTTAGGTTCATTTCCAGCAGCATCAAGTGATCTATCCTGATCTCCCAGTAACTTCAGCTTTACCCACTTTTCTTAATTCCTTGGTTTTTATTTTGCCAAAGAAAACAACATTTTTGGTCTGTAAGGTATGTTGTATTATTACCCAAGTCTCTTCATGGCCTGACAGGAGGAGATATTTCCCAGGGCCCTCTCGAGAGGAAATCTGGCCCCAGTAGGATGAGCAAAGGGAGGAAAGTATAAGAAACATTCTTGCTTATTTGCTGTCACTGCCTTCCACCCATTCTTGACAGGCGAGTAGCCACTTGCAAGGCTATGTTAAAGCAGTGTGCTCCAGTGTTGGGTTGATGCCTAGGGTACATAAAGCTGTCTCTCCAGTGGGAATGAAATGAATTGCCTTCTGTAGAAGAGACTTGTTCTCATGTAGTTGTGATTACACTGGATAAGGAGTAGTATGGGCATTAATGAGAGCAAACAAGGCTTTAAGATTATGTCAACAACAGATAGAAAAGAGAAAGACAGAAGGCAGTCAGAGAACAATAGTAAAGACTAGTGTATCTCCCATTGAAATCCAGGGGGCAAGTTTGGCACTCACTATAAAGAATGTAAGCATTCTCTCTTCCAATCAACATCTAGAAACTAGGGAAACATTTTATAGCTGAGGAAGTTGAGGGAGATAGAGGGTAAATGACTTGTCCAGGGCAATGTGGCTAGTATCTGGGGCTGAATTTGAATTCAGGTCTTTCTGACTCCAGTTTCAGCTCTCTATCAACCTCACTACCTAAATGTCTCTTTACCTCTTCAGTTGTTTCCTGATCTATACAATTAGGGAGATTAGACCTGACGAATTTTGAAAGCTTCTTCCAGCTCTAAACCTATGATCAACAAGCATTCATTAAGTAAGAATCTGTCAGATTCTCTGCTGTGCACTGGAGACACAAAGACAAAAACAGAAATTGTCTTATGACCTTACGATCTAGTCTGATCATTTCATTTTGCAGATGAGGGAACTGAGAACCTCAGAAGTAATGGGACTTGCCCATTGTCACACCATGAATACATGACAGAACCCATGATTCCTCACTCCCAGATCAGTGTACTTTCTACTAAATCTATAATGTAACCTTGTAGCTAGCTAACCCCTTGCCTTATTTGCTTGGGCTGAGTGATAAAAAGTGAAACAAACAAACAAACAAAAAAGAAATAGTAAAATGAGGAATAGGTGTATAGGAGGAGCACTGTGTTCAGGAACTTATCCATAAAAGGGAGGGATGGGGGCACCAGCACCTGCCTTTTCTTCGTCATAGCACTATTGTGAGAATCAAATGAGATAATGGATAGGAAAGGGTTTTGTAACTATTAATCACTATATAAATATGAGCTATTATTATTTACATAAGGTAAGCATTAAGAATCCTAACTTGTTTGGCTTCCCTTGCTTGTCTCTACTTCACAGGGGAGTTTTGCAGGTTTGATGGGTTGGTTGGTTTTTTTGAATGGGAACCCATGATTTCCTTGGTATAGAGAACTTCTGGGAAATGAATTCCTTCTGTCACTGCAGATCCCCATTTGTTTTATAAGTTGTAGTCGTAGAAAGCTGCCCGGGAATAATGAGAAGATAAGGGATTTGCCCAGTGGGGCACAGTCAACATGTGTCACGTGGAGGAATTTAACCCAGCTCTTTCTAATTCTTAGATTTGCTGGCTTTCTCGAAAACCACGCTCCCTCTCTTTCACACGGACGTGCAGACCATTAAAAGCAACCACAAAAAGGGATGAGTCAATTTTTCCTCTATCTCTTGCATTTGTTGCAATCTCTCTTCTAACCCTAGTTAGGCCCTCATCACCTCTCACCTGGAATATTGCAATAGCTTTCTAATTGGTTTCTTTGCCTCCAGTCTTCACCTTCTCTAATCTGTACTCCACGGAGCTACCAAATTAATTTTGTTAAAGTATTGGTATGATTATGTCACTTCTCTGACCAAAAAATTCCAGTGACAATCACTTTTAGGATCAAATGCCATCCCCTCCATCTGACATTTAAAGTCATTTACAATCAAGCCTTTCCAAAAATATTAGACATTTCTCTCCTCCATGTGCTCTGTAGTCTAGCCCAGAGGTTCCCAAACTTATTTGACCTACCACCCCCTTTTCAAAAAAAAATTACTCAGCACCCCCTGGAAATCTACTTTGTTTAACCCTTTAATGATATTTTTGAAATTTGCATCATTTCAAAAAAATAGAATTTTTTAAAAAATTATGCATGTGAAATTTAATAATTTATTGTAAATTTGTGGGGTTTTTCCTGCATTGAAATTTTGATGACACAGTGTTGGGTCATGTAACCATATAGTATTGTAAACAAGTCATTACAAGAACATTTTTCTGCTGATGGATGCTGGACTTCCCGACATTGAGCGATGCTCTCACCAGCCAACACTTGCTTGTTAAGACCTGTGGTATGAACTTGTCCAATGATCAGTTATAACTTGCATTTTGTGTGTTTATTTGGGAAATAATGTAATCATTACAACTTGAACTCAGTTAAACAACAGAGGAAACATGTACGAAAGGTTTTTTCAAAGTTTTATCTTCTCTTTTTTCCTCATGCCCCCTTATTTTTATTCAACACTCCCTCTAATTGCACCAGAGGCTACTACTGCCCCCCCCCCCCCCGCCCCCATTGTTCCAGTGCCCCCAGGAAGTAGTATTGTCCACTTGGGGAATCTATGGCTATCCAAACTAAGCTGCTTACTGCCCCATCTATGTTGCCATTCCCTCCACCAACTCCCGGCCTTTGCACACGCTGTCCCTTAGACATTGCCTGGAATGTACTCCCTCCTTGCCAATCCCTCAGAATCCCCAACCTTTTTCACTGTTCAGCCTAAGTACCACTACTATATGAGGCCTAACCTGATTTCTACCCCACCTCCAAGCTACTATTGCCTTCCCCCCCCCCCCCAAAAAAATAATACAATGAAATTACTTTACAGATGTTTCGTATTTACTTATATGCTTACAGATTGTTTCTCCAATATCCTTAAGGGCAAATTCTCTGCCTTTTTTTTTTGTCCTTTCTATCTTCAGCACTTAGAAAATGCCTAGTCAGTATTTACATGCTTGTTCACTGAGTGAATTGCAAGAAATTTTTCACTTTAAACCAACTCTCAATCATTCAGGGACTGGTCATTCAGTTTGTAAGGTATCTAAAACCTTTTGCTTTTCCATTTTGTGCCTGACTTTCTGGATCATAGTGTCCCCTTCAGAAAAGTGGAGATAGCAATCTTCAGAAAACATGGTTAAATAGATCATATATTAACTATAAGATATCTACAGATATCTTTAGAATTATTTTGCCCCCAGGTGAGGGGGAGTGGGGGGGAGGGGAGGAGACAGGCGTGAGTTGGGGAGGGTGTTCCGTTGCCCAGCACTGGGCCTTGCTTACACTTGAGCAGTAACATAACTGTACTGCAAAGGACAAATTTGCCTCCCCAAATGAAAATTCCATTTTGAAAATCTACAAGCAAAGTCCTCATCCTCAAACCTCGGTCTTGTACAATCATCTGAGGGTTCAGACCAAAGAAGACAGAGGCCAAGAGGGTCCCTGTTTGTGACTAATACATACAGTCTATGAAGTTTGTCACTACACCACAAAGTATAGATACCCTTCAACCTACAGATCTCATTTGGCCAACAGGAGAACAAGGAAACAAAACAACCCCAGTGATACTCTGGCCACATTCCCAGGCAGGTCCAACAGGGTTTGCATGCTGGATTTTGGCCAAATGAATTGAGTGTGCATTTTGATCTGTCTTTTCTGTGGCCATTTAAATGTTTTAGAGTTTTTCCCCGGCATCTTCCTTTAGACCTGATAGCGAAATTTTGTTTCCCCTTAGTTGGGATGGATATGAAAGTCTACATATTGAGAAGCCTTTCTAAGACCTGGCATCACTGACTGACCTATTTGGTCAATCAACAGGCATTTATTAATAACTTACTTTGTGCTGAGCATGGGACTGAAAGGGAGTTCTAAACCTTTTGTGATAGAGGATGATTTACTTCCAAAGCTTTCTGCGAACATCTAGCTATATAGGAAACTACAAATCAAGCTTGTTAGGAACCTCTCCATACTATGCAAGGTAGTCTGTGCATTTAAAGTGGGAAGGGAAGACAGGGTGGCTCGGCGTTACCAGTGACAATTTGTTTCATCTTATCCTGGCACAAATAAGATTAAGAGACAAGAAAGAAACCAGTGGCTCTCAATTACCTTGCCTAAAACTTGTGCATGCCTAAACATTTGTGCATATCTACCAGCTCCCAAGAATTAAGCTGACTCTGCTGGTCTCTTTTTACCATTCATCCCGCATTCCTAGAAATCTTAGGTCTTTTGTAATATTCAGTGATGCTACAAAACATACTCAGTGGCGTTCCAAGGTAGTGTTTCCTAACAGTTTTCAGTCAGTGGTAGACTTTTGTGAACCTTTACACAGAGAATCAGTCCAGCATCATTAAGTTTCTGGTGATGAGATTATATCTGCTCATGGAACCTAAAACTAATTTCTGTCATGCTTAAATGAGTTAATGCTGCCCTGTCACATGTTGAGAAGCCTTTCTAAGACCTGGCGTCACTGACTGATCTATTTGGTCAATCAACAGGCATTTATTAATAACTTACTTTGTGCTGAGCACGGGACTGAAAATGCAAAGAAAAGACCAAAACAAGCCCTGCTCTAAAGAAGTGTGCATTCTAATGGTAGTGACAGCATGTAAATCACTAGGTACATAAAGATAAATAAGGAGTAGATGAAAAGAACTCTGACAGGGTAAGGCACTGGCAACTGGAGGGACTAGGAAAGACCTCTTTTTTTTGTTTCAATTTTTGCTTGGCAATTGGGGTTAAGTGACTTGCCCAAAGTCACATGCTAGTAAGTGTGTAAAGTATCTGAGGTCGGATTTGAACTCAGGTCCTCCTGAATCCAGGGCCAGTGCTCTATTCACTGCACCACCTAGCCGCCCCTAGGAAAGACTTCTTGCAGAAAGTGGGACTTGAGCCGAATCTTGAAGGAAGCCAGGGAAACAGGGGCAGAGATGAAGGGGCAAAGCATTCCAGGCCTGTGAACAGCCAATGAAAAGGCATTGATGGAACATGGATAATAGTGTACAAGGAACTGAAAATAGGCTATTGTAGCTGGATTGTAGGGAATGTGGGGAATAAAGTATTTACAAAATAGCAGCATGACAGGTTTATAAGATTTATATCTGGTTTACTTGACTATGCATATTTGTGGCAAGGGACATCATTCTCTGTTTTTCTCTTAAGGTGGAGGGATGGAAGGGAAAGAAAAGAAATGCTTGCTAGCAGAAAATTTAAAAAATTTAAATTTTTTTAAAAGAGGATTTATAGCTAGAAGGGCCTGTGGACATCATTTAATCCAGCCCCTTCATCTTACAGATTGAGGAAACTGAGGCCCAGAGAGACTAAATGATTTGCTCCTGATCACAGTTAGTAATTAACTGAGTCAAGGTTTTAGAAAGAGCAAATAGTTGGTTTTCAAAACTCGGTCATATTTTTTGAGCTGGTTTTATTTTCTATGGTTTGGGAAATTTCATTTCAATACATGAAATGGCCTGGATGGTCTGTCTCCCTCCCAGCCTTGATGATTATCGTGGTTTTTGTCTCTGATAAAGTCTAATAAAGTCTCTGTTTTAGGCTTCAGTCTGGAAACCAATTGAAATAATTTTGATGTGATTGCCCGGCCCCTCCTGGGCTCAGGGGAACTCCAGACATCAGGGTACTGGCACAGAAACCAACTGTGTAATGCCATCCAATTGCAATGGTTATAGCTCTAGGTTCCCAAAGTGTACCAGATTACACTGGAGTATGAAGATCTGGGTTCTAAGACTGACTGCGACTAACTAGCCTTAGTTGCTTTATCTGTAAAATGGGTAGACTGGGCTGGCTAATTTCTGAGTCTTTTCTTAGCCATGTAATCCTATGCGTTTGTCTTCCCTTGGGAGTCTAAAAATCAGTGCTCAAAGATTCTCACTCTGGATTTTTGCTGTAGATCTATGCTGTGATGGTTTCTAACATTATAGAGAAAATATTGGATGAGGAGTCAGACCTGGATTCGTCTTAGTTCTAGTGCTTACTTCGTGACCTTGTGTAAGTTACATACTCTCTCTGATCCTCAGGGTCCTCACTGTAAAATGAAGGACTTGGATGAGATGGACCACTGAGTTCCCTTAGAAGGATATTGGGGAATATTGCACATATTGTCAGACACAATTGATCTGTATGGTGGTTTTGCCAAATTGTTTTTCCTTTATCTTTCTTTTTCATTCTTTGCTATACACAAAGGATATTAATAAAAGCAAGAGTTTGCAAATAAATGGGAAGCCCTGCCAATGAATTTCACCATCAATGTCTGCAGTTAGAGCAGGAAGGCTCCCATCTTCTCTTCAAAAGGCCCTTACTACTGTCAAGTAGGAAATGATACCTACCTTAGTGGTGAGGGCTTCACACACACATTGTTTCTTCAAATATAGACTCAATCAGCAAACAAACCTGGATGGCTATTCATCCAGGCAGGGTCTAGAACTCCCAAAAGGAGCTGACCAAAGCTATATTGGAGGGGAAAGCAAGCTTTACCCAGCCTTAAAGGCAAGACAGGTTCTATCCACTTTGTTACAATGGCAATCAATAAAGTGAACATTATTGTTGACAAAACATTCCGACTTCCACCAGGTTGGACAGATTTCAGTGCCTTGGGGGATAGGGGAACTTGCTAGAGAGAAGGAATTCCAGCTTAAAGTCCCACAAATCTTTTCTCCCTGAGATCACATCATTATGCTTTATGTTGCTGAATCAATGAAGGATGCCACATGTTGTAAATAACTTATCATTGTCATCAAGAGTAACTTTGATAACATCTTTGTTATCAGAGCTCCAACCTGTGGACTGGAATTCTGTGATGGAAGTGGGGGGGAGGGTTTCTGTAAAGAAGAAGTATCTGGAATTAATATATTGGGACATAAGAATTAAATAGTGCTATAATAAAAAATCATGTTGTTTAGTCCTTGACAAACAAACAAACTTTAAAAAGTGTCACTTCTAATACCTCCTGATAGAAACCTTTCATTTAACCTGGTACCCACTTTCCATGCTAGTTGTGCTTATGGAGAAAAGAACCCTGGACTAGTAGTCCCAAGAACTGAGTTCAAATCTCAACTCTGCTGGTTACAGCTCTGTGACCTTATACTAATCATTTTACTTCTCTGGTCCTCAGTTGCAAAATAAGGGGACTGGAATATCACAGAATCATAGAATTTGAGAACTGAAATGGATCTCAGTGACCATCTAGTCTAACCTATACACAGAAGTATTTCTGCACTATAATATACCCAATAAGTGACCAACTAAAGAAAACAGCTAGATGGTAGAGTAGATAGAGAGCTCTACTTATAGTCAAGAAAGGCTAAATTTAAATACTGTTGCAGACACTTATTAGCTAGCTGATTCTGGGAAAACTTGCCAACATTTAACCCCTTAGCCTCAGTTTCCTCAACTGTAAAATGGAAATAGTGGTAGTACCTAGTTCACAAGGTTATTGTGAGAATCAAGTGAGATAACATATGTCAAGAGTTTTTTAAACCTTAAAGAATTTTATAATGCTGTTATCATAATTATTTTTTAATTATTATTAATATTATTATCCTTTCCAGTCCTAAAATCTGTGATCTTCAGATAACCTTGTCTTAGTTATCTCCATCCTTTTATGGATCTCCCCCCTGCCCATGGCCTCACATGTGAGCGAGGCTGTAATTATTTCTGAATGAAAACAGAACATACCCATAACTTCTTTGTAAAATAGTCCAGAACTGAGAGAGCTGTGCATAGCCCTGCCATGAAGGGGGCAGACCAGAAGGTGGCAGCACCAAATGAACACAAATGTATGCATCTTGGCATAGGAAATGGTGAAAAGAACATTGAATTTGTAGTAAGAAGGCCTAGGTTTGAGTCCCACTTCTGTCACTTTCTTACTGTGTGATCTTGTGTAAGTTACTTAACCTCTCTGATGATGATGACGAAGATGAAGATAACCAGCATTTATATAGTACTTTGAGGTTTGCAAAGTCATTTTATCCTCACCAGCAACCCTGAGAGGTGGCTCCTGTGATAATCTCTATTTCATAGATTCAGAAATGGAGGCAGACAAAGGATAAGTGACTTGCCTAGGGTCACACAGCTAGGAAACATCTGAGACCACATTTGAATTCAGATCTTCCTGACTCCAGATCCAGCTGTGCCACCTACTTAGTGGCCTGTGAGCCTCAGCTACTTCATCTATGAAATGGGGATGGATAATAATATATCTCACAGGCATTCTTCTGAGGATCCAACAAGATAAAGTACAGGGTGTTCCAAAAGTCTTAGCATCTACTATGTACCACACTAAGCACTTTACCAACATCTCATTTCATCCTCATAACAACCCTGTAGGGGAGGTGCTATTATTATTCCCACTTTACATATGAGGAAACTGAGGCAGTCAAGGTTAAATAGTTTGCCCAAAAACATACAGATAAGAAGTTATCTGAGAAGGGATTTGAACTCAGGTCTTCCCAAGTCCAGGCCCAACATTATATCCACTGCACCACCTTACTGCCTGCTTTGGAAGACCACGCAAAAGAAACAAAACTAGCCTTCTTTCTCTTTACTCCAAATTTTATGACACCCATTTTGAAGAGGTCATGAAGGGCCAGGAGTGTAATCTAGTCTGCTCCCCTAATAGTTTCCCAACTCAAATGTGATCTGGCAGTTTCTGTTGGCCAACAGGCAGTCAGGAGACTTGAGTTCTCCTTCAATGTTTGCCTCTGACTCACTGTGTGACTCTGGGCAAGTCACTTGGATCCTAATTTTCCCTATCTGTGAAACAGGGATAATTATACCCTCACCTACCCACTTTTAAAAGGATGCCATGAGAATGAGTGAGATCATGTCTATAAAGTGATCTCATATCTTCTGGAGAAACGTTGAAACCCTGATTAAGAGAAACCTTCAATTAAACAGAACTTTTTCTGAGCTCTGCTTTTAGGGGAAAGAGGTTTGGTTTATTTATTTATTTCTTTGCATGGGGAAAGAGAGGAGAGGACTGAGGAGTAAAGTTTATTATCACCATCATTGTTAATGATAATGATGGTAATAACTGGCATTGATATACTTTAAAGTTTGTGAGACCCTTTGCAAATCTTGTAACCCAAAAGTCTTGGGGGTAGTTTTTAAGTATTAAAGTTTAAAATTGCCCATTAAAACTTAAAACTTCTCCAAGACTTTTTGGACATCCTTTATTATCACAGCAGATCTTCAAAACAACCCTGGGTGGTAAGTACTATTATATTATATTTTATATATATATATATATATATATATATATATATATATATATATATAATACTATTATAATCCTCATTTTCTGGATTAGGAAACTGAGGCAGGAAGTCTGAGTGCAGATTGAAACAAACTACTTGCTCTGTTTCTTTTTCTTGTTCTGTTTCTCTTTCCCACTGATCATTCCATCAGTTACAATCCTTCTCTACAACCTGACTAACGATTAATGGGAAGATTCTGTAGATCCTGTAGCAGAATGCATGCCGCCATGATGGGGGGGAGGGGAGAGGGAGGGAGAGAAAATCTGAAACTCAAGGGACTGTGGAACTCAATGTTGTAGACTAAAAGTAAATAAGCCAATTTAATTTTAAAAATATAAATAAATATTTATATAGTACCTTAAAAAAAAGAAACTGAGGCAGACAGAGGTTAAGTGACTTGCTTGGTTAGTAACTGTCTAAGGCTGGATTTGAACCTGGGTCTTCCTGACTCTATCATTCTATTCATTACACCCTCTAGGGAGGAAAACAGAGATGTATCTAAGTTTATGAAAGAAATTTTATTTTGAACTACTAAACTAGATGACCACTGACATCCTTTCCAACTCTGAAATTCTAAGATTCTGTCATTCTTTGACTCTATATTTGGGGTAGATTTTGAATTCAGTCTAATGATCTATTCCTTCTCCATTCCTAATACAATATTATACATGTCATTGAGGTTCAGGACCTCAGGTCATTGTCTGAGACCCTATAAGATTCTCACTTGTGAAAATTGTTTCTTTTAGGATTGAGAACAGGAAGGAACTTTAGGAATTATGTAGTCTACACCAAAGTCCATAGGTGAAGTAACCTACCTAATCCAAAGCACATGTAGAGTAGAGTTCCAATTCAGGAGCTCAGATGCCCTCTGAATTCAAATCCAGTGTACTTTACAGAGATTCAGCAAAGACAAATTCCTTCTTAGCCACCAAGCTGTCCCAGTGCAGACAAAAATAGAACTAAAACATTTTAGAAAAATTTTCATTAAATCAGATTATAGATTAGGAGCTGGAAGGGAACTCAGAGGTCATCTAGGTCAACTCCCTAATTTTTCAGATGAGAAGCCTAAGAGATATTAAGGGATTTGCCCAAGGTCACACAGATAGCATCAATGTTGAAATGCAAACTCAAGTCTTCTGACTCCAAATCCCCCACTCTTTCCTTAGACAACAAGCGTTTTTTTCAGAACATACTTCCACATTAGTCATGTTATGCAAGAAGAATCAGAACAAAAGGAAAAAAAACACCAAAAAAATCGAGAATAGTATGCTTTGATCGGCATTCAGACTCCATTCTCTCTGGATGTGGATAGCATTTTCCATAACGAATCTTTTGGAATTGTCTTGGACCATTGTACTGCTGGAAAGAACTAAGTCAATCATAGGTGACCATTACACACTGTTACTGTGTATAATGTTCTCCTGGTTCTGTTCACTTCACTCAGCATCAGTTCACATAAGTCTTTCTAGGTTTTTTCTGAAATCCACCTGCTCATTTCTTATAGCACAATGGTATCCCATTACAATCATGTACCACAACTTATTCAGCCATTCCCTCCAATTGATGGGTTCTTGTGAGGATGAAAAGAGATGTTTGTAAAGTGCTTAGCACAGTGACTGACATAGTTGACATCCTATAAATGCTTTTTCCCTTCCTCTCTCCTAATGTGATGCCCTCTTTTTTGTAGAAGGCAGAGCTTATCAAAGGTAAGGTTTGAAAATGTTGTCTCTTGTTCTTACTGTTGCCTAGAGGCTTTGAGCTTTCACATAACATGTGACAACTCATCCCAAAACAAATGGTATGCAATGGAAAACAGAATTTTCTGGCATTATGATAGGTATACAGGTAGTTCTATCCAAAAAAACACCTATTTATGCTATGCAAATAAAGCAAGAAAAACCACAGAGCTTTTGTGGCATTGGGGGCACAAAACTCACAAACTTTGTACATGATACATGTTTAGAAAGTAGTGTAGTTTTACACATATTAAATGGTTAAGAAATATCTCAATACTACAATCGATAGTGGTCCCATTAGGATCCTAGTGCTGCTGCTCAGCCTGCTGCATCCTGGATAGGAACAGGCTTCAACTAAAGGCCAGTGGCCATGGCAGAAGGCTCCCACTGCATCAGAAGATATACTATAAATATGGTGATTTACCTTGACAAAGATTTGAAGTTTCTTTGTGAAAGTGGGTGGAAGGGTTGTAGCTTGTGAATTATTGTGAAGTGGTATCGTTTTCTGCTTTCTTACTGTTTCTCAAAAAACTTGAAATTCACATAATAATTTTAAAATTCTGTAATGTATCATGTTGGAAGAAATTCGTATTTTTGACTCACATTAGAGCAGAACTGACTGTATTTATAAAGAGTAATGTTAAAGAATAAGAAACTGTCTGCAGTAAGGCAGAGAGGGTTGGCCCCTACCTCATGCTGTCTGTTTGGACAAGGGTTTGGACCTCTGGTTTTTAGTTTTCTTTGGCCTTTCTTTGTATCCTTAGTGCTTAGCCTAGTATCTTGCACATAGTAATCCATATGTATATGAAGATGAAGGGATAGGTCAGAAATTTACAGAATCTCCAGATTTTCTCCACAAGTAGACAGAAAATCACCACAAAATCAATGTAGAGCAGCAAAAATTAAGTGGTAAAGTAGTTGTCCTCCTAGCATAGTTTGAGAGGACCTCAGGAAAGACAGGACCTCCAGGGGTTATATAAATATTAGCCACTACTATTATTCAGGCAACTCTAAAGGCTTTTAAGCAGCAGAGCACTACAGATCTATATTAATAGAGGGACTTTCCTTGCTGGGAGAGCATTACACCAATAAAATAAAAAATATTCGAGAAGGCCTTTTGTAGAGGCCCATCAACACAATGCACCGCGGGCACTGCCTGCTTCATCCACCCCAAGAGTCAGTACAAGAACTATCCACATGGGTGATACTTTTGTATCATTTGTAAAACTAAAATTGAAGAAGCCCACTGTCCAAGGTCCCTTTGGCTGAAGTAACACGACAAAATTTTGCTTGTTTAGTACTAGGAAAATGTCTGTGTTTGATCAATGCTTTCTTAGATCTTAAAATGAAAAGTACATTTCACTGTATTTATTTTTTGCCCAAGGATCTTGGAGCCAAATTCATCACCTAGTTTATAGTAACCAGCTCATCTCAAGAGCCTGGAAGTTTCTAATATGTCCTGTTTGCTTCCTTTTTTTTCTTACCTTAGTATTATATAGCATTATAGATAAAATAATAATATATTATCTATAAGAATATATATTATATATAAAATAATAGTATATTATCTACAATACTACATCATATATTACATATTTCCTTATTTCTCTTACCTTATTATATTTATTTTTTAATATCCTCACTTCCTTTTGTAGGTCAGCAGTGTACATTCCTAAAAATACTAACATATCAATATAAAATTAAAATAGGAAAATAAATTAACATACTCCAGAAATGACCTGGTAGCTTTTTGTAACCATCGTTTAGTCATGAAGAACTGAATGATCTTTCGATTTCTCAACTTTGGCATTCAAGGACTCCCACAATCTATTCTAGCCTTAACCTGCCTTTCCAGCCTTATAATGCCCCTTCAGATAGTTGACATTCCATACCTTTTACCATTTCCCATAGTCATCCAGTCCTTTTGTACCTCCAAGTCTTTGCTCAGGCCTAAGAGATATCCACTCCACCCTTCTCTTTAACTTCCTCGTCTCTGCCTGTGGAAATCCTTTCTCTCCTTCAGGGCCCAGCTCAGAGTACCTCTTTAATCCAGCCTTCCTAGACCCTCTCATTAATCTGAATGGGGTGTGGGGAGTGAATAAACTTCCCTTTCTTAAATTTCTCCTAGCCCTCAGTAATTCTACCCCATGCTTAGAACATTCTACTCTGGATTATAATTATTTGTAATCTGGTTTATCTCTCCAGTAGCTAGTGCCTTGAGGGGTAACCATGTATCTTTTCTAGAACCTAGCACAGTGCTTTGCACAGAGTAGGTCTTCAGTTTAGGTTTGTTGACCTTAATTCACCTAAATAGAATGTATCCATTTAATAGAAACACATGAAATTTAATAAGGATGACATGTTCTCCTGTCCATTTCCTCCTTGTGTCATCTCTCTCACCATAAAGTCTAGATGCTTTTAAAATGTAATTTTAAAATAAAGAAACATTTTAGATATCATCTGGGCAGTTTTATCCAAGAAACAGTGGAAAGCATGCTAAATTTGGAGTCAGAGGACCTGGGTTCACACCTGGGCTCCCGTACTTTCTCCCTTTGTGAACCTAGGGCAAGTTACTTAATTTTTCTGGGTTTCAGTCACCTCACCAGTAAAACGAAGCCACTGGACTTTGAGATCTCTAAAACTCTCTTCTGGTTCTGAATCTATGATTCTATGAATATCCCTTGGTTGGGAAACTGAGGCAGAGGGGGAAATTGACTTGCCCTCTGAAGTCCAGTTTTGAGAAGCAGATGTCATGTAATAAATACCTTATGAGCTATCTGTAAAAAGAACCCTGTCATTTAAAAAGAATCCCAGCAAGGCTAGATGACCCAGGTCAGGATGGCACTAAGGGATGGAGGGCCAAAAAAGCATTCTCTGCAATCCACATCCAGAAAAAGAACTATGGAGTCTAAATATAGAATAAAGCCTACTATTTGCACTCTCTCTCTCTCTCTCTCTCTCTTTCTCTCTCTCTCTTGTTTTTTTGTCTCATGATTCCTCCCATTGGTTCTAATACTTCTCTACAACATGACTAATGTGAAAATGTTTAATATGAATGTATAGGTAGAGCCTATATAAAATTGCACATTGTCTTAGGGTGGGGGGAGGGAAGAGAGGGGAGGAAAATTTGAAACTCAAAATTGTATGAAAATGAATGTTGAAAACGAAAGCTAAATGAATTAATATTTTAAAAAATAATGACAAAAAAGCATTCTCCTGGACTGTCTGCCCCAACATATTTACTATTTTGACAAGAGTCACGAAGAAACCAGGTCAGGAAAAGAACATAGGTCCCCCATCTCTGAACCTCCTAGGCTAGACCAAGCTATCTGTTTAGCACAGTGAACGTGACCCAGACATACTTCTGATATTTAAAGTATGAGTCCAAAAAAGGGCAGTGTGGTAACAAAGAACTGGAAAAACAAAATGGGTGTCTATTGATTGCAGAAAGAATAGTTGGACAAACTGTGGGATATGAATGTAAAAGAATATTATCATGTAATGATATGTGAGAATGATAAATGTGAGGAATTTAATGAAACCTGATGAAATTCATATCAGCCAATACCTAGTAAAAGAAATGAAATTGAAAGAACAGCATACACTGTGACTACTAACACATAGAGAAAAAGATCCCTAAAAAGGAGCTAGACCTTGAGTTAATTGAAAAACTAACAACGATCCCAAAGAACAGACAGTGAAACAGATCTTCCTCTCTATGGAGAGGTGGGAGACGACTATGGCAAAATGTTGCATACATTGTCAGAAATGGTCATTATGGGTTTTTTATTTATAAAATAAATAAAATTTATGGAATAAATTCTTAGTTTCTAGAAAATTCCTTTACAATAGTAGGAAGTATGTGCAGAAATGACTGTGATATAAAGCAAAAAAGTAGTGGTGGTGGTGGTGGTGGTGGCAGTAGTAGTAATAGTCATAGCAGTAGTCATAGTCATAGTAGTGTTCTGAGATCCTTTACAGAGTGCTGATACCAGTAAGTGCTAGTAGTAATAGTAGCAGGAGTAGTTGCAGTGTTTTGAGACCCTTTACGGAGTACTTTCCTTCCTGTGCAGGAGATAATGCAAAGCTTATTATCTTCATTTTGCAGATGAGTTAACTGAGAAGGAAAATTACTTGTTCATGGCCATACAACTAGTAGTAGGCATCATAGCTGGGACACAAAGCCAGCTCCCTCCTAACTAGAAGTCCCATATGCCTCTTTGTCCCTCTATCCCTCTTGCCTTTATGGTCTCATGAGTTAGAGTACCAAGAGCAACAAGGAAAGCATTCAATCAATCAATAACATTTATTAGGCACCGTCAATACAGAGACAAAAGTGAAACAGTCCTTGCCTTCAGGGAGGTGATATTCTGTTCGAGGAGACCATCTAAAGATAGTGTGTGATGGGTTGTTGCTCTTATCTGGCATTCAGTGTCAAAGATGGGGAAAGGCCAAAAATCTGTTGAGAGAAATGCTGAAATTAATTTTTGTGCCTTTCTTACCCTCTCTTCCCTGCCTCCCCTAGGTCCCATGAAGAAGTACCAAACATGAATGTGAAAAAATACCTAGTGAAATGCTTGCACCGTCTGCAAAAAGGGCCAGGCTACACCTACAAGGAGCTTCTGGTCTGGTACTGTGACAACACCAACACCCATGGACCCAAACGTATCATCTGTGAGGGTCCCAAGAAGCAGGTGATGTGGTTTATCCTCACCCTGCTGTTTGCCTCCCTGGTCTTCTGGCAGTGGAGTGTCTTCATCCAGACTTATCTCAGCTGGGAGGTCAGCGTGACCCTCTCCATCGGCTTCAAAGCCATGGAATTCCCAGCAGTCACAATCTGCAATGCCAGTCCCTTCCGGTGGGTTTTATGTCGACATCCCAGCGGCAGGGTTGGGTGGGAAAGGGATGAGATAGAGGTCTAAGGGTAGGCAAATGGAAGGGAAGGAAACTTAAGGAATTATCAGTCCACATAGTGGAACTGACCCTAGAGAAGATGTTGAGGAAGGGAGATCATACAGTGGACACACTGCAGGGAATTCTGGGGGCTTTCCCCAAAATCTTGGGAAATAGTTTTGGTTTTATAAAAAAGTGAGATTTAGGGGGAGCTAGGTGTCGCAGTGAATAGAGCACTGGCCCTGGAGTCAGGAGGACCAGAGTTCAAATCCAGCCTCAGACACTTAACACAAAAATCTAGCCTTGTGACCTTGGGCAAGACACTTAACCCCAGTTGCCATGACTCCCCCCCTCCAAAAAGCAAAAAAAAAAAAAAAAAAAGTGAGACTTACTACTACTTTACCATTCTTTGAAGTTAGGATTCAGTCAAAGGGCCACAATTGAGGACCTAGAGGACCCATGTGACCTCAAGGCCATAGGTTCCCTAACCCTGGCTAGATGATCTCTAGGTTCCTTATAGTTCTAAATTTATGTTCCTCTGATCCTTTCCGTGTAATCTGTGCAGATTTATAAACTATATAAACAATAATAACTTAGATTTACAGAGCACTTTGTAGATATCTCATATGCACCATTACAAATGAGGAAAATGAGACCCTTTTCTTTTGCCTTCATCTCTCCATCTGTGTTTACTTTTAGCAGGGTTCACATTTATGGAACAGACAGGATGTGTTTGTGTCTAATTTTAGTCTGAACCTTGTAAACCTTAGAAACCTTGGTTGCTCACCAGGGTTCTAGTCCTCTCCCCTATAAGAAGTACCCAGAATAGACATATCACCCCCATTTGAAAGCCTTTGGGGAGAGTATGGATCTAGGATTGGTTACATATCCCTTTTGACAAAGTCTTTCCCCCTTGTCCACCATGTAAAATCTGTACAGGTGCGGCTGGAGCAGGTGTAGATAATACCAGGGAGGAGTTCCTCAAATTTCCCCTCCCTCAGTCTGCACACCAAAAAAGGGTGGTGTCTGGCTTGTACAAACAAAATCTTGAGCTGTTAGATTTTTATAACCTGTCTGCCAGGCTGATTTGTTTGCCCTGTTGATCACCTCAGGACCCCAGCAGCTAGGCAGAATCTTTCTGGTTCTAACCAGTGATGGGTGGCACAGCCACCAGCTCTCCATGCCCACCTGAAGCATTGGGGGACAGGGGGGAAATCTCCCTTTTGTGGTTTTAATGGCAGCAACTTAACCCTCCTTAGTCCTTCCCCCTTCCTCCTCCCCTCTCCCAGCCTCCTGACCCTGTCCTTATTTTAAGGCCTCAGCACTGTAGCGCTATCACTCTAGTTTTCTTGAATGGGATAATAGCCATACTGCAGGAAATCAGGATGATAACAGCTACAAGCTGTTTAATTTGGTCATCCCAGGTACATCGGGCAACAGCTGCCTTCAGCTGTTATGGCATATGGCATACCTTATTCCCTTAGGTATTCTAAGGTAAAGCATCTCCTGAAGGAGCTGGATGACCTGATGGAGGCTGCTCTACAGACTATTCTCACACTCGAGTCTGGTCCTGATGATGTTAATTACATGGAAGGCCTGAACTTGACCATCTGGAACCACACACCCCTGGTCATAATTGATAACCGAGACCCCTACCACCCTGCCATCGTGGACCTTTTCACCTTTGGCCGTAACAATTCTGAGACAAGCTCCTCATCTGCATATGGAAGCTGCAATGCCCAGAAGTGCAGAATCGCCATGAGGCTGGTAAGTGACCACCAGGAAGCGTGTACAAATGTTTCCTCTGGGACTTGTCCAGTAAACAAGAACCTATGGAGGAACTGGGCATCTTTGGCCTGGAGAAGAGAAGATTAGGGCAGAGGTTGGCGTATAGAAGATGGGACAGCCATCTTTGAGCACTCTAAGAATTGTCTTGAGGAAAAAGGATGAACTTTATTCTACTTGGACCCTAGATGGAAAAAATAAGAGCGGTGGGTGGAAATTCCAGCGGCAGATTTCAGCTTGCTGTAAGGAAATATTTCCTTTTAGAAAGCAATCTAAAATAGTGAACATAATAAAAAGAGCCGATACTTACATGGCACTTTAAGATTATAATAATAACTAACATTCATAGGGCCTACTACGTGCCAGGAACTATGCTAAGTGCTTTACAATTATTATCTCCTTTGCTCTTCAAACAACCCTGGGAGACAAATGCTATTATTACCCCTATTTTATAGATGAAGAAACTGATGCAAATGGAGATGAAGACTTGCCCGGGGTTACATAGCTAGTAAGCATCTGAGGCTGAATTTTTAACTCAGGTCTTCCTGACTTTGTGCCCAACACTCTATCCACTGTGCCACTTACCTGCCAAGAGTGCATTATGTCATTTTGCAAAACAGCTATACCAGCTGCCTCAAGAGGCAGTGAATTCTCCTTTGCCCAAGAGCTTTCACTGAAGGCTGGATTTATTTAGTCAAGTTGCAGGAGGAATTCTTGATCAGGCATGAGTTGGACTCAAGCATTAAAGCACCTGAGATTCTATGACTGTTTCTTTCAAACCCTACATAGTTACTGCAGGAAGAAAGGGCAGATGCCTACACACTTTGGGTGTGGCTATTTATCAAAGCAGCTAATGGGCCCAGTGGACAGAGAATTTGATCTAGAGGCAGGAAGACCTGAGTTTACATTCAACCTCAGACACAAACTAGTTGTGTGACTCTGGGCAAGTCACTTAACTGTCATCTGCCTCATTGTAAAATGGGGCCAGGGCGGCTAAGTGGCACAGTGAATATAGCACTGACCCTGGAGTCAGGAGGGCCCAAGTTCAAATCCTGCCTCAGACACTTAACACAAAACTAGCCGTGTGACCTTGGGCAAGTCATTTAACCCCAAGTGCCCTGCATTCCTCCATCCAAAAAGCTAAATAAATAAATAAAATAAAATAAAATGGTACTAATACTAGCACCTACCTCCCAGGGTTGTTGTGGGGATCAGATGAGATCATATTTATTTTAAAAAGCATTTAACACAGTGCCTGGTCGTAGTAAATGTTAGGTTTATTATTTTTTATTGTTGAGATTTTATCAACATCAGGATCAAAATGAAATCCAAAAAACATGGAGTTTGATAGTTGGGAGGGACTTTGGCAGCTATCCAATGAAATGGATCCCCACTAAAACTTACCTAACAAGAACTCAGCTTACCTCTTCTTGTCTTAGCCTCCACGGTGGCTGAACCCATGACCTCTCAAGGTGACCCATTCTGCTTTGGGACAGCCCAAACCAATAGGAAATTTTTCCAGACATTGAGCCTCAGTTTGTCTCTTTGTAACTTCCTTTACAAGCTCACCAGCATGTTAGAGGAAGGGAGCGGTCATATCTCTTGTTAACCAGTACTTGTTAACCAGTACTTATCAAGCCTATATTGTTGTGCCTATGTCTAGGTTAAGGATACAAGAGAAAGAGATGGTGCCGATCTCTGCCCTGAGGGAACACCCAACCAGGCACAATGTTATATACTGAAAGTGAAAGTGCAGGACAGACTATACCCTATTGTTTGGTGATTGTTGTGTTTGTCCTTTATTCTCAAAGAGCACCATGGCATCAGGGAAATGATTACATGACTCATAGTTGACTTTGATTTAAATGAGGGAGGCTGTGCAAGGTCACTAGCCTTACCTTCTCCTCCAGAGCCATCTGGGTCCAGTGACCTGATATGCATCAGGATGATTGGAGATGGCTCAGGATTCGATGGGAGACCCTGGCCATTTTAGGCTAAGGCCTTTTCTGGTTCTCACTTTGAGTGAGATAATACCCATTCAGTGAATAGGTCCTTAAAGAAGTTAGCCAAGGGTTGACTCCTTTAATTTAAAAAAAAAAAAAAATCAAACAGGGAGGAGAAAACCCTTAGAGTTGCTGGTCAAAAGAGATATAGTTACTATTGACATTCACTCTGAGCCAGGGGAGCCCAAAATATAGGCATTAAGTGGAGCTTGGTCAGGGACCTATTGTGGTCCAAAGTATGAGCTCCCAAGTTGAAATGGGTTTAAAATTTGTTGAAGGACAGAAGGAAGGACAGAAGGACGGAAGGACGGAATCTAGACAGTAAACTCCAAGTTAAGTGGGAAGCTTCGGGCCATCAAAATTTACCTTCCTTTGGAGAGGAGAAGAGGGAGAATGAGAGGGCCAGCTGGCTGGGTCCCCATTCAGGCAACTCAGACTACTCACAGGTTGTGTTTGTCTTTTGTTTTTCAAAGAGGACCATGACGTCAGGGAGATGGTGGCATGACTTGCAGTTGACTTTGATTTGAGTGAGGGAGGGCTTTGTTTGGTGGAGAGAAAGGATGGGATACCCTTCCTAGGTAAAAGGCAGCCATTCTGGGAACAAAGGACAGTGATCATTCTGTCTTGATCAGGGAACTAGAAGATCTTTCTCCTAAGGGAGCGACTCAGACTATTTATAGCCTTCTCAGAGCCAGAAGCTATCACAACCCTCTTGACTCAATGCCTAATTAGAAATTACAAAAGGTGTAAAAACCTTCCTATATGCAAACTTCCCTTAATGGACTCCACGTGAAGCCTATTAATGGGTGGCTAAGATCTTAAATCTCAGTAACTGAAAGTGTGGCAGTGGATAGGTGGCGCAGTGAATTGAGCATGGACCCTGGAGTCAGGAGGACCTGAGTTCAAATCTGCCCTCAGACACTTAACACTTACTAGCCGTGTGACCTTGGGCAAATCACTTAACCCCCATTGCCCTGCCTTCCTCCCTCCAAAAATCAAAAAAAAGGGGGGGGGAAGGGGTAAGAATCAAGTCAGAAAACATCTACATATTGGGGTGGCTAGGTGGCACAGTGAATAGAGCACCGGCCCTGGAGTCAGGAGAACCTGAGTTCAAATCCGGCCTCAGACACTTGACTTGACTTTTCTAGCCCTGTGACCTTGGGCAAATCACTTAACCCCAATTGCCCTGCCTTCCCCCTGCAAAAAAAAAGAACCAAAAAAAAAA
>CM053590.1:125228257-125318861 GCA_028646515.1 Pseudochirops corinnae
CACAGGCTCCACGTGACCACATTCAGCGTATTAGGGAACAGAGTATACTTTCAAATATCTAAGGGTCCTCAGAGTCACAAGGCCACTTTAGCAAAGGGCCTAGGGGCAGGGAAGATCTTTAGATTCCCATAACAGTGCTCTTACTTTCAGGGAAGAATCCTAGGATCCTTGAGACTCCTGAAAGAAGGAGCTCCAAGAAGTATTAACTTAAACGACCTATGAGGCATCTGCCTGGAAATATTTCCCCTCCTGACCTTTCCTCATTGCCTAAAATACCTTCTACTAGAATGATTCTTTTGCATTAAGGTAGTGTTTCTGGGAAACTCTTTAAAACACACTGTGAAGTGGAATGATAACATATCAGTAAGGGTTAGGTCATCACAGTAGCTAGAATATTACCTTCCAAGGAATTTTAAGTATGGGAGCCATGGAACAGCTATAGATCATGGGTGGGTAGGCCTAAATAGAAGACCATAGACCTCTAGGAGGCAGCCTGATACTACTGGTTGTCCAGAAAAGGGCTCAGCACAATAAGTAATTGAAGAAGGAGCAACCAAGATTAACTTGGTCAGAGGCCAAGAGTCAGCTTTAAAGGAGTTTTAAGGACCAACCTCCTTTTTAGACACTGGCCTTTGCTAAAGCTAGGCCTTCGACAGAACCTCAGCATAGTCAAGAAGCCAAGAATTAAATCTGGTCCTATCAAAAGAGCCGTCACAGGCCTCTACATCCTACATGGAAGAAGGGTTTTGTAGCATCACCCTCAGGTATCTGTTGATATTTCTGCCACTGCAACTCTAGCATACCAATAGTGGGAATGTCTGATAGGACCATTACTCCCAGTCCCAAGATTATGAAGAGGCTGTTCCCTACTCCTGTTCCTGGATTAGGATAAGGCTGTAATCACTGTTTCCTATCCCAGATAAGAAATCAGATGAAAGGTGAAATCAAACCCTAGAATCCATAGCTGATTTGATGAAGCTGGTTCAAGGCTGATTTCTCTTCCAACACAGCTCCATGAGTTCCAAAGGAAAAAAAAAAAAGACAACTTTTAGGCTCTAGGGAGGTCCAAAAAGAGGCCGGGCAGGTGTATGTCATCCAGGAAGTGGTATCAGTAAGAGAAGATTTATGTTTCAGACATGAAATCAGGGCAAGGAAGAAGGGTATATGATGCCTAAAGCTCCAAGTATGGGCAGAGGCAATATGTTTGTTATCCTCAATAGGCACAACATTACCCCTCACTCTTGAAAATAGAGCATACTGGGAGGAGCACAGTATGGTAGTTAAGGGATGACCTCAGTATCTTTCTTCATTTTTTAGCTCCTTCCCCAACCAATACCACCCTCACCCTTCTTTCTTATATGGGACTTAACTATCTAAACCTTATCTAAAGGGAAAGATCTTTCAACCTAGTTTCTTACCAGCCTTATAACCTGAGATCACCTAGTATCCATGATCTTTCTCTTATCCACAGGAAAGGAATTGTCAAGCTCAACATTTACTTCCAAGAATTCAACTTCCGGACATTCGCTGAGTCAGCAGCAAACAATGTGAGTTATAAAACCCTAAGACCCACACCCACCCACCCCCCACCCCCCCAGCCTCAGATTTCTTGATTCTGGGGGAGTCAGAGACCCTGATGCCCCTGAGAGATCATAGTCATGGACACTCCCTCCACCTGCCTCACTTACTGCTAGATTGTTGGAGTCAGGATCATATATTTAGATTCCTTCAGTTTGCAGACAGGGAAACTGAATCCCAGAGAAGTTAAGTCATTTGAGTAAGGTCACACAGGTAAATGGCAGAACTAGAGTTCAAACTTAGCTCTTTCAACAGCTACAGCTCTTTCCACTACATCAAACTGCTGCACAGATACTGAGTTTGTAAGGAGAAGAAAGGTGTACATTAGACCTAGGCCTAAAAAGGGACAAGGATATAGTCTAGAAATTACCTGTAGACTATGCCCTGAGCCACATCAGGCCATCAAGCAGTCCAGGCCCCAAAACCTAGAGACTTCTCTCTCTTAGACAGTTCTCCCCAGGGACCCACGAAACATCTTGCTCTAAGCCTCTGCCAATCCCTGTCCAGTGGGGGTTGTGGGTGGAGAGATACCACTAAGGCTTGGCAATGATCTCAAGGCCTTCTTAGGTTCCAGTGGGGTTCTGTGGTAGCCTTTATCTTCAGGCCACATCTTCTCCTCCAGGTGGTATGGTTACTCTCCAATCTGGGCGGCCAATTTGGGTTCTGGATGGGCGGCTCAGTACTGTGCATCATCGAGTTTGGGGAGATCATCATCGACTGTGTGTGGATCACCATTATCAAGCTGGTGGCCTGGGCCAAGGGCCTGAAGCAGCGGCGGGCCCAGGCCCGCTATGAGGGTCCACCACCGACAGTGGCAGAGCTAGTGGAGGCACACACCAACTTTGGCTTCCAGCATGACACTGAAAATAACACCAACCTTCCTCACGTACCTAAGGACTACCCAGATGAGCAGAGCCCACCCATCCCAGGCACCCCACCTCCCAACTATGATTCCTTGCGCCTACAGCCCCTCGATGTCATTGAGTCAGATAATGAAGGGGATGCCATGTAGTCCCTTGGCTTTATCTTGCAATATCCTGTGGATGGTGGGTGAGGCCATAATGACAGAAAAAGAAGGAAACAACTTCACATGTTCCATTTAGCACTTTTTCACTCTACCTACAATCTTCCCTCTGGCTAGAAAGAAGAACAGACTCATGGTCATTCCCTGAATGTCTTTACCCTGGCGCAGAGCCTAGAATTCACCAGCTCCCTATTCATTCACTTCCTTCTTCCTGTGTTCCACTTCCCTGGTACCCAAACTAGGCTGAAATCCATACTGATCTGGGGGAATGAGAGAGCATGATCATTTTATAGGAGCCTCTTGATCTCTGGAGAAATAGCACTTGGCTCTGAGAATTCAAGGAATCTGTGGGATCAGAGATTTAGAACTAAAAGTGTCCTTAAAGGCCATCCAGTCCAACCATCTCATTTCACAGATGAGGAAACTGAGACCTAGGGAGGTTAAGTAATGCCTGAGACCACAAAAGTAGTAAATGGCATGGCTGGAATCTAAATCCTCTTGACTCCTAATCCATTGTTCTTTCTATGGCATCATCACAATCAGACTTCTGACCCTGATATTCTATGTGAGCTCAGTATTCTGCACCCTAATCCTATGCTTTAGGATAACCTCAATGTCCTGCCCTGTCAAACAGCCCTGGCCATTGAGCCATCCTATCATAAGAGAGTTGTCCCTGGATTAGAAGTACCCAGGCCAGGACCTAGAGGACCCTGTTGGAGGAAGTGAATTCATTCCCTATTCTCTGAAGCCCTTTTCTACTTACCAGGCTGTTGTATACCCCCAAAAGGAGGCAGGACCTCTATTCTTATTCCGTAAGTAAAAGAAGTAGCTAATAGAGTTAGCCCATCACCTTCTGTGTGCTCTATCTCATCAAGCACGTGTACCCAGGTTCCCAGAGGCAGTTTTCTCTCCCACATCCAGTGACTTGTCCTCTGGAACCTGGATAAAGAGAGCTCAGTGAACTGAGTATTGTAACAACTTGCTTATTTAGAATAAAAAAAGTGATGATTTTTTTTTTCTCTTTCTAAAGTGATTGGCAGCTATGTGTTGGCTGGGTGAGTATGTCCATGAGCTGTCAAGGGCCCTGATTTGGAGAACTCAGGGTGAGTCAAAACAGCCCAGGACTTGCAAGAATAGTTGATTTGTGTTTAGCAGAACTGAGGACTTCTCTGTCTCAGTCTCTGTTTCTCTTTATCTCTCTCACTCTTCCTATGCAGCTCAGCACCTGCTCTGCAGTTTGCAACTTAAAATCTTAGAACAATGGGGAGATTGGATGATAGCAGGGGTAGGGTCTCTGGAAGGACCTGAACCCAGGTCTATCAGAAATTAAAGCTCACTTTTTTTTGGAGGCAATTGGAGTTAAGTGATTTGCCAGCATCACACTGCTAGCAAGTGCCTGAGGCCAAATTTGAACTCAGGTCTTCCTGATTCCAGGGCTGGTGCTCTATCCATGAGTCACCTAGCTGCCCCATTAAAGCTAACTTTCAACCAACTACACCACAGTGCCTTTCTATCTTTTCGAGGAGCTCAGTTGCAAAGTATATCTCCCACACATGGATGTGTGCTTTGAGATACCTGCTTTGAGACAAATAAACATGGATACAAGCTAAATAAATGAGTGAATGAATGAATGAATGAATGTGAATGAATGAAATATCTTTTCTAATGGGTGGATGAAAAAAAGACCCAATAACTCACACTTTGTCCTGTGCCATGCCAATGTGCCCATTCCCAATAGGATTTGCCAGAGCAGTACCTAGTACTGAGAATGCTAAGGTACTTCCTGGGCTGCTTCATCCATATGTCTCCCTGAAGGCCAAAACTGTATTCAGCAGGGGCACAAGAGCTCTTAAGTGTTATAAAGTTCTACTCATGGGGCTTACAGTTCTATGATTTAGGGATTGCCCCTAGGAAAATAATATTGTCCCAAGAAGTCTTTTAGGGACAATACCTGACCCTTTCTAACCCGAGCCTCTCACTCCTCACATTTCCCTAATAACTCCCAGGGCAGGAAGAAAAGTGACTTAAGCTTCAGCCTTCCTGGATGGGCTCTACTTTATAGCGTTTGCTTTCCTGCCCGTACATACCAGTTAATCTCTCCTGGAAACAAACACAGGTCTCCCATAAAGTGCCCAGCTAGAGGCGTGCATCTGTACCTCCCTGTCCCCTCCATCATCACTAATACAAACACCAGCTGGCATGACCCAAATGGATTGGTTGAAAGTGAGCAATAAAGAAAGGACAGCTCCAGGTGGAAAGGGACACCTGGAAGTTGCTATTCCCTGTTGGGCAGCATTGTCCAGAAAATGCTACCTGGGCCCTGAGCTCCTCCCAACATCACAGGCTAGCTGGTATCTAACTATCCACCTGTGATCAAAACTACCTCACCCTTTCCCCAGAGGTCTAACCAAGGGAGGTGTTGCATCAGAGCTTAGTCCTAGGGCAGAAAATTTAAAGGGTGTAGCAACACTATCCCAAGGTGTACTTCTCCCCCTTTCCTCTTTCTCCCCCATCAAAGAAATTTCCTAGAATTTCAGGAAGCACATATTTCCCTAGCAACTTCATGCCTGACCCCCATCACGTTGCCAGGAGCAACATTGTCCGTTTCCACCCTCCTAATATAAGCCAGTCTTTAAATAATACAAGAAACTCTGGTGTCTCTAGTACAGGCTTCCTTCCCCAACCCCCAGCTTGAACCCCAATTGAGCTTTCCCATCCTCTTGCCCCAGGCACAAAAATTACTAGTTAGAGCTCTGCTTCTCTCCTCTTCCCTCCCGACCTCAGAGTTGAGGAGGTTTTAGTAAGGGGGATTGCTAATAAAAAGGACTTTGCACACACACACACACACACACACACAAAATTCTCTTCCCTGGCAGAAGACCTCTAACAAATTAACCTCTGACCCAGCCAGACATCTCTCAAAGTGTATTATTCATCATCACCACCACCATCTTGTGTCGATGTGGAGTATTCTACTTTAGGAAGCATTGTTACATCTATCATCTCAATTGACCTTCCACAACTTTGTTAGACAGGGATCGAATCACTATCTTCCTCACTGAAAAGATGTCCTAAGTCACATATTAGTGGCAGGAGTCAGGACCAGAAGACAGATCTCCCAACTATGAGAATGTGGATGGCTTAGGGCAAACCCACCTCCACTGTTGAGGCCCTGCTAATGTCGGATTGGTGCCACTGCTGAATATGTAGAACAGAATATTGTCCTAATTACTACCTAAAGCTCATTAAACAGAAGGAACTTGCCTCATTCACAGTGGGGATGAGATTGACTTGAAAGACAATGGTAGGAGCAGATCTAACCTGGGAATGAGAAAGGTGTGAAAATTCAGGAAAATTGCTTCCTGAGGTTTACTGTGGCTATGAAGGGATGCCCTCAGGCTTCTTGGTTATAGAAACAATTGAGTTTTAATTAAGTATAGAAATGATCACTGTCACACTAATGTTAGTCTAAGAAGAAGCCAGTCATATCCAGATAAGGATCTAGAGGTGTGAGATAGGGTGAAGGGAAATCTCTGGCAGAAAGTTGAGGCTCTGGAGGATGAACTCAGTGAGAAAGAGTCAAAAAGAGTTATAGGAAAAGAAGGTGGGTTAAGGAAGAAGATGGAACCTAAAATGAGAGGGATGGGGACAGTAGCAAAGGAACTGGGACAGTAGGTCACAATGGAAGCATTAAAAACAGCAACAGGAGAAAAGAAAAGAGAAGAGAGAAATCTTGGAGATGATGAGCCTAAGATGCACTGATCAAGAAGGAAGGCATAGCTCAAGGAAACTGAGAAAAGAATATTCTTAGTAATGGATGGCCAGGATCACAGGACTTAGGAGTGAAAGGAATCTTACCCTCACCTTACATCAAGCCCAGCCTTCTCATTTAACAGGGGAAGAGATAAGCCTAGAGAGGTTAAGTGACTTGCCTAAAGTCACATAGACATGGTCTGAACTCAATTATAGGACTCCTTCTATAGTACCACTCTGATTTTCTAAGGCAAGGGATTCTTAATTTGTGGTATTTGAACTTTTTTTTTCATATTTTGAGAACTACAGTTCAGTGTAATTGGTTTCTTTGGTGTTCCTATGTATGTTATTTTAAACAGTTGGATATACTATTCTAAGAGGGGAGGTGTCCATAGGCCCCCTCTGACTGCCAAAGGCCTCTATGACACACCCAAAAAGTTAAGAATTCTTGGGAGTTTCTGCTAGGAAAACACTAAGGTCAAATTGTTGGGTCCATTGGCTCCGTAGAATTTTTTACTTGAAGCCACAGGATGATTTGAGGCTGGTCCAGAAAGAAAAGGACCTAACTTCTCTAAAAATCAAAGTTGCTGAGAGGTAGCCTGGGTCTAGGAAGCCGGAGAATAAACCAGCAGGGATGAACAGTAAACCCCAAGTGTTTGGCTAATCCAGCAGCCTGCGGGTAAAGGGGGAATGAAAATTAAGGAAGAACCTAAGAAGGATCAGTTATTGCTTTAAATCTACTTAAAGTCAAGTGAGAGGCAAGCATGAGAGTGTGAGCTTCTAATTCACTAATACTGTATATATAATCTGTTCCTTGAGATTCTCTCTCATTGTAATAAAGAGTGCTGCACATTACCATGGTGGACTGTTTTCTGTACTTCAGGGGTGCAAGGGGCACTGTGTGGTGGTGAGGAAGACACTACCCAAGAAAAGAGAAGACACCATGATGCCAGGCTACAGCCCTTGGAAAAGAAATGCCCCTTCCCCATTGATTCCTAGGTGGCAGCAACAGTAAATTAACTAGGAAAAAACATCACTAGGTTTCTGTTTAAAGGCCACTCCAGGGACATTATATTTTTTTTCCCACCAAAAATCTGAAAATTCAATCATTAATTAAATCAGCATTTATTAACAACCTACTAAGTGCAAGTCATTGTATTGAACTCTGGAGACACAAAGACAAAAAGCAAGTCATGAGAGATGGGAGTCTTCTAAGTCCAATACATCTTTTTGCATAAAAGGAAGCTGAGGTTCAGAGAGAGGTCAAATGCCAGGACCTGTAAGCCCAGCTCTCCTGAATCCCAAGCAGTGACCTTTCTCCTACATATACTGCTCCTTCATGTTCTAGTACTTCAGGGCCATTGGCCTGAATCAAGTACTGGGATGAGCAGTGGGGTTATTTACACTACAAACAAGGGAAGGCATATGTCCAAAAGAGGGAGAGGGAGAAAGGACCTGCCAACCTATACCATAAAGAATATCAGCCTGTCTTCAGACACCCATCTGTGAATGCTGTTGGAAAGAATCACTGTGATTTGCAGTTAAATGAATAAGCCTTGAATCCAAACTTTATAGAACAAATCCCTTTAATAAAAGCATCTCTTCTATAAAATGATGACTCAGTCAAAAGGCTGCCCCCAAGGACCTAGAAGGCCACAGGTTCCCCACCCCTGGAATAAGGCCTGGGATGGGTCAATGATTTCAGCTTGCATGAAGACTGTTCACGTGTAAAACTGGGAGAGACCCAAGAAGTCATATAAACAAAGCCCCTCCTTTTATAGACAAGGAAACAAATTCCCCAAAAAAGATAAGTGACATGTCCAAGGTCACATGGTTGGCTGACATCCTTCCTACTCAGAGGACCAAAATGACATTACTGTCAGGGTCAAGACACAATGTGTACAACTGTGGCTGATCAGACCAACACAGGCCCAGCAGGTTCTATCTACCACAGGCTGGACACAAATAGTCCACATGAACATGTGGAGTAGAGATGGCTCTAAATCTGCGCATTGCACATTTCTTTTGAGCTACTACAATTCTGCCTTGCTCACAGAGCACAGCACCTTCTCTGATGCAAACATGTCATGCCATACAGAATTATACTAATGTCTCCCATGTCTTATAATCGATTCCAAAGTTCTTCAGACAGACATTGAGAATGTCCTGGTATCGCTTCTTCTGACCTCCAGCATGAGTGCTTGTCTTATATGAGTTCTCTGTAAAAGAGTATTTTAGGCAAACATTTGACATTCAAACAACACGGCCAGCCCATGAGAGTCAAGCTCTCTGCTGTAGAGTCTGAATACTTGGCAGTAATTGTTACGAATTCTTTTTTTTTCCTTTATATCTGACCTAAATCTGCCTCTCTGCAGCCTCCAAACATTGCCCCCAGTTTAGCCCTCTTGGAGGTCAATCAGTCTTTTCTACCTGATAAACTATTGAATATCTGGCTGGGAAGTCCTGGCTCTGACAATTACTACCTGGGTAACCATGGACAAATCACTTAACCTCCTAGCTTCCATTTCTTCCTATGTAAAATAGTGATAATACTTGCCCTACTTACTATACAAGAGTGTTGGGCATGTCCATTCTGCAGTAGCCATTGAGTTCTCAAAGTTCTTCCCAGTCCCTAAAATGAAATAGGCCCTTCCTCTCACCGCAGAGATTATTCCTTCCTGGAACTTTGGACTGCTCTTGCATAGACGTTCTAAGTAACCAGAAGACTATAGCTATAATCTCTGTAAGTCATACCCATAGACCTGACCCACTTTTTTCCCACACAGGACAAACCACGTGGATAAGGAACACCTATTGTCCCAGCTATGGTATGCAATTGGATGAATGGCTAGCTGGTCCATAATTTCTACCTGCGTGAAGACTATTCCCTAACCATGAGCCATGAATTCAGTTTCACATTCCACAATACCCTTGATAAGAGTTTTTCCTGTATTTTCTGTTTGTTTTGAATGGAAGGTATAGAGGAAGAGGGGCCCACACCTGTGACTAGATTAGCAACTCATCTGTAAATTACAACCTTAGAGAGTTACTATAGTACACCGAGAGAGTATATGAATTGCCTCTAATCCCTTAGCCTGTATGTCAGAAGCACCACTTCCCCCTGACTCCAGGGCCCCACCAGTCTACCTTAGCCTTTATTTATATAGTGCTTTAAAGTTTGAAAAACCCTTTAAATGATCTCATTTGGGCAACACAAACCAGCCTGTGAGGTAGCTATTACAAGGATTATTATCTCCATTTTATAAAGGAGGAAACTGAGGCTGCGCGAGATGAAATCACTTACCTAGGGTCAGTCAGCTAGTGTCACGGGTAGGATTTGAACTCAGGTCTTCCTGACTCCAAGCCCAGCACTGTTATTCACTAAACCCTATTGCCTCTCTTTCATAAAATATACAAAAATATAAATATATATAAAATACACAAGATATAAATTTATATAAATACACAAAATATAAACATACATGAAATATACAAGATATAAATATATATAAAATACACAACATATAAATATGTAATATAACAAAATAATAAAAAAGATACTATAAAACACAGTTATATATTACACATACATACATCCATACAATACGACCAAGCAGCTTTTTACAACAACAATAAAACATTTTTTAAATGATGTAACTTGTAAGAATCAAATATGCTTCCTTGTTAGTGGTGCTTCTGGGAAGAAGCCAAAATGGATTTGAGAATAGTCTGAGAAGCAGTTGGGAGGTTATAGAGGGAAGACAGGAGAGAGCAGGGGTCACGCTAGTCACAAATAAAACAAACTTCCCCTTAAATGCAGATCATAAAGAAAGAAAAGATAAGAACTAGTGATCCAGGTCTGGTTAGGGAGAAGCATGAAACGAAAGCAAATCACTTTCTATTATATGTCACTAGGGCTGATCACATTTCTTCTCTTTAACTTCCTTTTTTGTAAAGAGGGAAGTAGGAGGCAGAGACAAGAGAAAGTATGAGATGTGATGAAAGGAAATACATAATTAGTCATCAGAACTGTGAACATGAAAGGGTCGAGCTCATGTATAACACTGAAAAAAATAGCAAAATGGATTAAAAAGCAGAATCCAATAATAGATTGTTAACAAGAAACATTTTAAACATAAAGATTCACACAGATTTAAAACAAGAGGTTGGAGCAGAATTTATTACGCTTCAAGTGAAATCAAAAAAGCAGGGAAAGCAATCATGATCTCAGTCAAAGTAACAGTGAAAACAGGTGTGAGTAAACGTGATAAACAGGAAACTTACATAATGCTTAAAGGCACCATGAAGAGAAGACAATGAATGACCACGAGCAAGACAGTGAAATAACATTAATGTTTAATATATGAGTCCTAAATGGCACAGCATCTATGGTTTGTTTGGGGTTTTTTTGGGTCAAATCTTTATTGGGCAAGTGGGGAAAGTCGGCAGGGTCCAGTTTAGTCCTTCTTGGCAGCAGCCTTCCTCGTGGCAGCTGGAACATTGCTGAGTTCCTCTCTTCCTCTTGGCCTGAATGTGAGTTCCCACCCTTTTTTTGATGAGCTTAAGGGCTTGCTTATCCTTTGAGACCTTTAATAACTCCATGGCCTGCCTCTCACAAGGGTCAAATCCATACACCTCCCAGATCATATCTCTGACAAACTTGGTGTGTTTGGTCAAGCGCCCACAGTGGTGGCAGCTGGTTTCAAAATGTTTTTGGTAACTTTGTGGCCCTTGTTGAGGTCCACCTTCATGGAGTATAGGATGGCCATGGCTGCAGAGCTACTGTAGCCCCAGTGGCAGCCACAGCAGAAAGGAGGAGAGAATCGGCATCTATTTTCTTAAAGGAAAAGTTAACCTAATTACAGGGGAAAATAAGATACCAAAATTATAATAGTTGGGGACCTCAAGATACTCCTTTCAGATACAGACAAATGTAATAAAAAAAGACAAATGAGAAATAAGGTTCTGAATAGGACTTTAGAAAAATTAGATATGGTATATCTCTGCTGATAATGAAAGGGAATAGAAAGGTGTATACCTACTTCTCACAAACAAATGCAGAAAAGCAGAAAAATTAAACATCCTTTACTGAAAATTACAATCAATAAAGGGCCTTTGAAGAAAGAATTCAAATTCAAATGGAAACTAAATAATTTAATCCAAAAGAATTGGTGAATCATAGAAGAAATTACAGAAACAATAGATAATATTAGCAAAGAAAATAACAACAATGAGACAACATACACAAACTTTTGGGATGCAGCCAAAGTAATTGTTAGGGGAAAATTAATATCTCTAAACACATTTGTCAACAAATGATAGGACAAAAATTGGACTTGCAGCTTAAAAAAACTGGAAAAATAACAAATAAAGAAGGTAAACAAAAAAACAGAAATTCTGAAAAATCTAAGAAGAGATGAACCAATTGAAAGTTTAAAAAAATCACTGCATTGATAAATAAAAGTAGCTTTTTTGGGGGAAAAAACTTTCTAAAATAAATAATCTGATTTTTTAAAAGAGAGGAAAATCTAATTTGCTAATGGAAAAAAATGCTAAAAAAAAAAGTTAATTTGCTAAAATTAACAACAAACAAAGAAAAAAGGGAAATTATTAGAAACTTTTTTGGTCAAATATATTCCAACAAAGTTGATCATTTAAATTAAATGGATGAATATTTACAAAAATGTAAAATGCCCAGGTTAAAAGAACAAGAAATTGAGAATTTAAATAACCTCAGAAGAAGAAATTATAATGGGCTAAGAAATTCTCAACGTAAACCCAGTACCAGACAGATATCCAAATTAATTCAATCAAACATGTAAAGAACAATAAAATCACATGATTATATCAATAGATACTATTAAGAACTTGAGGAACAAGTAGATCTTTCCTTATTTTGGTATATAGTATCTCTCTAGATCCAAGAACCAATGTTAGGGAGAAAAATGTAATAGAGAAAAACTAGAGGTCTTTCCAATAAGTTAAGAGTTAAAGCAAAGACATCTTTATTATCACTATTATTTAACAAATGCTATAACTAGAAATGTTAGCTATAGAAATAAAACAAGAAAAACAGAGGGAATGTGCATAGGCAAAGAGGAAATAAAGCTATGTATAGCTTTTTGTACATGATATATTAGTCTACTTAGAGGAAGGACCCTAGAGATTTAACTAAAAAAGTAACTGAAATAATTAGCAACCTCAGCAAAGTAAGAGGCTATAAAATAAATGCACACACATGATTAAAAAGCAGCTGGAAGACAAAGAAAGACCAATTCAATTCAAAATAATTTTAGAATGTATAAAATATTGAAGAATTAACCAACAAAGATATATACAGGAATTATATGAATACAACTACAAAACACCTTTTAGAAATAAAGACAAATCTAAGTAATTAGAGCAATATTGCTCATAATTGGGTCAATCCAATGTAATAAAATTATAATATTACTTAAATTAATTTACTTATCTAGTATCAATCCACTTAAATTACCAATCAGTTACTTTGCAGAGCTATAATGATAATAATAATAATAATAATAATAACAAATTTATCTGGCACATAGCAAACCCTTAATAAATGCTGGGACTGAAAGTTGATAAGGTGAAGTAATCCGAAAGTTACCTTATACAAAGCCAAATATTAGAATTGGTCTGTAAGATTACAGTGCTGAAAGACAATTACTGAATTATGCATACTCACAACTTGGAATATACTGATTGAAAGGAGAAGTGGGATAGAACTGATAAGGTTCACGTTCAAGAAACAGGAGATTGTGCAACGTAAAGTACAAGGTTCAATCTCTTTTAATCATGCTTCATTAACAATTATACATAGATACATATATGGAAAACACATTAGAGGCCATCTAGTCCAATGCCTCATTTGACAGATAAGAAAACTGAGGCACAGAGAGATTAAGTGACTTGTCCCAGATCATAGAGGCTGCAAGTATCACAGGGAGAATTGGAAGCAAGGCCCTCTGACTCTACGCAGCAGTTCTCAACCTGTGGGTCGCGACCCCCTTGGGGGTCGAATGACCCTTTCACAGGGGTCACCTAAGACCATCAGAAAACACATATTTCCGATGGTCTTAGGAACTGAGACACCGCTCCTCTATCTGTCTCCAGGCGGGTCTGCCCACATGCAGATACGCCTACATATGAGTATTAAAGGGTCCCGGCATTAGGAAGGTTGAGAACCATTGCTCTAGAGAAAGCCCTCTTACCAAACACCAACCAAGTTGGAGAGGTATATGGGTGATGAGCAAACTATTGAAACAGAAAGGAATTTAAAATATGATTCACTCATTTATCATTTATTAAACACTTACTATGTGTAAGACCCCCTTAAGTTAAGTCAGAGAAATAATCAAAGAAATTATGAAGGGGAGAGATACCCTGCTTGCCTCTCAAGATGTTAAAGTGGTGGATGTGGTAGGGGTCTTTTATGACTTAAATATAGCTCTTGAGGTAGCATGCAAATCCAAAGTTTTTAAAAGGTAAACAAATATTCCCAGCTGCAAAAGCATTTAGTGAACCCTGCTGTTCGGCCTTTAATGTTGTATAATATTGGGTAAGTCATTTAATCCATGTTTGCCTCAGTTTCCACAATTGTATAATGGAGATAACAGCACCTACCTTGCAGGATTGCTGTGAGGACCAAATGAGGTATTTGTAAGGCACTTAGCACAATTAGTTATATAAATATTTATTCTCTTCTCCCTCTCCTCTAATGCCTTTCACAGTTTGGCACCAGTCTATCCTTCCAAGTCGATTTCCTACTTTCCCTCCTCCCCTATACCCTGGCCAACTGATCTACTGGTTATTTCCCATGAACAATATTCATCTCCCTTCTCCTTTTGCTTTTTCACAGTCTGTCTGTCCCTCATGCCTAGAATGTTCCCTCTTCTTCTCTGTCTTAGAATACAATCTCTCTCTGTCTTGGAACGCCACCCTTCTTTACCTTATTCACCTGATATCCAATATAAACCAGGAGATAATAAGAGAGCTCTTAGTTGCACTTGATAAATTTACATTACTTGGCCAGATGACCTTCATTTTAGGGTGCTAAAACAAACTAACTGGGGGTGGCTAGGAGGCACAGTAAATAGAGCACTGGCTCTGGAGTCAGAAGGACCTGAGTTCAAATCTGGTCCCAGATGCTTAAAACTTACTGACTAGCTGTGTGACCTTGGCAAGTCACTTAACCCCAATTGCCCTGCCTTCCCCCTCCAAAAAACAAAAAATTAAATTAAATTAAAAAATTAAAAAAACCTGATAGATATAATTGCTGAGCCACCACAAATGAGATCTGAAACAAGATAGAGAATGGAATAGGTACCCCAGGACCAGAGAGGGACATGTGTTGTCCTGAGTATCAAAAAACCATGGGTCATCGAGCTTGATGTTGATTCCTGAGAAAATTCTAGAGGTGACCATTAGAAGTGTCTTGTTAACATCTGGGAAGGTAAGTGACGATTATGACAAAGAGCTAGCAGGGCTTTATTATGCCAGGCTAATATAGTGGCCCTCGTCCCCGCCTTTGTAAGCAGATCAACTAAACTAGAAGACCAGGGGAATACTGTAGATATAGATTACCTATAGAGAGATGTAGACTAGACAAAACTATAATTAGATGGAATAGGAACTGGTTGACTACTAGACTCAAAGAGTAGTCATTAATAGTTCAACATCAGCTTGGAACGAGGGCTCCAGGAGAGTACACCAGGGATCTGTGCTTGGTTTGCTGCTCTTCTTAATATTCTCATCAGTGATTTTTTTTTTTAAATTAGAGGTAGTGTCATCAGGTGAGAAGAGAGCTGGCTTCATAGCTAAAAAGACTTGAGTTTACATCTCAATTCTGACATGCTTGGCTAAGTGACCATGGGCAAGTCATTTAATCTTTCAAAGTTTTAGGTGGGTTTCTAAGACTTCAAGTAGCAGAAAAGGTGAAAACCTACACTGGTAAAGGGAGTTCCTCACTGGGAGCTCCAAACACTAATGAAATCACAAATCCAATCCCCTCTATACATGGCATATTCATCAAACTTGCAGATAACACAAACCTAAAAGATATAAATACTGAATGAGGGAGTAAGCATCCAAAAAGATTTTGACTGGCTAGAACATTAGGCTGAATCGAAGAAAATAAAATTCAATAGGAATAAATGTAAAATCTTACATTTAGGTTGAAAAAATCAATTTCACAAGTATAAACCGAGGGGAATTGGTTAGCCAGCAATATGTCTAGAAAAGAGCTGGGGATTTTAATAGACCATAAGCTCAAAATGAGTCAACAATATGGCAGCCAAAAAAGCTCACGTGAATTTGAGCTTCATTGAGGAAAGTAGAGCTTCCAGAAATAAGGAAGTGATAGTCCCTCTATACTCTGCCCATATATAGAGTATTGTATTTAGTTCTAGTTGTTAGAGAATTGTCCAGAGAAGGGCACTCAGGGTGCTGAATGGCCTTAAATCCATTTCATGAGGATTGGTTGAAAGAATTGATGATATTTAACTTGGAAAAAGAAGAGAGAGGGAATAATGGTTGTCTTCCAACTATTTGCAAGGTTGTCATATAGAAAAGGGATTAGACTTGTTTTATTTGGCCCCAAAGGGAAGAATTAAGATTAAATATGGAAGTTGAAAAGTAGCCAATTTAAGCTTGACATTAGACAAAACTTTCTAACAATTGGAGCTGTCTGTAAGCATAATGGGCTGTCCATAAGTACAATGGGCTGGCATGGGAAATAATGGTTTGCCTTTAATTAGAGGTCTTCAAATAGAGGCTTGGCGACCACCTATTAGGTATGTTATAGTAGAAATTTCCTTTCAGGTATGATCTGGAGATTAAATGGCAGCCACGGTCTCCCTTCCAACTATAATTCTATGATTTTCTGATTCTTGTCCAATTGAGAAGGAAATATTTCTTCCTTCCCTCAGTCAAGATGGGGGCATATGGATATGGAGTGTAGTAAACAGACACTGTAGTTGTTAGATAGAATTCATTAAATGTTTTCTTTTGTTGCAAAGAAGGGGAAAAGGAAGGAGATAAGGGGAAATGTAGGTGGTATGAAAATAAAATATCAATAAAAGTAAAAAAAAAAAAAACCAAAGGTCTCATTTCTCAGATATATAAGGAACTGATTTAAATTTGTAAGAACAAAAACCATTCCTTGATTGATAAATGGTCAAAGCATGTAAACAGGCAACTTACAAAGGAAGAAATCCAGGCTATCAATAGCCCTATTTCAAAATGCCCATATCACTAATAATTAGAAGGAATGTGTATTGCATTAAAGCTATTCTGGGATACCACCTCACGTCCATCAAATTGGAAAAACTGACAAAAACGGAAAATGACAAATGCTGGATGGCCTATGGGAAAACAGGTGCATTGTTAGGGGAATATGTTACTTGGTCCAGTCATTCTAGAAAGTAATTTGAAACTAGGCCCCAAAACTCATTAAAATATGTGTACTTTTTGACACAGAAATATATGATCTAAGTGCAGAACGAGACATATTTGTAGACCAGGCCAATGTTGTTTTGCCTGACTACACACATTTGTTGCAACAGTTTTGTTTTCCTTTTATTTCAATGGCAGGGATGGGAGGGAGGGTGAAGGGATAGAAATGAGGAGGCAAAATAAATTTTTGTTAATTGAAAGAAATAAATTTTTTTTTTCTGTTAAAATTTTTATTTTTTCCAATTAAATGTATAGAAAGTTTTTAACATTCACTTTTATAAGGTTTTGAGTTCCAATTTTCTCCCTCCCCTCTTCCTCCCCAAGAGAGCAAGCAATCTGATATAGGTTATATATGTACGATCATATTAAACATATTTCCACACTAGTCATGTTGTGAAAGAAGAATCAGAACAAAAGGAAAAAATCATGAGAAAGAAAAAAAAGTAAAAAATTATATGCTTTGATCTGCATTCAGACTCCATAGTTCTTTCTCTGAATGTGGATAGCATTTTCCATCCTGAGTCTTTTGGAACTGTCTTGAATAGTTGTTTTGTTGAGAAGAACGAAGTCTATCATAGTTGATCATTGTACAATGTTGTTGTTACTGTGTACAATGTTCTCCTGCTTCTGCTCACTTCACTTTGCATCAATGCATGTAAGTTTTTCCGGGTTTTTCTGAAATTCACCTGCTCAACATTTTTTATAGTACTGAAGTGTTCCATTACATGTATATATCACAACTTGTTCAGGCATTTGGCAATTGATGGGTATCCCCTCAATTTCCAATTCTTTGCCACCACAAAAAGAGCCGCTATAAATATTTTTATACATGTGGGTCCTTTTCCATTTAAAAAAAATTTTTTTTTCAAAAAAATGTTCAGAGCCATGAACCTGGAACTTCTCACTAAAAAAAAAGTACACGGACTTCCCAGTAATCCTGGTCTACTCTTACCTGGCAGAATCTCCAAAACAATTCTAATTTCTCTATACATTTGACATTATTGTCAAATTCCTTTCTCCCAGGAATTTGAATGATGATAAATGTCTTTCTTCCAGTTATGCTGGGATGATTTTAATTAGAAAAACCATGATCTTCTCTGAAATATGTAAGAATACTATATACCACGGGTGGCTAGGTGGCACAGTGAATAGAGCACCAGCCCTGCAGTCAGGAGGACCTGAATTCAAATCCAATCCCAGACACTTAACACTTACTGGCCCTGTGACCTTGGGCAGGTCACTTAACCCCAACTGCCCTGCCCTTCCCCTCAAAAAAAGCAAAAATAAAAAAAAAATTAATGTACACCAATGTATATTGTGGGGTAGGTGGGATAAGAAATTAAAATGACAAAAGAGAGTGGGATAAGGCTGTCCCTGCATTTCTGTCATGTTTGAACCTCTCATAAGAAAATATCTACTTAGTTTAAGAAAGACAGGAAAGGGATGTTGCCATAACATTCACAATAACAGAAGAGTGTGTGTGTGTGTGTGTGTGTGTGTCTGTCTGTCTGTCTGTCTGTAAGAAAAGCCAAAGCAAGAGTCAAAGTGGTACGATCCCAATAAAGTGGGGGGAAGAAAGGGAATAACAATATCATCAAAACAGAGAGTTTTTGGCATGCGCTTTATTTTTACATTTTTTAAAACACTTTATTTTTTTTCCAATTACATGCAGAAACATTTGTTTACATTTTTTTTTAATTTTGAGTCCTATACTCTCCCCCCTCCCCCCATCTCACTAATAAGGCAAGCAATTTGATGCAGGTTAAACGTGTAGTCATACAAAATATACCTCCATATCAGTCACGTTGTGAAAGAAAACACAGACAAAAAAAGAAAAAATTAAAAAAAAAATCTGCATGCATATTCCAACAGTCCTTTCTCTGGAGGTGGATAGCATTTTTCATCATGAGTCCTTCAGAATTCTCTTAGATTTGGCATGCACTTCAGAGAAGGAAATGATGGGGGAAAAGCATAAGGACGGATTTACAAATAAAGAAGTGGAAAAGAAAGTTAATGTGCTATAACTGTAAGCTATCGTTAGAAACCAAGGCAAAGCTGATGAAGTTAGATATGGATTTGAATGAATAGATATCTCTAGAAACTCCTCCACCTACCCTTCTCCAAGTGAGACTAAGAAGAGAAGTAAGAAATTGGGATCATGTAGTCATTACCCTACTCTACTCAGAAAAACAGTACTTGGCTAGAATTCTATCTATCACCATTCCACTCCTTTAAAATAACATTAATCTAGGGGAAAATTTTTTTAGGTTCAAGCTGTACTCCTGATCACTATCCCTTAATGGAGAAGGAGTACTCCAAGCTATACTGTTTTTCAGTTCTATGTGACTCTTTGTGACCCCATTTGGGGGTTTACTTGGCAAAAATGCTGGAGTGTCATTTCCTTCTCCAGTTCATTTTACAGATGAGAAAACTGAAGCAAACAGGGTCAAGTAATTTGCCCAGGGTTACACAGGTAGTAAATGTCTAAGGTCACATTTGAACTTGGGAAAATGAGTCTTCCTGACTTCAGACCCAGCACTCTATTCACTTCATCACCTAGCTGGGTCTGCCCCCACCCCTACTCCCATATCTAAGGTTTGAATCCCTTCCCAGCAAAAGCCAATTACATAAAGGCCACAGATAGCAAATAAACCCATTTATCCAAGTTGACAGCAAAGAGAAATCTGAAAAGGTCTGCAGATGTGATACAGTGAATGGGTTTTCCTACTGAGAGTGAGATATCTTAGCTCTAGTTTGGCAAAGCTGGACATAGGAACATAATCAAGGTACCAGCTCCTCTACATCTGGCTTCTTGCCAGTCTTTACCTTCCTCTCCCTAAAAAGCACCTAAACCAGCATGTCTTTTCTCTCGAAGGTGGAAGCCATAAGATCAGAACCTTTCTTCTCTCAAACGTCACCAACTCCACCCCTCTTACAGGCTGCAGTCCGGGGTAATCCATCTCTACCTAAGAGGAGAGTTTTATGCAAATGGACCTCTAGTTACTCATATACATATGGAAACAACCCTATGTAAAAAAATAAAAAAACAGAACAGAACAAATAATCAAAAACCACTCTTTAGGCACAAGTAAAATAATTTAAGAATTGTGAGGGCAAATCAATCTCATTTGTAGGATATTTGATGTTCCTTAAAATACTTTAATTCCTCAATCTACTCAACTCTCCTGCCCACAGGGATGGTTATACCCTTGATCTTGCCATCACTCACAAATATTCCACTTTCATATTCATGAACTCTTAATTTCCTCTACCTGATCATAATCTCTCATCTTTTCATCTCTCCCTGTGCTTCATTCCTTCTAAATCTACTCCTTATCCTCATCATGACCTCCAACTCCTCCATCCTTCAGCACCATCCCAAGGCCCTCACCCTGTTCTGGCTTCACTCTCCTTCTTTCCCAATATGGACCCCTTGATGAGCCAGTTCAATTCTATACTATCTTCTACTCTTGAATTCCTTGGACCCTTTTCCTATTACCAATCATGCCTTTTCAAGCCAAACCAAAGACACCAATAAAACTTTTATAAAAAGATTTTTAAGTATAGTGAAAAGGAGGAATACTATTCTTTCCTCTTCTTAACCTCTCTGTAGCATTTGATAATGCTGACACCGTCTTCCTTGATAATTTCTCCCGTTTTCATGAATGTTCTTTCTTGGTTCTCCTACTTATCTGACTGTTCCTTTTCTATTGTTAGATCTTTATCCATGTCACACCCACTAAATGTAGGTGTTCCCCAAAGCTCTCTCCTGGGCCTTCTTCTTTTCTCTAATAATGTCTCAGGTGACAGCCTCAACAGTTCCCAAGATTGCAGTTATCACCTGTAGTTAGGTGACCAGTCAGCCCCACCATCTCTCCTTAGTTCAACATCACTAGCTGCCTATTGGACATTTTAAACTTCATCTCTTAAAGGTACTTACAGTATGTGCAAAACAGAACTGGTTATTCTCCAAAACCCTCCCCTCTACCGAAACTCTCTATCAATGTTGAAGGTTCCATCATCCTTCCAGTACCCAAACTGCGTAACTTTTTTCTCTAGTACATCTCTCACATACCTCCCCTTTTTTCTACTTATAGTCACCACTCATGCTCTCATCACCTCTTATGATTGAACTATGACAATGACCTTGTAATTGCTATTCCTGCTTGATTCTATCCCCACTCCAAGCCATCCTCCACAAAGCTGCCAAAGTGATTTTCCTGATGTGTAAATCTGATCATGTCACTCTATCCTACTCACTAAACTCTAGGGGCTCCTTATTACCACCAGGATCAAATATAAAGTCCTTTGGTATCTAAAGTTCTTGATAACCAGATCCCTTTCTACCTTTCTAGACTTCTTACTACTTCCCTCAAGGCACTCCACAATCCAACCATACTGTTCAACTTGCTGATACTCAGACAGGATGCTCCATCACTCATCCTTGTACTGGCTGTTCCCTGTTTGGTATGCTCTTCCTTTTAACTCTTGGAATCCTGATTTCCTTTAAAACTCAATTAAAGCAATACCTTGTCCAGGATACCCTTCTTGTGTGAAACCTCCAAATGCTAGTACCATTCCTCAGACTACTTTCTGTCTACTATGTATCTAAATTGTACGTTCCAATTTATATGTTATATCCCCCAATTGGGAGTGTAAGTTCCTTTCCTTTGTGTCTCTGTATCTCCAACCTATTACACTGCTTTGCACATAGTAGATTTAATGAATGCTTATCTAATTGAATTTGTTTTGCATATTAAATTGAATTTGTTTACAACCCTGGGGTCCTTTTAGCCTGTTAAGATGGCAAGTATGACGTAATGGAAAGGGCACTAAATCTGGTATCAAAGGACTTGTATTCAAATCGTGACTGCCAATTACTACTTGTGTGATCTTTCTCAAGTCACAACCTCTTTATAAAGAGTTGCAGTTCTCCCACTTGTAAAATGAGAGAGCTGGACTAAATGAACTCTAAAATCCCTCCTAGCTCTAAATTCTACGCGAGCTCTCCGTAAATAAACCATGAAGTATAGACAACTGCTTTGTGAGTGATCATTTTAATTATGAGGGTAATGTTAACAGAATCCCAGTGTTTAACATTTGCTCTACAGAATACCCCAGGCCCAGCTTGGGAGCTTTGGTGAAGTAAAATAAGTTGGCCACTTTTCATTTTATCCTATCATAGTTTACACAAGGCTCCATCGTAAATTGCCTATTGGAGAAAATGTTCCCTTACAATAAGAAGTGAAAAAAATGGCTGAGCTTCTATATTCCCTGGTTCTAAGCTACCTTCAGCAAAAAATGTCTGGCAAAAAAAGGTTGGGGAGTTAAGAACAGAAGAGGTTCCCTGCCCAAGCTAGAAAGAGGAGGTGTTCGTACCCTCTACTGACTGAGGTAAGGAGTGATAATCCCCAAATTCATCTTTTTTTTTTTTTTTTGCTTTTTGGAGGGCAACTGGGGTTAAGTGACTTGCCCAAAGTCACATGGCTAGTAAAGGCAAGTGTCTGAGGCCGGATTTGAACTCAGGTTCTCCTGACTCCTGGGCCGGTGCTCTATTCACTGCACAAATTCATCTCTTCTAATGTGAAGGCCTTACATAGGGAGGTGCACATGCAGTCCCACTCTTCACAGTACATAAGAAGTATACTGACAGTGAGAGGAGAAATATATAAGGAAATATATAGATGAATCACTCAATCCATAAATGTTTGTGGGCATACGATCACACCAAAAGCTACCCTTTAGTCAACAATCCCAGCACTCTAAGCAGACCCTACCTTTGGCTATACCTTTACACATGTCAAATAACACAGGTATTAACTCTCATTGTTTCCTCCTTTTCTCTTCACTTTGAACAATTCCAGTCTGCCTGTCACATCTCCTATTCAATTGTAAACTTGTTAAGAGCAAAGTGTGTGTTTATTGTTTTTTATCTTTGTATCCGCAGTGCCAGGTAATCGGTATGCAGTAATCACTCAATAAACATCTAGTGAGTCAGACTGCAGCCAACAGAGGACAAAATACCTGAACCTCCTTGCCTTCTCCCACTCAGCTAAAGGCACTCATGAAAGAAGGGAAACACAAAGGATTTAGATAATCCCTCCACCAAAATCACCACTAATCCCAACCTGTCCTGCACAGACAGAACACTACTGGAACCATTTCAAAGCCTCTGGGGATAGGATGATTTCTGAGCTACCTAGAATATTCAGGCTAGAGCAGGTTGGTGAGTTCTTTCTGTGGCTACTCGGAGGCGGTTACTGGGGGAGGGCGTAGAAAGGAAAGCCGTAAACAGTCAAGCAAGGGCACAGCTTTTGTGCACCCACAAATGAGTGTCTTATCTTCTTCCCAGGCCATGAACTGCAAGAGTCTCTATCAAAGGCTGGACCAAAAGCAATGACCAGAACCATTTAGATAGGGGGATCACTAAGCCTCTTGAAGGCCTGCAGAATCACAACCTAAGACCTCTCAAGTCCTATCTCATGGCTGTGGGATAAAAGCTTAGTGCCAACTTCCACATCAAGGCATCAAAGTCCTGAGGCAAAACCAGGAGACAAAAGCTATTTTTAGGCTGTAGCTACCTGCCATTCCATCTAGTAACCACAGTGGGGCCTTGAAACGTACACTCACATCTTCTGGAGCCAAGGAGGTGTCTGCGGGACTAAGAGTTAGATAACCACAGGCTAGACCTAAAGGAAAAAAAAACCCAACTATAGGCTCTCTCCCAAGATAGAAATATCTCCAGGCACCCTTAGTCTCAAAGCAGTTTCAGCACGCTATTGTGCCCAAGTAGGTGAGGGGAACAACACTGGACAAAAAAAACTTATATCCCCATAGCCTCTTTCTTCAAAGGAAACCTAAAAATTTCCCATAACTCATTTGCACAGTCCCAACAAAGATGAAAAAAGGGTTAGAGGGTTTCATTTTTCATTGCACTACAAAAAAAAAAAACTAACAACGAAATTGGACTAGGAATAAAGATTGCCTTTTGCAAGAGATCCCCAAAACAGACATAATGTTTGTGTCATTGTGACTAGCAGAATTTCATTCCCGCATACTTTTTATTCAACATTCATCCAAGTTCCAAGACCAAATTCAACCCTGTGCCTATGACTTAAAGAGGTCTCTCTCAGTTCCATCTACTGCAGAGGACAAAATTAAGCCTGAAGTAGGTCCTGTAAAACCAGCCCTTCCTTCTCCTTATTTCCCAAGATAATGTGGTAAAACAGAGGCAAGCCACAAGGGAGGACTCCAGTGAAGGTAGCAGCAACCAGGAGCTGCCATCACCAGGAAAGATTAAAACAGAAACATATAAGCTTAAAGAAGCAGATGACAGACTAAAAATAAGGAAGTATATCCAGGTAGTGTAGGGATTTTTATATGGCTCCCCAGTGAACATGGTGTACCCAATGAAAAGGTGGGTGTGGTGGCACAAGAGTCACAGGCTCTTAGGGTGGGGTACAGGAAGAGCTGGTTCCAGTTGAGATTCTCCAAAACCTAGTGGGGAGATGGCAGAAGGTATAATCTCTCAAAATTCGAGATTAACCCAGTGAAAACCCACCAGTTCTAAGCTTCTCACTTCTTGTACTGCTATCACCCTACCGATTCCCCTTTTATTAATTTCTACTTCACATCTTCCTCCTGAATCCCTCCATCTTATTTCAGTTGTTTCCTCTGAGGATAAAAGCACTAGACTGGGAAGTGGGATGGCTTAGGTTTAGTCTCATCTTTGCTAACGACTCATTAGATGAGCTCAGGAAAAGTATTTCATCCCATGAAAAATCATTTGACCCTAATTCCACTAGCAGACTCCACAATGACTGAGCAACAACTAAAGAATGGGGCTAGAGCAACATGAAGTAGACCTCGATTCTCCTTCCCACCCCTGAAAAAGTTCATATACAATTGTTTGTCCCTTCAAGTCAAGGTCCAAGCCACTTTTTCATTCTTTAATTCCCTCCCCAGGGACCTAGGGTTAAAAAGCCTTTCCTACATCTCCTGCCATTCTTAGGTCTCCTCCCATCCTCAACTGGCTGCTTCCAATAATTTCTCCCACTCACTCACTCACAAGGTTTGAGTGGATATGTGGCTGCTCTGGAGGTTGGTTCTTTTTCTTGTGTTCCATGTTATTAAAGACCTATCCCTAGAGTCACACCTCTAGGACTTGGAGCAGCAAGTGAGAAGAGTAACTGTATCATTCCATTTTTTAAAAGAATGGTTGTCAAGGGATTAATTTATTAAATTAGGATTAGAGGAAACTGGTATTATTCCCGTTTATGCAAAGCATTTTTAAGATTGTAAAAACTCAGGCAGATTTTAGATGAGTGTTTTCTTGGGAACAAACAACTAATTGATGTTTGAACAAGTAGGTGGGCAGAGCTAACATCCAAACTGAAATAGGTGTAAAGCTATCCATCTTTCAAGTGTTGCAAATGGGACAAAAGATAAGGCCTACCAGAACTTGGTGGATCGTATAACATGGGGTACCAACTTGGAAGCCAGAAAAGGTAAGGAGTCCAGCTGATGAAGGATCAACATAAGTAGGCCCTCTCCAGGAAATCATGGCAGCTGTCCACATGGAGACAAGCCTATGAAAAATCAGTGTGGGACTGTAAGGGTTATTAGGGTTAGAATCTGAACCATCTATGGCTATATTTGTTGCTAGTGAATTTTTTTAAAAAGCAACCACCTTTATCTCCATGTAAGAGAAAAAAAGCAAATATACAGGCCAGAAGACATGGGAGAATCTAGGTCCCCAAAGATCAAGGTTAGGATGGTTGTTAGAGAGAAATCACCAACTGAATAGCTCTGGGATTCAGGACAATTAGAGAAAACTTTAGGTAGGGTGGTTTGTAGTTCCATTGCAAGTTATTCCCCCCACCCCACCCCAAGTCCTTCCCTGGAGCCATTTCTTTACAAAGAATCCCAGCTGGGACACCAGAGAAATAACAAATTTTGTTATACAGAGAGAGGACCCAACTTGAGATTTGGGATTCTTTGTCAACTGCAATCATCTGTGTTATTCCTTCTCCCACATATTTTAAAGAGACGTCCAAGGAGTCATTGAATTCCAATCAGCTGAACAAGCTATCTTAGCACTTAAAGTGATGCTTGATTTGGTGTATTTATTATCGAGGCAGCATCTTAGGGAAGGGGCCCAGTAAGATAAGAATGTAAAATCAGCAACCACAAAAGTAATAGTAGAGAACAACAAAATGAAATGTCACATTATGTGGTACAAATTTTTAATGCCATATGAATTTAGAGAAGGGAATGGATGAAAGAAGGAAGGAAGGAAAACATGGAATTGTCTCCCAACTTATATCACACCTGTTTAAGAGGTCATGTTTGCCTTTTGTGTAGGTTTTTTCTCCTAATTTTAATATATTAGAAAAGCAAATACATTTCCTTGACTCTCTAAATTATTGTAACTAAGTTATGGGACTGAATGCAGTTATTAGTTACAATAATACCCCTTTACAACACTGGGGTTAAGGGATGTAATTCACACTTCAGTAATAAATGTTACAGAATTTTATTAAATGGAATTATTTTTAAAGGTATATGATCTGACCTTTGCTATATTTGAATTCATGTTCACGCAGAAAAAAAAAAGCAAAAAGAACAAAATGACACGTCTGGGCATTTTTCTGAAAATGTGAATTGCTCAGAAAATGATGAATTATGTGACAGAAACAGAAAGACTACTATAGGGGGGTGAGGGGAAGAGGACAAGATCACTAAGCCCACAAAGCTTTCCAGCTTAAATAAACACATTGTTGCCCCTCTAGATTTCTTGGATACTTATGTGAATCTGTTCTTGCTTATTCAAGGTGGTTTTCCCCAGTAGCCAGTCCCCAAACACAGGCTCAGCTCCTGCCAGGGACAGTGTGTGCTCAGCTGCATAAGAAACTGAAATATTTTTCTTGGTTCAGGTTCCCAGCTGGGGCTCCGCCAGTGCCAGACAAAATGGTTACAATAGTATGAACATGTGTGAGAAGCCCACAGACAACATATTCGAGGGGTTGATGATGAGTGAGAACCAAGTGAAAGAAGTGATATTGATTACAATGGATCTAAAATGATCGAAAGGGCAGCCCAGGAAGAGTAAATGTCCCAATCATGTCTCTTAATCATAATAATGATATTTACATTAACAAAAATTACTTTATCTTTTCAATTAAAAAAAAATTTGGAAACATTCTGAAGAACCAGCACTCCTCTCTTTGCCTCCAACATCCCAACCCAGGCTCCTCTCACAAATGCCACAACATACACTTCAGATATTCCCAAATAACCCCTTTCTGAAGGGAAAATGCATTATGGTTTTTCTAAGAATCATCCATGGTCTTCCCCATCAAAAAGCCTCACAGTTATGGCTACTTATATTGTTAAATGTCTATGGAAGCTATCAGGTGCAGAGAGCCTGGTTTGAGTCTCCCAGTTAAGCAGCATCAGGAGCTGCAAGCTGCCAATTGTTTAACACAGATCACACTATCCAACAAACACTAGTTACATCATCATTACCCACCCCACAAAAAGCAAAGACCCAAATATGAAACAACTAGTCCCTGTACTCCCCAAAGGCCTGCTACTATGGCAATTTGACATTTTGATACTCATGTGAACATAAAGATTAGTTTAATTGTTTCTTTAAACTTCTTTCTTCACTTCATTTTATTTGTAAATTCCATTTGAAAAATCAGATCATTCAAAAAACCAAAAATATTTACCTTAATAAATAATATTCCCTCTATCCACAAACCTTTGGGGATTACACAAATGAATCTTGGCCCTCTTCCTGTTCAAGAAGATGCCTTGATTCTGGGCTGAGTTGGTAAAATGCTCCTAATAAATATAAGAATACTGCTGTTGGCCCAGAATATTAGCTCTCACACCCTGTCCCCTTCCAAAGTATGTAGGATCAGTAAGTCACATTCCTCATGGAGGCCACTTTGCTGACTAGTCGACGGGGGAGACCTTTGGCTGCCTGTCTATAATCTTCTGGTTTGGTCTTCAAGAGAGTCGCCATGTTTTGGAGGACCCGGGATGGCTGGAGGCCCAAGGCATCCATCACATTTATCAGGTAATCTGTAGGGTTTAAAAGAAAAAAGAAAATATATTTCTACAAGATCTTTCTCTGTAAGCAGGCAAGGGTTATCACTTTAAAAGCAAACAGGCATTACTCAGCACAAAAACTAAAGATGACCAGCACATCCTCTTCCTAAATAAGGAACAACCACAGCACTGCAACATGAATGAGACCACTGAACTACATGAAGAAAAGTTCAGGGCACCCCTCTCCCAGTCTCCATCTAAGGAGCAAACAACCTATAGTTCTGAGGGTTTTCTGAACACAATAAAACTCCTTATTAATATAGTATATTCATACGTGAATTCAAATATGCCAAAGGTCAAACCATATAACTTGAAAAATAATCCCATTTAGTAAAATTCTGTAACATTTATAACTGAAATGTGAATTACATCCCTTAACCCCAGTGTTGTAAAGGGGTATCATTGTAACTAATAACTGCATTCAGTCCCATAACTTAGTTACAATAATTTAGAGAATCATGGAAATGTGTTTGCTTTTCTGATATATTAAAATCAGAAGAAAAAACCTACACAGAAGGCAAACATGACCTCTTAAACAGGTGTGATATAAGTTGGGAGACAATTCCATGTTTTCCTTCCTTCCTTCTTTCATCCATTCCCTTCTCTAATTTCATATGGCATTAAAAATTTGTACCACATAACGTGACATTTGATTATACATTGCATTTTATTGTTCTCTACTATTACCTTTGAGGTTGCTGATTTTATAGTCTTATCTTACTGGGCCCCTTCCCTAAGATGCTGCCTCGATAATAAATACACCAAATCAAGCATCAGTTTAAGTGCTAAGATAGCTTGTTCAGCTGATTGGAATTCAGTGACTCCTTGGACATCTCTTTAAAATATGTGGGAGAAGGAATAACACAGATGATTATAATTGACAAAGAATCCCAAATCTCAAGGTTTCAACCTCTCTTCCTCACCAAGACTTTTGTCTAGCAGGGGGAGCAAACCTGCCACATGTGGCCTTCTAGGTCCTTGGGTATGGCCTTTTGACTGAGTCCAAATTTTACAAAACAAATTCTTTTATTGGGGGACTTGTTCTATGAAGCTTGGATTCAGTCAAAGGGCCATATTTGAGATCCTAGAGGGCAACATATGGCCTCGAGGTCACAGGTTCCCTATGCCTGGCCCTAGAACAATTAATAAGTAGTAACACAGATGAATTTGAGTTTCATTTCTTTTTACTTTCCTAAATAAAATATGCCCAGTGAAGTGGGAAAAGTAGATGGTTACAATGCAATACGTATGGCTTAACGAGGAATCAGAACACTTGGGTTGTAGTTCCAGGTCTGCAATTAGCTAGCTATGTGACTCTGGGCTAATCACTTAAACTCCCTAGGCTTTCATTTCCTCACCTCTACAATGAAGAGGTTTAACTAAATGACCTCAATGGTCCCTTTCTGTACTAATATTCTATGAGTCTATGAATTTAGACTAAGCCCATGGATGAAACCTTGTCTTCTATCTGAGAGGCAACACGGCATAGCAGAAAAAATACTGGAATGCTAGGTTCTGATTCCAATTCTACCATTAATTAATTAGCTGTTCAATTTTGGGGAGTGGACTTTCCCTTGGGAACCTCAGTTTCCTTAACAGTAAAATGTAGGGGTCAGATTTCCCAGTCTAAAGTTCTCTTCCAGCTCAAAATTTCTTCCTATGATTCTATGAAAGTCACTAGTGCTGAAGGTTTTATCTTCACTAACAGCATTATTTTAGCAACTCTCTCTCACACTGTGGAAAAGTTTTTTTGAACATCAGTTAGGCACTCAGATGAAAATCTAGGTACTGTTAATATCTAGTGCCCCATGCTGGCAGGATCATTTTCTTGCACGGAATGAACAGGCTCTTAGGCTGCTCCTCAGGAAATTCTTTATTGCAAAAGGCTCCTTCTGTAAAGACCAGGCAGCATTACACACATGAGGCTTCACATGTATCTCTAAGTAGAGTTTGTAACACATAACATAGTTGGAACACAAAAAAACCCAGACTTTTAAGGAGAGACTTGAAAAGTTCTTTCTATAGTGCCCTGTGTTGGTAAAAGCTGATCTCTCACCTTTCAGGAAAGAGGCAGCGGGGCACACCTCAGACTCTGTCACATGCATGCTGAAAGGAGGAAAGTCCTATATCTGATCTGGCATCTGGTCTATCCTGTCAGAAGCATAAGGACAGTTCTGGGGTGACCCAAATGAAGAGGGCAAGGAAACAGACTTGTTAGTGTTGTTCATTCCAATCTAACCCCTATGTATTTGACCCTGAGGGCATGCCAGACAACCAGCAGCAGTCACCTGACTTCCATAAGCCCCATACATACCAATGTCTGTAGCCAGCTGCTTTGTGGAGTGTGGGGTCAGCTCAGGAATCTGAAGGATCACATCACAATATGTCTGCATTGTGGCCCTGGCAATGGAACCCAACCAGTAGTCAGCCATGTTGTCCAGCTCAGGTAACTCATCCCCTGAAACAAAGAAAGAATATTTCACCAGAAACACAGGATACCTCCCCATGAAAAATCTCACTGGCTAATTAGACATTACTGAATACCTCTTATGAGTGTACAGGATTGTGCTACATGTGTACAGGACTGTGCTACATACTATAGAGGATGCAAAAGAAGCCTAAAAAGTGGTCTGTGCTTCATGTCTAAATAAGACCAACACACAAAATAATAAAAAAAAAAAGTGTTGAATTGTGTGGTACTAAATACTGAGTTAGGAGAAAAGGAAAACAAGATGGGTTGAAATAATTGGTGAAGATGTCATGAAAGAGATGGGTCTTGACCTGGGCCTTTAAGGATGCATTAATTTTTTTTCTCTATTTTCTATTGTTGGTTGGAAGCAGAGAAAAGAAACACAGACAGAAGATCAGATTTGAAGATATAAATTCAGTCATCAGCACAAGGATAATAGCTGAAGTTGTGAGTGCATGACTGTAGGAAAGGAGAGTAGGGTGGGATCAACCTTGGAGGACATGCTTAAGTCAAGGGGCAAGGAAGAAGAGCCAGTAAAGGATAGTCAGAGAAGTAGAAGAATAATCAAGGAGAAGAACTATCACAAAAGCCAAGGGAGTAGAGAGCTTCAAGAAGAGATGTTGAAAAGCTAAGTTTCTGAATAACAGCTCTATATAGGGTATCTTTTAACTTCAGATTTGGTTTCAGCGAAAAGTCTTATAATTACTTCAATCTTCCTCAATTTCAATAGGAGCCACTTCATAGAAATGCTTTTGATTAAGTTACACCCAAGGACTTTCGACTTTACTCAAAGAGAACATGAACACTCTGTTTCTCCCTTGAAGTCAGTAATGCTTATCTCTGTTTTCTAGGCCTGTGATCCAACCTGTGCCTATTAGCTGGCCCTCCATTTGAGGCAAAGTTTCCAGGAACCTTAAACCTATCACTCTCTACTTATCAATAAATACTATCAGTCCTGACCTGTTCTATTATAAATGCTCATTAGAGAGTGGCAAACATCAACGATGTTAGTTCATCTAAGTGAATACTTTCTCCTTACTACAGACTCATGATTCCACAGCTGTAGCTTTCTGATAACTGTTAATCCAAAACTGTTCATTCTATTAAGGTGAATTAATTCACTTTTAAGAGGTATATGAAAAGAAGACTGAAATGAGAATTAAAAGGACTGGCTTCTAATCTGGGTTAAGTCAACAGACCTGAGGTAAGAGTTTTCCTCTCTCTGGCCTCAGTCTCTTCAACCTTAAACTACTCCAAATAATATCTAAGTGCAACATTTTACAAGTTTCTATTTTGGAAGAGAGTACATAAGCAAGCATTCAGGTGCTTCACTCACAGGAGGACAGCATGGTGCTCTACAAGTAGTTGCTAGATTTAGAAGTCGGAGGACCCAAGTTCAAATTTCCATTCTACTTACTCCAAGCAAGTCATTTAACTTTTATGAGCCTCACTGTCTTAGGCTTTGGACTGGATGACCTCTAAGGTTCTTTCCCACTACAAATCTATGATCCTGTGACATCTGGTGTGCTCCTCTCACAAGGCTAGAAATATCTGGATCAGTGTTTTTCCCGAGGTCCAACAGCAGCTATGTGATTCTCTTACCTTGCTCAGGAGGAAATGGCAGCTTTCCAGCATGTAATGCTAATTCCAAAGCAGAATCCTCCTGGGTAACAAATGGCTCAAGATTTAGTGGGAGGGACATGATATACTGCCCAATCTAAACAGAAAATAAAGTGCTATTACCATTAAGGTCCAGGCATAATAAGTACAAAGGAAATCAGCATTCTTTCTTATTCAAAATCCTGACTCAACTTGAACAAACTCTGACTTTAAAAGTTGGTTTGTACATTTTCAGTTGAAGTTGACAATATTGTTTTAATCATTAAGAAACTACCCTCATCTCCCAAGCAGGCTGCTCTTTTCTCTCAATATTCACTCCCTTGGTGATCTCATCCACACTCAGGACAAAACAGAATCTTTAATTATTATCCTTTTTGGGTAGAATACCAAATCTGCATTATCTCTAGCCCAGAGATCTTACCCATATGCCAGTCCTGTATTTCTGACAGACATTCTGACCTTCATATCAGATTTGTGTTGGCAGGATGCAGGCAATTATTTAATATAATGTAATATAACATAACAAAATTAATATAATATAATATTATATGTAATAATATAATATAAATTATGCTAGCATGCTTATCAAAGAGCTCTTTGACCTAAATTTCTTTCCAGAAATTAGTTACATTACATTGACCATTGTTACAAACTTTCCTAAACCAATGATATTTTGTCTATGTGATACAGATTTATGTGTTTGTGTACTTGTGTAATCATTATCACTTGTATTCAAAGACAAAACTCTTGACTTTCCTACTATTCTTATGTACAGGTATGTTTAAAGAGATGAAGAGAAGACCCACAGGCTTTTCCCTGCTAACTACACACAAATACCATTCTCTGCCTAGAAGATTCAAATAATAATTTTCAAATCCCAGTGCTTTATCAACTCTGCCTCTGAGATTCATCCTTGCCCCATGTCTAGCCTCAGACTACAAGTGCTAGTTTATTATTGTTATTCTTCTGACAACTCACAACAGTATAGTCTCATGGGGTGAAAACAAGCTTTAAAACAGATGTTGATGTAACCACTAGGGCTGTGGCTGCCATACTTCAGCTTACCATATAGGTACAGTCCAGGCTAGCTCAGCAAAGTGCTGACATAGTCAATATGGCTAACAGACTGGCTAGATTCCAAGATGCTGCTGATGTTCATCCTGGCTTACTGTGTAATATGAATCAAAACTCAGAGAATATCAATCCCCAAAATACCAAATATAAAATGTCAAGCCCAGATTTCAGCTATAAAGAACACTGTAAACAATTCTTTAGTTTTCAGGTTTATATATTCCTCTAGTCTCCCAAAAAAAAGTACTAGTCTTCCTGGTTCAAGATTCTCACTCCAGTCTATTAATGTATCCTGAGACAGCATGGAAGTACATGAATATAAAACAGCAATGATGAAAAAGTACAGCAATTTCAACTGCATTGTATTGAGTTTCTTCCCACCATAAGGTATTTTACACGAAGCTAGAGAGATAGGATTGGAAGTCAGGAATCCCAGTTTCTAATCCTAAACCTGCTGTTTAAACACTGAAGGTCAGACATGAAAGGAAACTTTAAAATCATCTAGTCCTCATACTCCTTGACCTCTTGGCAGCCTCTGACAATGTCCATCACCCTCTTCTTAATAATCTCTTTACTCCTATTTTTCCTGACACTGCTCTCTTCTGGGTCTTCTCCCTCAGGCTCCTTTTGGGGATGTTAATCCGTCACATTCACTAACCACTAATTTCCCCTAATGTTCAGTCCTGGGCCACCTTCTCTTCTCCCTCTATTCTATTTCATTTGGTGATCTCATCAGTTTCCATGGATTCAATTATCATTTCTATCCTAAAGATTCTCAAATCTAACTTGTCCAGCCCTAAACCCTCTCCTGATTTCCAACCCTGCATTTCTAACTGCCCACCAGACACCTCAAACTAGATGTCCCACAGGTATCTTAAATTCAACATGTCCAAAACTGAACTGATTATCATTCTCCCTCTCAGACTTTCTCTATTCCTAACTTTGCTACTGCTGTTAAGGCAACTACCACCCTGCCAATACCCCAGGCTCACAACCCAACGGTCACCCTCAACTTCTCACTTTCTCTCACTCTTCATATTCAATAAGTTGTCAATCCTCTTGTTTTAATCTTAGTAACATCTCTCACATTAAACCCCCTTCTCTACTGATACTGCAATCACCCAAGAATACATTAATTCACACCTGAACTATTAAGATAAATAGCCTGCTGGTTGATCTCTCTCCCACAAATTTCTTTCCAATCCAGTCCATTACTCAGTTATCCAGCATGCATGGCAGAATATATGCATGTAATGATTTGTCTGCAATATGATACTCTATAGTTACATAACATGATATTGCATCATCAAAATTTCAAGGTAGGAAAATCACAAATTTACAATGAATTATTAAATTTAAGATGCAAATGATTCAAATTAAAAAAAAAAACCATTAAAACAGTGGTTCTCAACCTTCCTAATGTCGCAACCCTTTAATACTCGTATGTGGGCGTATCTGCATGTGGGCGGACCCCCCTGGAGATGGAGAGAGGAGCAGTGTCTCAGTTCCTAATGGTCTTAGGTGACCCCTGTGAAAGGGTTATTCAACACCTCTCCCCCTCAAAGGGGTCGCGACCCACAGGTTGAGAACCACTGTGTTAAAAGATTAAATAAAGATTTCCAGGAGGGTGTTGAGCAATTTTCTTTTTGAAAAGGGGATGGTAGGCCAAATAAGTTTAGGAACTTCTGTGCTAGATAAATGCCAACAACAATGTAGTTGTAGTACAAACAGTTTACTAGCCTATGAAAAACATTACTAGTTTACACTCCCTCCCAATGAAGGTACCAGAACATTTGAAATTAGCATTTCTTTTCAATTAATTAGTTAGTTACTGAAACAAGACTAAAAATAATAAAGATTGCTCATTTGTTTAAAGCTGCCAACACTTTTTCCATTTCCATAAAGCACTGAGAAAATCAAAAGAGCATCACCAACTTCTAATCCTGGAACTTTCCACATATTTATTTAATGTATCTCATTCTTCTTCCTTTTCATGAAACTTCATCTCCATCCTTGAGCTACCATATGTGTTTCAAAAGTTCTTTAAAATAAATTTTCCCTTAAAGAATGTGACTTAAGTACAGACACTATAAAAGTCAAGGTACAAAATGCAGAACTGGGATAAACAGCTACTTAACCTTGAGTGTCACGCAGCCAAAACACAAAAAAGATATTTTATTTGCCATGGCTGTCCCCCAAAAAATCAATATGTATGCTATGTCTCTTACATTACTAATATATTCAAGAGGGGTAAGGCTAAATGTGGGAAGATCATCTGTCAAAGTCTCTCCAATTCCAGCTGTGCTCCAATTCTGAAAAAGGAGAAAAAAATCAATTTTATTAAATACATCTGTCCCTGGTCAGTTACCCAAGTCCATCAATGACCTAATTTTAATTGAACCTAAATTTCAAAATATGGCCCTGAACCTCTGGTTTGGCACTATAGGGCATTCACTATACTTAGAGAGACTTGGGTGCATATCCCACAAATCATTTAAGCTCAAAGAGTCTTAGTTTCCTTTTCTGTAAAATGGAAATGACAATACCTGCTTTGCTTATTTCACAGAATTGTTATGGAGCCAAATAAGATTATGTGTGAAAAGTGCTTTGCAAACTTTAAAACAGTGTGGTATAACGGCAGGAGCACTGGATTTGGAGTGAACTTTAGTTTAAATTCCAAATCTGGCACTCGTTCCCTATATAACCCTGTGCAAATCATTTAAAGTCTCTAGGTCTCTGTTCCTCTGCTATACAATGAGAGGACTGGGCTTTATAAATGACTTCTAAGGTCTCTTCCTGCTCTAAACCCACAATCCTATGATCCTAGGTGATATATAAATGTCAGTTATTAGTATTATTCACCTTCAAGCACTAATTTATTTGTCTCGATTTTTTTCCCTTCTAGGAAAGACTCTTTATATAGAAAGGTCTCTTTATTTCTCTCCTCCTGCCCCAGAGTTTTCTAGTCACCTTGTCCTGGTTCATACTTTCTGTTCTGAATTTCCTTCTTTGATTTCAAATATGTCTTTGTCCTCAATGTTTTCTATTCTATCACTCAAATTCTAACTTACTACAATTTAACATTTCGAATATCTGCATTTATTCTTTCAATTCAACAAATATTTACTGAGTGTCTCCTATATGTAAAGCACTGTTCTAGGTGCTATGGCAAAAAGATTTAAAAAGGGCATGGTCCTTCCTTCCTTCAGCAGTTTAATAGAGGAGATATGACAAATACTTATATTACAAAACAGTATAAAAGAAATGCCAGAAGATCACAAATCTAGAGCTAGAAAGGACCCCTGAGGCCATTTAGTCCAACTCTTTCATTATACAGATGAGAAACTGAGGCCCAAGGAGCCTAAATGCCTTGGTGAAGGGTACACAAGTAAGTTTCAGAGGTGAGATTCAAACTCACACCTTCAGACTTCAGATTCAATGTTCTTTCCACTGTGCCAAATAGTAAGTACAACAAAAGGAAAGAGATTACTTCTGGCTGGGGCAATCTAAAGAGATTTCATGGAAGATGTGATGCTTAAGCTGGATACAGAATTATGACAGGTGAAAAGAAAAGAATTCCACTTGGGAGTAGCATGAAAAAAGTAATTAACATAAATGACAACCTTGTTTGGAGACTGAGGAACAGATACAGTAGTGAAATAGTGGGAAATCAATCCGAAGAGATGTCTTGTGTTCAGACAATGAATGGTCTTAATTATCTGGCTAAGGAGTTTGGACATTATCCTAAAGGATATTGTGAAGAAGGGAATGACATGATGGAAGAAGGATTTCAGGAAGCTGAATCAGGTGATAATGCCCAAGAAGTAGCATAAAGAAGAAAAACTGGAGGCACGACTGAAATAACAAGGACTGAAACTGGAAGGTGTAAATAAGAATAAAACTATGGATTTGTATTTTTCATTGGTGTCTCATCTATGTTTATACTGTGTCCCTGAGATGTATAATATTCTTCCTGGATATATGTGTACTACAACTCTGTCTCTTCTGTTGATGGCATCACCAAGTCCTGTCAATTTTTCCATCACAATGTCTTTTCCATCTATTCTTTCGTTTCTGGTCTGAATGAAACAAACCTAATTCAAGTTAATGGTATTAACTCAAGAATCCCTGTTAAATAATAACTTATAGAAGAAAAGTAAACCCTTAAGGTGAGATTCTAGGATACTAAAAATGGACTTTCCTTAAAAATCCTAGAAAGAAAAGCTGAATGTTAGCCCTACATTTAAATAAGAAGCAGTGCCAAAGGAATTCCAAAGATGGAAATAGGGATCTATAACAAATCAGAATGGGTCCCAGGAGAAACTTCAAAAAACTAACCTCCATCTTGGAAATGAGCTGAAGCTGTTGTTTGATGCGCAGGAAAACAGAATCAAAGGCGAACTGGTGGGCCTGCTGATTAAGGCGAGCTAGGGCTGCACGGGAAGTAGATAGCAGGCTGTGATTACTGGAGCCTTTTTCCTAAGTAAGAATAAAAAGCCATATTAATAAAGTAGAGAGGACTACAAGATTTCCTACTAAGTATAGGACACAATATCCCTAAATACAAAGTTCTATGCAGACTGCCACAAAACACATTAAGCGACAAAAGTTTTTGAAAAATGACAGAAAAAAACAGGACTTAAGGAATATCTTTATACAATTTGTAACCATCTAGGAAATGGGGAAAGGGGCAGGAAAACAAAATCACCAGCTTAACATCTATGTACACTAAATACATAAACATGATCGTGATTTCCAAGGAGATCAAGTCAATAAAATTTAACTAAAAGCTAGCATATGTACAGCTTGTGTTAAGTTCCAAGGAATTCTAAATAGCCCGAGAAAATACCACAACGGAAAATGTAACCTTAGTTTTGCTATTATAAATGAGTCAATTAAGACAAACAGACATAAATCAGATTAGCAATAAAGATAAAGAAAGTTACTTTAACCTAATCACAAAAACACGGATGAATGGATTTACAGAATTACTTTAAGAAATGTATGTGTCAGGCTCAAATGCAGCTAGTTAGGGGGGCCAGGCTGTAGAGAACAGGTAAACCACATAAAGATGATATACCAGCATTAAGATCCAATCCTGTTCTAGGGTATGTAGTAGTCTGGGAAATCATTGACTAAATAACAGGGATACGCATGGTCAAAAGCACATAATGAGGTTCCCTGGGCAAGATTCAATACAAGATGGGTACAGAGTTTTTGTAACAAATTTCCTAAAAACATTTCTGTATATAAAAGTGGTAGGCCACACATTATCAATGGTACCATTCACATTATAAACCACAATTCACTATTTGCATCACCCCTTTTGCTGAAAGAGTTCTTATCCCCAAATGCCAAGAACATTTCTTCAGAGTTAACACAGGTAGACAAACTTAAGTGAGATTCAACGTATAAATGGGAAAGAACAATGGCCATAGGGCAAGCAGCTGCATAAATCTCACACAACGAGCAAGAACAACTACGTCAGAGGAAGAGCATTGGGCCCTAAAAACTCCCAGACTTAAAAGCTAAGGTAATAGAATTTGATCCCAAGAACACTGTCATCTGGCCTCATACCTTGAGAGTGTAAAGTACTTCCATTAAATTGGCATATTCTACTGGATTCTCCTTCTGAAGATAATTATATTCCTGCCATGCGTTCTTAACAGAGTTCTTCTTATCCGTCAGGCTGCTATCCTGAAAGCCAGTCAGACTACGAGGGCTGTAAGAGTCTGTAAGATACTTCCCAGCTGTGGACAAAATCCTGTAACGAGAATGAGTATTATTATCATGACACATCATATAGATAGGTAGATATAGATATACACATATATACACACATATACACACATATACACATACGTATATATACACACAGAGAAAGTGGGGGAAGGGACCTTGCACTTTTCTCCAGCTGCAATTTACTGAACTCTGGTGGATCAACATGAAGCAAGTACAGAGTGGTTATTACAATTTCCACATTAGTACTAAGAATAGAGGCACTGGGGGGTGAAGCAATTTCCCACAGTCATAAGCCATACAAGGGCTAAATTCAACACGACAAGATGAATGATTGTAAAGAAAGAACTACAGAAATAAAAATGGGTTTTTCCTCTGGTAAAACAAAAGTTCCTTCAGGACAGGAATTATATTGTTTCTGTCTTTGTATATCCAGTGCCTAGCACAGTACCTTGCTATAATCAATATTTAATAAATGTTTATTGAAATGGACAATCCTGGATGTTCTAATTCCTAATTTAGTGCTCTTCTCACAATGTTACTACCTCCCTAAAAGTGCACATGAACTGTAAAGGGGAACAGGTTCGAGGGTCACCAGGCAGTTGTCAGGACTGACCTCAAGAACCATTACAATCACAAGCAACTTCTCACAAACAACTTCCTGGGAGAGCAGCAGGAGGGGTCTTTGTACCTTTAGATTTATACTTCAAAGATTTCCCCTTCAACTGAGTGAAAATGAAATTTTAGACCTCATGTATAAAAAGATAAATCTATATGCAAAGTGCAGGCTGGTCTGATACTGGTGATCAGACATGTGAGAAATCCATTTCTTCCCTCGCTCTCCTGGTTGCTATTCTTCCTTTGCATAGCTGTTGTAATATAAGTCTTAATCACTTCAATATAAATGACTTCAACATATCCTCTTATCATCCAAACTAAAGAGCAGTATAGAGTCAGAAATCTTTAAAACATAAAAGGTGGCAACTTTTTAAAAAATCACATCAACTGCATCATGGTCTCCAAAGAAAGTTAAGGGTATTTCCTCTTATTTTACTCTTTACCTAGAGAAGTATCAGAAAATCTAATTTACCATCTGATTTTCTATTACGTTAACTAAACAGTATTGTGATCCCAAATTACCTGATTTCCTATTACACTAACAGCAGTGTAATTAAATATACACTTGTTTCACATATTTCCTCAATTTATGAAAGCTGTCAGCAACTCATCAATGTCATCGAAACTTCTGAATGTAAATAGTTCATGTTTATAAAGCATTTTGTAATTTACAGCTGTCCTTGAAACAGTCCTGTAAGGCAGATAATGTTAAGCATTATCATATCCATTTTACAGATAAGGAAACCGAATTTTAAAGAACTTAAGCGATTTGCTCATAGAACACAGGATCTCAGGATTTGCTCACAGAACACAGGATTTTCTTATTAAACTACTCCAAAAGGATTCTAGCATAAGTCCCCAACATTTTATTCTATGGATATCTTTCCAAGAACTAGCCACATTTAAGTGTAGAAAAAACCAAAACAACATAGGCCTCACTTACATCTCTAAGTCACGTATTATATGGGAAATCCTTCAGCTAACAGCCATGCCATCTACTTTTATTCACTACAAAATCATTAAATTATCAGCTTCTGCAATGTGGCAATCTTAGAAGAGAATGATGACAAATTCCAAGCCTGTTGCTGAAGTGAATTCCATAGTATTTCAAGCTGCTGCCTCTGCTGTTTAAGGGAGTGGTCTCGTTGGAAGTCTGTGCTCCATATTTTAGATAGACTGGGAGATAAGCTTTATACACCAGTGTCACTCATTTTGTCTTCTTAACAGAGAGAACGTATGGTAGATTATTGTCCTTCCTTTCAATTCTCAATATTTATAGGATTGTAGTCTAAGCATACAATATTTTGTATCTGCCTATTCCTTTCCATTTCTATCACCACAGGCTTGGAGCCTCTTCTTTCTTCAAACTCAGTCACGTTTGAAGTCATGTTTGAAATACCATGTTCAGTTACTCTTAGTCACAGCTTAGAACTTTTAAGTTAAATATCTATCTCTTTCAGGAAACCTTACCAAATCTAATGTCTATCTCATTCACTGTCAACAAAATTGACTAAGTGTTCATGGTAAAAAATGTGTTTCTTTCACTTGTATATTCTATTCTACACATAGATAATATTTTGTAAATTTATTTATTCATGTAACTTCTTGTTTGCCTGTGAAGATAAACCTGACTTACAAACAATCCATGCTTAAGGTTGCCCCTGACCTCCCCTAGCTCCCTCAATAACAAAGTAGCTACCATGAAATTAGTTATAAAAAATGAGCTTTCAGAAAAAATATGGTTTCATAAGTAGAAAGAGAGAAGATAGGAAAGACACAAATACATTAAGGGAGTTGACCATAGGGACAAATTCTGAACTATGATCAAACTGTGTGGTGGTTTCCCATCTAAAAACATCTTCCCCTCTCACACTCCATACTGCTCCCTTTTTTTCCTCTTTCACTTTTATACTGCCTCAAGGTCCACCAATTAGCAATTATTTCCAACCCTGGCAAAAAAATCTTGTTTTAAAATGCTAATAACTGCAAAGAAGTTAGAAGTCTATAATACATCAATGTAAGTTCAATCATATTGCTTTCCTTCTAAAATCTAGCTGATAACACACTGAGGGAATGCCTCTTTTTTTTTGTTTTTATTTTTATTTTTTTCTGAAATTTTTTATTTTATTTTTTTATTTTAGTTTACATCATTCATTTCCATGAAATTTTGAGTTACAAATTTTCTCTCCATCTTTCCCCTACCCACCACCCCAAAACAGCCATCCCATTGTATAACCCCTCCCCCAATCTATTCTCTCCTATGTCTTCCCCCCTCACCCGTTTTGGGGGAGGTAAGGGGAGTAATTTTAGAATATCGGACACTTTGAGAAAGGCAGACGTGCCTGAGGTATATAAATGGAAGGCTCAGAAAGCAGGAAGTCACAGAGTTCCTGAGGAGAGGGATATCAATGCAGAAAAAGGAGAATGTAAAAAATATCTATCTCAAACTTTTGTTTATGAAACTATCTTTCTCCTCTCTCCTGCTCCCAGTACCTAAAACTCAGACAAATACCATAGTTTGGCTACACTGTGAATTCAATATAGTTTTGAGGCCTGACCTGGCAACCTAACCATCATTTATAATATTATTTCTATGGGAAAATATATTTAGTGGTCCAAGCAACTTATACCGACCATGACTATGCTATTAATTAACCCTTACTTTAGCACTAGACAGAACCATGGCCTCTCACAGTGCTTGATGTTTGATAAAGACAGTAAAGATGATGAAAACAACAATAATATAAATTTTATCCTGGTACATATCAATAGGTCTTGAGCTGCAGAATTTGGATTTGATAAACTTGTAATGACTGTAACACATTTTTAAAAATTGAATTTCCTTCTAAACAAGATTCTAAACAGAGAAAATCAAAACACAAATCTTCTCTACCTGTTGGCTAGCTGCTGTTCAAAGTCCCCACAATGCCGCAAAAGTTCTCCACAGGTGGCTATTATCCTAGGCAAAACAAAAAGCATTTAAAAAATTCAAGTATGCAGAATTATGATACTTACATGATGAACGCTGTCACATTAACAAAAAAACCCCGACTATTCACAGCATTTTGGAATACTATGTCCAGGGAAAAAGTTAACTATTCAATGACTTGATGGAAAGTATCTTGTGATTAATATAAAAAGGTAAATGCTATACATTTATTAAATCTTCTCTGTCCCAGGTCTCTGCCACAAATCAGCTTTCCCTGCTATGGAAGTCCCAGTAATAATAAATCATAATATTGCTTAAGGAATCTCATCTTGATACAGGGGAGAGAATTAAGTAGCCATCAACTGGAGAAAGGTTGAACAAATTATGGTGTGTGAAGGTAAAGGAACGTCATTGTGCTGTAGGAAATGAGAGATGAGAATTCAGGGCACCCTGGAAGACTTGTCTGAACAAATGCAGAACCAAATAAGCAGAACCAGGAAAATAATTTACACAATGAATACAATAACATAAAGGAAGTAACACTGGAAGACTTCAAAACTCTGGCCAATGCAGTGTCCAATCGTGACTCCAGAGCTCTGATGCTGAAAGCGCGCCTCCAACTTTTCAGTAGAGAGCCCCATTTGGTACAACAGATGGTCGGGAGAAGGGGGACGCTGGTGGGAGAATGACAGTGAGTGTAAAGAAAGAAAAAAGCATCGATAAAACATTTTTTAAAATAAAAGTGATAGAAAAATACTTGGGAAAAAGTGTTCTGTTAGGTCAGAATGTTTTATTTAGTGTTTGTTGAGGCACGATACAAAACACAGATTTTGATGCTAGGGTTGTATCTTAAAGAGTTTTCTGTCTCTGATTTCATAGAAATGTAATGAGAAATAATTGACTCATTCTTCAGAGATAAGTTGCTACAGTCATAACATCAGAATTTAGTAGTCCTTTCATTTTCAAGGTATCTTGTGTCAGACTTCAAATTTCAGCAGCTGAGCCCTTTAACACCAAATTCATAACGTCAGGATAGATTCTAGGGATTAAAAATGTCCCAAATCTGGTTAACTTTTAACTTTCTCTCAAAGTGTCTATCAGTGGGGATATCTAGGCATTCCATCATAAGGAAGGTTTATGAGAACTAAAACATTCCATCACCCTCCAGGTACAACACAACTACTTTGTACACATCATTTCAATATACACTAAGAAAATGTGGACCAAGGCGAAGCAGAACAAGCTAGACTGCCAAGCTATAGAGGTCTTTATAGCAGGCGTCTGAGTCTGCCCTAGGGTAATAGGGAAGATTCAGACCAAATCTCAGCTCAAATCACTCCAAGGCTTTCTGAACAAATGTTCCTGTATCAACCCCCTCAGGATGGGACATCAGTTTGCCTAGCCTGATGACTAACATGTTAAAGGTTTTCCCAGAAGAGAGTTCACTGAACGCAAGTTCTAGTCCTGACTCTCCCTTTGGCAAGTCATTCCCTCTCTCACATTGCCCTTTCTAGACAATGCAATGTTCCCTTATGATTAATTGTCCCAATTCTTAACAAAGGAAATCATTTTAGGTTTCCAAACAAGAAAATGCCTTTTCACTTCTTCCATTCTATTTAAATTTGTTTGCCACCACACTCGACTTAACTCAATTAATTATATACCAGATGACATTATTGAGCTAAATCAATTGTTTTGGAGTTTGTTTTTTAATTTAAGGAATACATTTGGCTCTGTACAAACTTGGCTATGTGGGTAAAAAAGTATTAAACCATTCAAATTTTTAAAAAACTATTAAGAATCATTAAAGTGCAAGAAGAATTCAAAAGAACTTTGTCTTTTTTTTCCCCCAAGATTCCAGGACTCTGGAAATGGACAGTGAGGGATAATGGAGAAAGAAGTTTTCGTTTTGTCTATGGCATTCATTTTGGTTTTTTTTTTTTTTTAAAGGCAATGAAAGAGAAAAATTACAACTCTCATACACATTTTTTCATAGAACACACTACAGGACTTCATTCTTTCTGTAATTTTTTCCTTTAAACCCCAATGCCCACTTTACCTAACAGAATTCTGGAAAGCTGTCCAATCTTCTTGAAAAAGGAAATTGCAAGGGATATCCTCAAGTTTACACTTCTTTCGGATTGACTGGAGGGTGTTAGTGAAATCAGATACATATCTTTGAGGGGAAAAAAAGGGAAGAAGACAAGTTTTCAGTAAAATTTTCTCAAATCTAGAAGACACATAAAATACATGATCTTGACCAAAGAGTTGATTACCTAAAAAATGCATTTCTTGATTACAGAAGTTGACCAAAACAATTAACTTGCACTGGACTGGACTAGGGGGTCAGGGGAACTGAGATTTGACCCTGGCTTTGCCATAGGTTAAGTCACTCCTCCCCTCTGGGCCTCAGCTTCTCCATCTAAAAAGGGGGTTGGGTGAGAGGACCTCTAAGGTTCCTTCTAGCCTTATATGGGTATGATGATAACATTTTTGCTTCCTATCCAGCTGTATAGAGCATTCTTAGTTTGATCTTTCCTATCTCTGATACAGACTAAAAACAACAACAGCTGATATGTACCAAATTTCCACGTGACCTTGGTATGTTAGACTGTGAACTAGAGGCCAGGAGACTGTGCTTTCAATTCCAGTTTCACTATTGGTTTATTGTTATGTCCTGGGACAAATTCCTTAGCATCTCTGAGTCTATTCATTTTCCAGACTCATGTCGAGAAGCAGTGTGGTGGAGTGGATGAAGAGCTGGCCTCAGAGCCAAGAAGAGCTGGGTCAAGTCCTGCCTCTGACCCCATGAGTGATGGTATTCTAGGTCACTCTCTAAGATTACAAATTAGAGAGAAGGACCCATCCTGCAGAAAGAGGGCATTCTTTACTGGAAGGTCCCTACATCAATGAAATCCCAGGTCAAATCTCTATCCCTATATTACTAATATATAAATCACATCATGTTAGGTATATCAGGGACCTTAACATATCATTTAGTCCAAAGAAGATACTAACACCTGCCCTACCTACAACATAGGATTTTTATGAAGAAAAAATGAGATAATGTGCATTAAAGTAGCTTTCAAAAGCACAAAATATCAGTGTAAGACAGTATTGTTACAAGAATGTCCTTATGACAGGAAGAAGGGCTACGTGTCCTCTGGGCTATTAGGATTCTCTAGAAGTTAAGAGTACCCTAACACATTTGTCTACACAATACAGACCCTTACAACTTCCTCAAAGAAGGCATGTAAAAATGACTGCAGTGTCCAATAGCTCCCCTTGGGCTAAATCCTTAAGGCAAAGGGGAGAGAAACCACCTACAAGTCCAGCTGGGAAATACTGCTTGGAAGCTATCGCTATGGCAAGGGGCTTAATTCCCTTTTCAAAATCCTCTCCCCTGCCCATAACAAGATTGCTCTCGCCTTTACAAACTAGTTTTTGAAACTAGGAAAGCTTATGAAGCTTAGACTCCACTTGCAGTCCTTTTTCTTTTTTTCTTTTTGGAGAGGGGAAGGCAGGTCAATTGGGGTTAAGTGACATGCCCAAGGTCACACAACTAGTAAATGTTGTGTCTGAGGCCGCATTTGAACTCAGGTCCTCCTGACTCCAGGGCCGGTGCTCTATTCACTGTGCCACCTAGCTGCCCCAGTCCTTTTTCTTAAAGAAAAGAAAGGTTAAATAACTTCTTTGGCCTTTAGGGAAGGGGAGGGAATCTTCACTCAGCAGCAGAATGTGAGTGAATGTAGTCTTCACTGTATGTTTTAGCCATAAGAGGATGAACAAACAACTCTGTCACCTCTGCAACTATGACAAATACGTGTTTGTCAGGATATACTAAACAACAATTCATGTGTACTACCCAAACCTCATATGTCAAAGTTCTCCAAGATAATCAGTATGATAATTTCTGGACGATTCCTATGTTATTCTCTGAAAAAGAATCATCACAAGCTGAGTCCAGAGAAGAGGGGAGAAATGCAGCTTTGTGCAGCAGTGGTGGAGTATGTGTGCAAAACGCTGCATATTCTGTCAGATTCAGCTGACGCACTGGCTAGTTTTGCTGAATTGCTTTTTTTCCCCTCTCTTTTTCAATATTCATTAAAGGGGATGGCTCTCTGGGAAGGGGATAGAGAAAGGATCTATCTGGAAAATAAAGTGATATAAAAACAAAAGATATCAATAAAAAATTTAAAACAAAATTTGTTATAAAAAAAGAGGAAAAAATTAACAACAAATTACTAGTATTCATTTTGGAAGAGAAAATTCAAGTAGCCTCAGTTCTCACAAACTATATGCAATTTTCATTTTTGACTATTTTCATTTTAAAATTTAGTAATACTGAGCATATTCATTATAGACGTATAGCATGACATTTCATAACAAAGATTACCAAGTACAATGTGGCTTTAATCATATAATTTATCTCCCTAGAACCTTCCAATGGCTCTTAATTTCATACCTAAATAAAATTCTTTATCACTGTTATAAGGCCCTCTCCTCATCTGGCCTCTGCTACATTCTACTCAATCCAGTCAAGAAGGGGCATTCACATCTCCCTCATGTGCTTAACCCTCTCTCACAACAGACTCATTACACCTGCCTTTTCCCTAACCCAGAATTCCCTCCCATCCACTCTTCTTCCCATCAAACCAAGTTCCTTTCTCCTTTTATCACTTCTCTTAAATTGCCCCAGACTAGCCTGTCCCAGTGCTAACCACTTTAGTAACTTTCAACATTCCTTCATTCTTTTTTCTCAAAATTTTATTTTAGATTCAAATGACAGAACATAAAAACAGAATAGAGAAAAGAAACAAAAACATTTCATAAACTTAAATATGGGAACTTAGATACAAAGTTAGAAAGAAAAAAAGAAGCATGTCATGTGCATAGCAGACCAAAAGAGGATTCAAAATATCTAACAATAAATTTTCATTCCAAGAAAGCCTACATGATAAATAATATTCACTGTGCTGAGATTTGTCCATCTTTTCTTTGCTTCCTTGTGAGTTTTCTTTTGTTCTCTGCTGTGCACTTTTTTACTGTTCTTTTTTTCCCTCCCCCCAACATCTCCCTAGGTCAGAATAAAGTTTAGATATGTTTCTCTAAGCTATAAATATATACATGCCCTCCCCTACCCCACCCCCGAAAGCTACAATAAAGTTTAGATGTTTCTCTATAGAATATACGTACACATACACATATACTTTCCCAAACCTAATCTACTCCTGATTTTTATTTTTATGTACGTGCATATCTCTCGTTTCCTATTCCTCCTGCCTCCTCTACTTCTACCCACTACCTTGCCCTCCTATGACCTGCCTACCCTCTTCTAAGTATCTCCCCCATCCTCCCATTCTCATAAATCTAAACACCCTTCTATACCCTTATTTACCTATTCTCTCACCCTTCCCTCGTCCTCTCTCCCCTCCCTATGCCCCTACCATTTTATTTCTTCTGAATTTTGAACTTTTATACTCTTCTAAATATATATGTATTGTTCCCTCTAAACCCATTCCCAAAGAAAGTAGGTTACCAGAACCACCAGCCCTCCTCCCCATCTAATTCCTCTGTATCAATTCTTCCTCTTGCACCTCATTTGTATAAAATAATTACTCATTTAAGCTGTTCTTAAATGGTTTTACTTTTTAAATTCATATCATACTCAAGTTTGCCCCAATCTTTTTTATGAGCTACCCAATTATTGATAAGATTTTTTATTTTTAAAGTCTTTTTAAAGATCTTCTATGAATTCTTTTTTGGGCAGGTGTTCATTTTACATTATTCTTTGGGAGTCTCTTTACTTCAATATCCTCTGAAGATGAATCCCAATCATCTCTATTCCCATAATAGCTTTCTAAGATTGAGTCTTTCTTTCTTTGCCTGCGCATTTTTTATGGTAATAGCTTAATTTTTTTCCCTTTTTTTTTTTTTTTTTGGAGGGGGAAGGCAGGGCAATTGGTTGGTTAAGTGACTTGACCAAGGTCATACAGCTAGTAAGTGTTAAGTGTCTGAGGCTGGATTTGAACTCAAGTCATTCTGACTCCAGAGCCCATGCTCTATTCACTGCACCATCTAGGCCCCAATAGCTTAATATTTGTAATCACTTCTAACCCTGCAGTGTAGGAAATGGTGCCTCTTGCCCCAATCTTCAGTTTTCCCCTCCAGCCTGGAATCAAAGCTAAACCTCCAATCTCCTGGTAAGTGCCCACAGCCAGGGGCTTTCTGTCCCACTGCTTCTGCACTCACCAGGGCGTGTGCTGGTTCCTTCTCATCCCCACTGCTCTTTGTAGCACAGCTAGGTCTGGCATTCCTTATCAGCAGAGGCGCCCTCAATCTTCCCAGCCTCAAACAACCAATTCCCCTCCACTATCCGGTGGTAAAAGTTCCAGTGGCTGGGGCCAAGGCAAACCCTCAAACAAACTAACCCCAGGACTTGCCTCTTGTAGTTAAAATGGAACTTCACAGGGACCAAACCTCTGCCTGGGATTTTTCTTTCAATCTTCTCAAATTCTCCCAGGAGGACCCAGTTGGGTTGTGTCTCTATTATTTATCTCCACCCACACTCTATTTGCCCTAAGGTGCTATTTTAACTTTTTTGTGTGGGAAAATCTTGAGAGGGTGGAATTTTCTGACCTATTCTGCCATCTTCCCAGAATCCTCCCCATTCTTGACCTTTTATTTCTTTTTTGAGGGGCTGTGATAGGGGGAGAGGATAATTTCACAGCAAATTTATACTTTATAATATATTTGTAGTTCTTTAGCATTCATAAAAATATTATTTGTGTTTATCTGGTCACTTAATTTAAATTTGTCGAGTTACTTTAATTTAAATTGTTTCTGCCTATAAAGTACTTCTAGACTGTCCTAAACTCATAGTCCCATTAAAGGTATGTGCTATCAAGAACCTTAATGATGGTCCCTCTTGATTGATTTAAATTTTAAAACAGCTGAACCTATTACATTCCTCCTTTTTTTTAACCAGCACTTAACTATCATTTAAATAACTATTGCTTTGTATAGTTTGTGGTTCAGTAGTGCTAGGCCTACTACTTTCCCACTTTTTTTCATTATTTCCCTTGAGAATCTTAACTTTATGTTCCTCCAGAAAAATTTTATTATTACTTTTTCTAGCTCTATAAAGTAATCCTTTGGTAGTTGAACTGGTATGGTCCCAAATAAATTTAAATGGTATTTTTATTTTTATTACATTAATTTGGCCTACTTGTGAATAATTTAAATTTTCCCAATTATTTAGGTCTATATTTCTGCAAAGAATATTTTTATAATTACATTCATATAGTTCCTATTTGTACCTTGGAAGACAGACTCCCAAGAATCTTATACATTCTGGAGTTATTTTAAATGGAATTTCTCCTCTACTGGGTTTTGTTGGTAATATAAAGAAATGCTGATGATTTTTGTGAATTTATTTTATATTCTGGAACTGTGCTTAAATTATTGTTTCAATTAATTTTAGTTAACTCATTAGGGTTCTCCAAGTAAACCATATCATTTGCAATAAAGCAACAGTTTTGTTTTCTCCTTGCCAACACATACTCCCTCCACTCCTCTTTCTTGTCTTACTGCTATAGCTAACATTTCTAGCATTATCAAAGAATAGTGGTAATAAAAGATATCTTTGCTTTACACCCCTGACCTTAGTAGAAAGGCCTCAGGTTTATCCCCTTTACCCATAATGCTAGATCTTAAGTTTTAGATTGGTACAATTTACCATATAAAGGAAAAGTTCATGTATTCAAAGGGTTTTTAGTGTTTTTAATAGAAATATGTATATTTCGTGTCAAAAGCTTTTTCTGTATCTAGTGATATAACCATGCGATTTTTGGTTCTCTATCTGGTTTATTACCATTTTCCTAATATTGAACCAACCCTACAAATCCAGCCTGGTTATAATGTATGATTTTTCTTTTATGTTGCTACAGCCTTTGCTAATATTTTATTTAAAATTTTTGCATTGATGTGCATTAGTCTATTGTTTTCTGTTTCAACTTTCCCGAGTTTAGGTGTAAAACCATATTTATAGCATAAAAGGAATCGGGGTCTCTTTTGTTAACAATACTCTAACTACACCTGGCACTGAGTGACCAGTCACTCTTGGTCACAAAACCCTCTTGCTTCAGAACTCTCAATAACTTGCTCAGAAATTCTGGGATAATCACGAGTCACTACTAACTTACTACAACAAGAGATGGTTCAGTTCAACATAAGGAAAAATGTACTGACGATCAGGACAATTTTATTCTGGAATAAGTTATCAAGATTCTGGAATTTCCATGACTTGGGCATTCATTTGCCTAGAGGCATGGAACCAGAATAAACAACCCATTGGGCTCCTTTACTTCTATTTCTCTACATGGGGTAATACTGTCTTACTTGGCAAAAAGAGATTTCAGGGCTGACAGAAGCCCACAAGTCCCCAGTCCATCTGTGAATCTGATGCATCTATCCACAGCTCCTGAGGCCAAGCCAAAGAGTTTATTCACTGAGTGGCTCAGTTCTTGAACACAGTCAATAACTTCCCAATGTTCCTGGTCATCAAATAAGAACAAAAGAAAAGCTGCATTAGACACAAGAACATCTAGAGCAATGATGCCAAAGGCAAAAAGAAATCAAGGCCACTAAATCATGCATATAGATCCCCTGTGGACTGCATATAGATACTGACCTCAGAAAAAGCACATACTAAAATTATCTGTGTTCCACTGCATTTTTTAACTTCTTTTATTAAATATTTCCCAATTACATTTTAATCTGGTTCAGGCTATACTCAGGAGCGTTGCCTGCCACAATGCAGCCCACTGGCTACATGTGCCAATATGCAATACCTCTGATCTAGACCAATACTATAAATAGTTTTGGGAGAATAAAAGAGAATTTAATTCTAGGACCTCTAAACTCCACCAGCAAGCAAATCACTTAACAAGAACATACTCAAAAACTGTGGCAGCACCTAAAAATCATAATCATAAGCATGTAGACATGCTTAAGATATTAGTATGATTGCAGAAACAAATTTCTGACAGAAAAGCATGCTTTATTAAAACTAACATTTTCCATTTCTTTCCTTTTTTAAAAATAATTATTAAGTTGACTGCTCCCACAGGTTTCTAGTTGGTGATCAAATTCTCTAGGAGAAAACAAATACACCTCAATGACTACATTCTCTTCTTGTTCAGTGGAAAAAAATAACTCATGAGAAGAGACTGGGGAAGATAGAAAACGCAAATTAAGACTGCCAATGTTAGGCTCATCTTTGAAACTGTCAAGAATCTAAGACACTTGAAAACAAGGTAAGGTTCTAAATTGAAATGACATAGCTTTCCCATTAGCACCCACCCACTGAACTTATAGGACTGCCCATGAATTCTATCTGTCTACAATCATTTTTATGTCTTACCTCAGATAATTAATAGCTTTGTTTAAAAAGAGGTTTGCTAAGTGTTAGGAAGTCATCAGTTTATCCAGTACATTTAAATCTCTAATTTATCAAAGAATCCTTAAATAGGAAATTGTTGTCATAGGACAACATAGGACATTGACAGTTAGACTGTAAACACCCTTAAGAATGGGGTCTGCATTTAATACTTTTTAGCCCCCACAACACTAGTATGGAAATACTAAATATGTGTTGACTAATGTACAGGATTATTACGTTACCAAAGGGACAGCACTGATCTGAATGAGGAGATGACTCTCTTCCAGTTCTCCATACTGTAGCTGGTAGGGTTTGTATGAGCTAAACACAGCTTCCACCAGTTCCATTATTTTCACAATGTTGTATTCTCCTATAAGGAATCAGCAATTTGAAAGACAAGTCAACTAGAAATTTAAAACAAATTTCTGGAAAACATTAAGTAAGCAACTTTCCTTTTACTCTACCTGCTGCATTAGTGTTCAAGTACTTGAAAAATGCCCTAATGCCTCTTAAAATGACGTCATGAGGCTTTTGTCACCTGTGTCTGTCATGGAGGCTCCTTCAATTAACAATCATTTCTAAAAACATTTAAGTCAACTCCCTAGCTTGCAAATACTAACTATTAAATAAACATGGGCCTTGCCGGTTCTGCTACTAGAATACTGTTAAAAGACATTAATTAGCTTCTTAACCTCACGACCAACTATTTTTAGGCATCCCTAGAGTATAAATTTTAACAACTTATATCACATGAACTACTAACAGGCAAGCTACTAAGGAATCTCTGGTGCTTTCCTGATGCCTGGGGAGGAGGGGAGGGAAACAAGAGACTTTAACATGAAGTATTCAAATACATACATATATGGATGTGTGTGTGTTTGTCTCTGTCTATCTGTCAAGTCAACAAGCTGTTCCTTGAACAGAAACACTCAAATCCTGGACTGGGAATTTTCACAGGCTGTCCATCATGCCTGGAATTCCCTTCTTGTTCCTTTCTGCCTCCTGCCTTCCCTGGCTTTCTTTAAGTTCTAGCTAAAATTCCAAATTCTGCAATAAGTCTTTCATGGTCCCTCTTAATGCTAGTGTTTTCCCTCTCTCATTACTTCTAATTTATCCTTGTCTGTACACAGCTGTTTGCATGTTGTCTCCCCCACTAGACCGAAAGCACCTTTGAGAGCAGGTACTGTCTTTTGCCTGTCTTTGTATCCCCAAAACTTCACATATAGTAGGCATTTTATATGTATGTCTGATGTATTCTGATCACAGGCCAAAAAAAGAACCTTTACAGCTGATATTTTAAAAGATTTCTTCTTCTCTAATAACTAGTACCACTTTAGATGAATGCAATTGATTCATCTGCCTCTAACCTCACTCCACCCTGTCTCCAGCAGCATGCCCAATCTCACAACTCTTAATTCTGGTGCCAACTGTATTCCATTACTTTGGACATTACTTCTCTGCAATATCCACAGTAGATCTCCTGCCTCCCATAATTAAAGCCTGACCAGTGAGTGCGCCAAGAATACCTTATGAATCACCAGAAACTGAACAATAAACACTCCCTGGAACGTACAAGCAATTATAAGCAAATGTAATTAAAGAGAATAACTATTAAATAAACCAAGTCAGTGACACACACCAACCAAATGGCAGAACAAGGCTTTACCTAGGCAGTTTCCGGATTAGACACCAACATGCGTCACAAAGTTCATGTAACTAAAAATTTATGATGCTTTAAAATAAATGGAGAAATGACTAGGAAAACAACACACCATGTACTGTTTGCACAAAAGAGAATGAAGAGTTCTCTCTGCTCATGTAGTGCATGGGGGAATGGCCACCAAAGCCCAAGCTTATTTGGGGATGATACAAATGACTTTTAAGGTCCCTTCTAGTTCTCAATATATGATGCTACAGCCATACTAACCCCTTGTCCCGAAACAGCCTCCATCTCCACCTAATAGGCCACTCCTTCTCCTCCCTGCTCCTTCACAAGAAGAGAGTATCCTCTAACTAGGTATTTCACAAATACTTATCTTGATATTTACATAGCTGATACTTTAAAAGTAATTTCTTCCTCTGATACCTAGTGCCACTACAGAGATCAGAAGAGATTCCTGACTCCTAAGCCTATTTTTTCTTTTAAATCTAATTTCAGTTCAGGTTAGCTGAAGTCCCGAGAAGACCTGAAGAAACATTACACCTCCAACGTGACACCCATTGCTTCCAACTGTTCTCTTTACATGGTCTCATTTAATCTCAAGAAGCTCACTGTGAAACAAACAAGATTTCCTAGGTTAAATAAAGTATAACTAAACTTTGGTTGCTACTGAGTGATGCATACCCCAAAAAGGACTAAAACTGCAACACATTTTTATATCAAAGTATTAATTACCTATTGAGACTAGGAATGTTGATTCCTTCTATTTTTGTTAAACTGGTTATCTTAGAAAGCAAATAAAGCCAGACTCTGCAATCTCCAAAAAGAACAAGTGAAACAACAAGTGGAGGTTGTGGGAGGGGGGGAAGGAGAGGGAGATGAAGAGACAGAGAAAGAGGACTGAGAGAGAGACAGAGACAGAGATAAACTCCTTACGGGAGTATGAGTGAAGCACCATCTCTAGGCCCTTGGCAAAGTGAGTAGTGGTGTCATAGAACTCCAGGAGTTTTGTAAGCCTCTTGTCAGGTCCTGCTCTCTCTACTCCAGAGTCCAGGCAGGCTGGCAGAGAGGGTACCAGAGCATTCAATATCTGAATCAGAAGCACGGTCACCACCTCGTGAGGGTTATTGAAGACCTGTGTGTGGAAGAAATGTATTAATTTCTTAAAAAGCCCTCTAACCCAGTAAGTACAAGTGGCTTAAAATAGCAGCCACTTTCCACTTCAATCATTTTGTCCCCAATTTAGCCAATAAACATCACCAATGACATCACAGATAGACTATAACATGGTCCAGTAAAAAGCCAGCAGCCCAAGGGCTCCGCATTGTGACTTTAAGCAAGAACCTTTGCTATATAACTGCCTATTTGCAAATCTCCCACTTGACTTTTCATTTAGTATATAGAAATGGCTACCAAAAATCAAACTAAAAAGATAATCCTTAAAAAAAATTTTTTTAACTAAAAAATAATAAAAAGACAGTTCTGCTATTACAGGACTATCAAAGATACTGAAAAGATATAGTATCAAGGAATAATCATGCACTGAATCAAAGTTGGAAGGAATTTCAAAAGGCCCAATATAGACAGCTACTTTCTGATACAATCAAAACAGATGGCTTTCTATATTATTTTAATCTTTTTATTGATATCTTTTTTTATATCTTCATAGTTTTTTCACTATCCCTTTCCTTCTCCCTCCCTGAGAGCTATCCCATATAACAAACTATTTTAGTAAGTGTTAAGTGTCTGAAGTCAAATTTGAACTCAGGTCTTCCTGACTCCAAGGCTGGTACTCTATTCACTGCGCCACCTAGCTGCCCAAACAAACTCATCAATACAGTGATATTCTATATTTTCTTAGAGAATCTCTAGAAATAGATATTTTAGCCCTGAATTATAAATTACAAATCTAATTACTAGACTTGGATCTTCTTATTTATAGTCTGAAAGAAAACAAGAGTAAGAAGGAAATAAAACAAATCAGAAGAATAGTAAAATGGCTTACCAAATGGATAAATTGCTGACGATTCTCAAATTTGCATTTCCAGCCCCAGTATTTCACCTAAGCTACAGTCACATATCTTTCTCTGTCTACAGGACATCAACCATAACCTTGAACTCAACATATTCAAAAGCAAAAAATCATCCCCCCCTCCCCAATCTTGACTCAACTCTCAATTTCTACATGTCCATCTACTATACCACCATTCTGAAACTTAAGAGTTATCTTTTATTCTTTTCTTTACTTCATGCCCTACACCTACACCTGTTTTCAAGACCTGTTGATTCTTCATTCAAAATATCTCTTGGGCCACCACTCCCACTATTACCCCATTCAGGGAGATTATCACTTTATACCTTGAATACAACAGCTTCCTAATGGATACACCTGTCTCTAGTATCTTCTTTATGAATCCATCCTAATTACCATCGCCAAACTAAAATTCTCTTAACATTAATTTCATTATTGCTCAAAATAATCTATTGTTTCCTCAATGTCTATGAGAAACTATACATAAAACTTTGGACTGGCTTTCAAAGCTTTGCTTCATCTGGTCCCATTCTGCCTATTTAATCTGATTTACCACTTCTTCCTGATATAAACCCTATACTTCAGCCAGACCAATATCCTTACTGTCCTCTAAACAAGCCATATTTATTTCCAACTCCAGTCCTTTTTTCATATTGCACTCTCACCACTTTGCTTATCTGTACCTCTCTAAATCCTACCCTCCTTTTAAGAGCCAGGTTGGGCTCTACCACTTCTATAAGAATTTCTCCCACGATTTTATTCCACAATTATCTCTTCTTTCTCTCATATGCTAGTGTACTTACATTCTATATGATTCAAATTTTCAGTTAAGCATTCAACAAACATTTATTAAGCACCTCCTGTGCACAAAGCACTAAATTCAGTGGAAGACTGAGTTAAGACATTTCCCCTGCCCTCATGGAACTTACTGTCTATCCAGCTGTTAGGAAAAAAAAAACAACAACAAGGTCGCCTCATATTTATTCTGGATATATTTCACATATATTTACCTGCACATATAAGAAAGAGTAGTGACACAGAGAATGGAGAACCAGTCTCAGAACCAGAAAGACCTAAGTTTGGCTCTGAAACATATTAGTTATTGTAACCCTGAGCAAGTCATTTAACCCTTTACTGTTCTAGGCAACTTTATAATTATAAGTTAGATAGAATGTTCAGAGCTCTATTATTAGAATGTAGCTCTCTATATAGAATATACTGTTAGAAGTATTTTTCTCACCAAGACATTTCTTATAATCATGAAATCACAGTCTAGTCTATGTTATCTCCCCCTCGGGAATGTAAAGGCCTTAAAGGTAAAGACTATTTCATTTTTATCTTTCTACCCCAACTCCTCACAGAATGGCTGGCATACAGCAGGCATTTAATAAACATACACTGATTAAGTATAGTAGGAAGATAAATAATAGATTTCCTTGCATTGTTACTAGTTTCATGTTTTCTCTCCCCAACTAGGGGAGAAAAAACTCGAGTGATAGGACTATAATATTTCTCCTATAATTCCAACAGCAGGCATCAATAAAGCCTTAATGAATGAATAAGATATTTGGTAATAACACCCCTTCCTATTCTTAAGAATATTTTAATCTTTCACTCTATATTAACCATCTATTCTTGCCATTTGATTATCTTAATTTTGGATTTCCTTGAGTGTTTTTATACTCTGGAATGACTAGTTATACTCTTCTTTATCCTGTTTATATGTCCACATAAAATGATAGCTACTTTCCTTCTAGTATTTATAACATTGAAGGTATACAGTTATTAAATATAAAAAACACAAAATAGAATGACAAGTTTGTTATGATCGAACCTATCAAATAAGAAAATTATACAATGTTCTCTCTTTGAAAATAACTGTTACTGACAAGCATTATTTGTAGTTAAGGAAAGCCTTCAGGCATATAACTGTCAAGTATATACCTAAAGTTATCCTTTAGAAGACAGTTGTACTGAAAGTCTACTCATATCAACTGGAATCACATCATCAAATGTAAATGCTGAGAATAGTCAGTGAAGTTTAACAATAAAGGTTTTTAAATGGATGAAGGGCACTAGCCATTTTTTCTTGTAAGAAATAAAAATTCTGAGACGATAGTTTCTATCCCACAACCTGATTCAAGAAAAAGGAGACATTAAGACATACAGACAATAGAGTACAGAAATCCATCTTGCCCTGCAAGAAAGTAAGGAGGGATGGAGTATTAGGAAAGGGCAGACTGGGGGAACATGTATTCAGCATGCTTGCCATCTTGGGGTGAGGGGTAGGAGAGAGACAGGTAGAAAATTTGTAACTCAAAATCTTGTGGAAATGAATGTTGAAAACTAAAAACTAAAAATAAATAAATTTAAGAAAAAGGAGACATCATACTGAAAGAAAAAATAAAGAAAAAACACAAGAGTACAATATTTGAAAGCTACTCCAACTGAAAAACAGAAAGCCATTTCTTGTATTACATTAATCCATCTGATGATAGATTAAACAGAGAAGACGTGTCTACCTTGTTTTCATCCTTTATTTAAATAGTTGGGGGAGATGGGTGACAAGGTATTTCAAAGAGATAATTAGTCAGAAGATACAAAGCTAGAAAGAGTACTAATTACCTTTCTTCTGTTCTAGAACTCCTGTTAAGTAATATGAATGGTAACGAACTTTCATTATTATTTTCACTTGTGCTTCAACAACCTCATAGTAATTTTTCATTCTCAGAGTTTTCTAGTACATGTGAAGCTTTCGAATTAATAGATAGCTGCTCTAGACCAGAACTATCAAACATGTGGCTACAACATTCCCAAGTGCCATAGAACAAAATTAAGATGTAATTGGGAAATATTTAACAAAACCAATAAAAATACAATAGAACATAGGTTAAAATTGAATAACAATATCGATATGTGGTTTTCTAAGTTCATATACCTCCTCATCTCTCGTCTGGCTATAATAATACGGGACTTCTCCGACTGACTTCTTCACCATGCCCCAGGAAGCTCATTCTTGAGATAACTTTATCACCCCATAAATCTTATCAGCCTTGGTACTCCACCTCATCACTAACCCTCAGCCTCTCAGGCTATAAACCCCAAATCTCCATTTAAGGAGAGAGCTCAGCTCGGACATCTTCTCATCTTTCACCTGGATGAACTACTTTGGGACTTCTCTGATTGATTTCTCTATCATGCCCCAGTGTGAGGTACCATATCTCTCACCTTTTCAGCTCCATTTTGTGTGTCTTCCCTCACCATGCAAGCTCCTTGAGGACAAAGGACTGTTTGGGGCTTTATTTGTATTTGTATCTAGTACTTAGCAAAGTGCTTGGAACATAGTAGGCACTTAATAAATGCCTACTGACTTCACTGACTTGGCTTAATAGGAAGCTCACGGGATCTTTATGTACAGTTAAGTGGCCCCCGTTTCTATCTGAGTTTGACACCATTGCTCTAGACCACAGCAAAATCAAAAATTTCTCAAATTACAATTAAGATTAAATTCATCAACATGGTTATAGAGATACCTAAATAGGATATTTTAAAACCTCGAGATGTAAATGCATTTCTCCTTGTCCCCCCCTTCAGTGCTTCTTCTAAATCCTACTGATCTTTAATTGGCACAAGGAATGAAAACATAACTTTGTACTATGTGCTTTCCTTCCTTTTTCTTAGATTTTTATAGACATTTATATGAGAGCAAGCTGGCTGAGTTCCTTTAGATCAGTGGTTCTCAACCTGTGGGTTGTGACTCCTTTGGGGGTCGAAGGACCCTTTCACAGGGGTCGCCTAAGATCATCAGAAAACACGTATTTCCAATGGTCTTAGGAACCAAAACACCGCTCCTCTGTCTCCAGGCAGGTCCGCCCACATGCAGATACGCCCACATACTAGTATTAAAGGGTCGTGACATTAGGAAGGTTGAGAACCACTGCTTTAGATCAAAGCATAGTTGGTGTTTTTATTCTAGTAATACAGAAAGTAGTAGAAAGGGTGGAATGGCATAAGTAAGTATAGACAGGATCAATATAGTATGATACCCAAGTGAAAACTGATATGTACCCATAATTTTTTTAAAGCCATATGGAAGAATGGCTTGGTCTAACACAAAGAGAAGGCGTTAGGGATATGGGGAGAAGTCCTTCAATCTAAGGGAATGACATTATAGTGTACAGTGAGCTCTTTTTTTTTTAAATGTTAGCCTTTTGTACAACACATACCAATGAATGACTGAACACTTAAAGAATGATTCATAACTAATTAGGAAAAAATAGCCACATTTTAAACAGGCCTTGCAAGACATTGCACTAAAGCAGAGTCAGTTTTTCCTCTTGTATGAGTAGGATATCTGTTGTTCAGTTGTTTTTTCAGTCATGTCTGACTCTGTGACTCCATTTGGATTTTCTTGGTAAAGATACTAGAGTGGTTTGCCATTTCCTTCTCTGGTTCATTTTACAGATAATGAAACTGAGGCAAACAGGATTAAGTGACTTGCCCAGGGTTACACAGCTAATAAGTGTCTGAGGTCAGGTTTGAACTCAGGAAAACGAGTCTTTTTTTTTTTTTTTTTTTTTTTTTGCTTTTTGGAGGAGGGAAGGTTAAGAAAACTAGTCTTCTTGACTCCAGGTCCATCACTCTACCCACTGTACCACTGAGCTGCCCATGACAAGAATATGTTGCATCTTAAAAATTTCAAGTGAAGTAAATGGTCATCCTTCATGGCTTTAAAAGACTTAAAGAATTAGGGAAAAGTGACTTTAGATTGTCTTAAGTTGAAATACATGACCCTCAACTCTCCCTTCCCTCCCTAAACAGAGGTCAATTTCATAGCAGATTTTAGACAAATTTTTCTGATATTTGGGATGTATTGATAACCATGGGAAACTTCCAGAGAGTAGAATGTTATTCCATAGTAAAGATACAAAACAGCAATCAAATAGTACCTGATTGAGTTCCTCTGGCATTTAGATAAGAAGATAATGACATTCAGCAATTTCATATGTTTTCTAACTGAACAAAGGACAACACTTATCACGTTAGATTCTATTGAAGATACAAATAAAAGTGATAAGAAGAATTTTAATAGCAACCAAATAGCATTACAGACATGAGTTTCTAAGTTGATCTTTTAAATCCTTTGGTGATAGTAAATGGCTTAACTCTCTAAGCAGACCGGCAAATTTCTGAGACTCTTTTGGAAACTAAATATGAGGATAGCTTTTTAAAGTAACCTTGACTTTCTTCTGTTTTCTCTTCATACATACTTACCTGCATAGACCACTGGAGTTGGATGTGCCAAGTACTAAGCAAGGTGTCATAGAATTCAGTCAGTTGTCGTTCTAAAGCTAGGTCACGCTGGCAAAGATTCTGCCAATATGACATAAGTTGTGCCTATAAAGGAGAAGCCAAGAATATTTTAATGGGCTAGCTTTTCCTTCCTGGCAGGAAAAATAACTTAGCACCATGTGGCATTCTCTAAAACAATACCACAGAGAAAAAACATTCCTGTACATTTATCAGCTTATATGTGTAAATACAGACACACACACACACACACACACACACACACACACACACACTCTGATTCCCAATTACTAAAAGCCTTGAAAGCTCCATGTCCTAATACCCTAAATATTAATCCTTAAAAGCCACTTGAGGATAAGATTTGAAGGGATTAGGGTTATAGCTAGCAACTTTCAAATTTTTTTGATATCCAATTTCAAGACCAAAATATTTACCAAATTCCAATGGAGTAATGGAGTTTAGGGCAGCAACTACAATCAGAGAACACAAAAACAAGAAAAAACAAACACCTTTTCAAGCGGATAGATCAAACTATTTTCTCTTTGAAACATTAATTCCTTTAGAAATGTTTTTGCCAATATCCCATCATATAAAGATTCGAGAGATTTTTAAACTGAAGATCATTTAAAATATTGCCAACTGAAAGCCTAAGCCAGGAGCACCCCCTACTGGAGAGGAAAATCTAAAGCAAAAAATGCCAAAAAGGGGATAGAGATTTATAATTTCACACAACAACTCATGTTTACAGAGAACTTTACATTTACAAAACACTTTACATACCTCGTCTTTTTTAATCCTCACATTTGAGGTGATAAGGATAATGATATTAATAACAATAATATCTCCATTTTACATATGAGAAAACTGAGGCTCAGGTCAAATAACTTGCCTGCAGGCACACATTCAGAAAGAAACTGAACTAAGACTAGAACTCAAGTCTTCCTACTCTCATTCAGAATTCTTTCTACTATACCAAAATGTTACAAACATCACATAACTATAGCTATGCAACAATTTCTTACCTTATGGCATTTGAAATAGTAGGCAAGAAGTTGAGGCATCCGGTCAATTTCTGTAAAAACTTTCACAAATACTTTGGCCTGATCTGAAATAGCAAAATATAAGGCAAACACCCATAGAAGGGTTACTAGGTGTCCTATTACATATAAAATTCAATATAAAAGGAACTTACAATTCCCCAATATAGACGTAAAGAGTTAAATTAATATTTGGAAGTTCTCACCCCACTTATGAATAAACTGATTTAATATAATCCATAACATGAAGAAGCTGAACTAGATTACCTCTAAGGTTTCTTCCAGCTCTAAATCTATGTGTCTATGATCCTACTGTCATTATTAGCAATAACAGTAATGAGAATATGCAAAAGGCAACTGAAAAACAACTAATTATATAATTAGAGCATATACAATATAGTTATAGCTACTACAATCAACAAGCATTTATTAAATACCAATTACATACCAGTCACTACTTTCAAAGAGCAATGTTACATTTTATTAGAACAAACTGTATCAATTATACCAAAGTGAATAACATTGGTAGGCATAATAAATCAGACATTATTACTTCCCCCAAAAGACAAGATCCCAATAACTACCAATCAAATATGCTTACTTAGGGCAACTAGCTTGCGCAATGAATAAAGCACCAGCCCTGGAGTCAGGAGGACCTGAGTTCAAATCTGACCTCAGACACATAGCACTTACTAGCCCTTTCACCTTGGGCAAGTCACTTAACTCCAACTGCCCTGCCTTACCCCCTCCAAAAAGCAAAAAAAAAAAAAAAATCAAATGTGCTTACTTTCTCACCTCTACAAATCCTCATGAAAATAATTTTTATATAATTGTTAGTGGAGTTGTAAACTGATCCAACCATCCTGGAGAGCAATTTGGAACTATGTCCAAAGGGCTATAAAACCTGTGCATACACTAGGTCTATATCCCAAAGAGATCATAAAAAATGGAAAAGGACCCACCCACATGTACAAAAATATTTATAGCAGCTTTTTTTATGGTGGCAAAGAATTGGAAATTGACAGGATGCCCATCCATTGGAGAATGACTAAATAAGTTCTGCTTTATGATTGTGATGGGATACTATTGTTCCATAAGAAAGGCAGATTTCAGAAAAACCTGGACTTACAGGAACTGATGCAAAGTGAAATGAGCAGAACCAGAACATTATACACAGTAACAGCAATAATGTACAATGGTCAACTGGGAATGACTTAGCTCTTCTCAGCAATACAATGACAATTCCAAAAGGCTCATGATAAAAAATGCTATCCACACCCAGAGAAAGAACCTAAGGAGTCTGAATGCAGATCAAAACATATTATTTTCTCTTTTTTTTTTCTTGTGATTTTTCCCAGAGAAGAAAAGGGAATTTCCACACCCCAACCAGGTTGCCACCCCTACTACCACCACTGCCAAAGTCCAACTGAGGTGGTAACCCCTGCTTTTCAAACAAGTTAGGGGAACTCAAGAGAATGAAAGACTGAGACAGCTGTAGGTCTCTCTCATTGATGACTTCTCACCTGCATCATCCTCTAAGAGTATTCCCTTTAAATTTATTTATTGTTGTTATTTTTTTATTACTTTTTTAGAAAAAAGAGAAAGTCTAAAAGATACACAAGGCTCACACAGTAAATTGTCATTGATTAGTTCTTTTTTATACCTTAACACTGACACAAAAGTTACATACTACCCCAGTGTTATGTAGAGCATGAACAGAATGTACACAACACTAACAAAAAATAACAGAAGATGCAATGAGTATCTAATTTTAAATGATAGAGGGCTTCCTCTTTCAAAATGCAAGCTAAAAACTGTATGAAACCAAGAAATTTTAATTATATGCTCTGTTGCTACATATGTAGTTAAAAATGCTTGCGTCTCATTCTGGAGCCAGGATAAACCAAATGCAAAATACAATGAAAAATTATATGACTCACTTTCACTATGAGGCCAAAGCAATAACAGAAAAATAATAACATCCCTTTGGTTGGTTTTTAATGCAGAATGACAAAATTTCTCATTTCTGTCTTGCTTTTTTTCTCTTTAATTTCCTTTCCAAATCTTTTAATCACATTTCTGAGGTGGAGGTACTTTATGTCTTCTGGGCATTCTTCAGGTTCCACTTCTACCCAAAGAGGATGCACTGAAATTAGTATTTTCTTGATCATGGTTCTCTTTCAGAGGATACATCACTCTCTGCCCCACTGCTAGCACTGGGGTCATCCTTGTGAGAGACATTTCTTTCTTTACTTGACACAGAAGGTCCCTTTGCTCTGGTCTTTTCTTTGTTGCTGTTTTTCAAGCTTTGAAACCTGCTTGGGATCTGCAGTGGCAGCCACTGGGGACTCCAGTTCTATAGTCAAAGGCCCATCATTCTGGGTATGTACTTGCATGTAGGCTCCAAACTTGCCATCTTTAATGAGCTCTGGTTTATAAGCCTTTCTAAGTTGCGCAAGGAAACTGTTGTAGAAAGTCTCTGCTCGGTCCATAGGCATCGCCATATGATAGTCTGGTTTGTTCCTTTTCAGAATACAATGAAGAGTAAACTGGCTGACACACAACACTTCATACTGTTTGTCCATCACACTTTTTAACCAGTGTTTCCCACTTTCATCTTCAAATACCCTCAGGTTTAGAATCTTTCAAACCATGTGTTCCAGTTCTTTCTGTGTTTCTCCCAAATAAATATCCAGCAACACACAAATGACCCATCCAATGGAACTTATCTGGTCCTCTCCAACTGGACGCTGGCCCGTGTGACACACTGGATGATGGCCTTCATGGCAGCTTCATCCCGTTGAGGGCGGCCCAAATGGCAGCAGCAAAGGCAGTGCCAGGGCCTGGCTCTCCACTCCTAACTACCTGCTGTTCCTCCTCTTCTTCCCTTTAAATTTAAACCTAACAAACTGTAGCATCAGTGCAATATTCACAGCACCAACAGTCACTATAAATATACCTGCATAGTGATGGATCACAAACTATATAGTTTAGATCCATATAGAAGACAGACGCAAAACATTTATTCAGACACCAGAAAACCAAATCCCAACGCCAGGAAACCGAATCCATTATAGCAACATATAAGTTAATGTACCACAAAGTAGCAGAAAGTCACACCATCCTTTGGCCTTTCCACAAACCAACACAAGCCTAGCTGTCACAGCAGGTGGCAAACAACAATTTTTACTCAGGAGCCTAATTGTCTCCCTCCTATGCGTCCTCTCCTCCCAACCATGTCTAGCTGCTCCGATTCCCAGCTTCCTGTGGGCTCTGCTCCACTCTTCAGCAAATTCCTCCCACCACAGATTCCATGTGACTACATTCAGCCTATTAGGGGGCAGAGTATATTTTCTTTTTTTGCTTTTTGGAGGTAGGAAGGTAGGGCAATTGGGGTTAAGTGACTTGCCCAAGGTCAGACGGCTAGTTTTTGTGTTAAGTGTCTGAGGCTGGATTTGAACTCAGGTCCTCCTGACTCTAGGGCCGGGGCTCTATTCACGGTGCCACCTAGCTGCCCCGGCAGAATATATTTTCAAAGCAGAGAAGGCCTTCAAATTCCCTTAGACTTATTAAGAGGCAGGGAAGGTCTTCAAATTCTCATTACCATTACATAAACCCTAACTGACTGCCTGGTAGTATAACTGAAAGAATGGAGTAAATACAGCTCAGAAGGGCAGCAAAAAACCAGCCTCCTATCTCAGAAACCCAACCCACCCACAAGGAGTGAGGAATAGATTTTCATATGTCCTGAGGAATGGGGAGTATTTAGAATTTGTCCCACAACCCCAATTAACATCACTTCCTCACCACCACCACCACCACCACCACCTTTGCCTTTGTCCAGGGATCTAGATGGCTGCAGAGAATGCTGAGATTAGGCAGGTGGGAAAAAAGGGCAGGAAAGAAGAAACTGAAGTCAGATTCCTGGCAGGAAATAAGTGAATTTCATGACTCTTGAGTCATTCGGCTTGCAAAATGATACTTCCTACCTGCAAGTTTGCCACTTGTAGGGAACAAAGGTCACTGTGAATCATGAGGCTCAAAACATCACTATATGCAGGGAGGATGTCAAGAAGTAGATTTCACCTAAGAGTAAATGCTTCAGGGGACCATTATTTGAACTACTGGCAGTGTTGTTCCCTATCCATGTAGTTATCTAGGGTCCTTCAGAGGGTTGACCTTAATGTTGGAAAAAAGAAGACATATCAATTCAACAAGCATCTATTAAATGCCTATTATGAGGCAGCTGCTGGGCTAAGAGCTGGGAATATAAAGACAGAAAACAAAATAAGTCCTTGTACTTCAAGAGCTTGCCTTCTATGGGGGAAACTAATACGTGTATAAATAAGCGTATTTGAAACAAATACAAGGTAACTAGGGAAAGGTGGGGAGCACTAAGAACTAAGGGAGTGTAGAATTTTGTAGGGCTGGCACTTGAGAATCTTGAAGGGAACCAGGAATTACAGCATGTGAAAATAAAGAGGGATGTTTAGGCATGGAGGAAAGTGTTACATGCCAGATAAGAAATGCCCGTAGCCTTGTGATTTATCCTCCCCCAACTCAGCACTCAGATTTGCAGAGTAAGTCCCTAAAGGAGTCACAGCTTCAGGTTCTAGTATGTACCCTGAGAGTACCAACACTATATTAGTGGTTCTCAACCTGTGGGTTATGTTCAATTTGTAACAATGAAAATACATTCTGCATATCAGATATTTACATTATGATTCATAACAGTAGCAAAGTTATAGTTATGAAGTAGCAATGAAAACAACTTTATGGTTGGGGGTCACCACAACATGACGAACTGTATTAAAGGGTCGCGGCAATAGGAAGGGTAAGCTACAGTATAGCTCATGAGCCCCCATTAGTGTATTTCCCAATCCTAGACTCAAAGCAAAGGTACGACTAAGAAGGCATAGTAAAAATAATAGCTATAAAACATCCCCTCATAAACCTAAGGTATGAAATTCTTTCATTAACATATACAGAATATGTTCTAAGTGTGGGCCCAAAGAGTATAATGGTAGTGAAATAAACATGTAGGCAACACATATAATTTATATACAAATATAATTTATATATTATATTTATATATTACATAATTAATCATATATTTTAAAATTTAATTTAACATATTATAATTATATAGTAATTATATATTTTTATAACTTATATATTATATAACATATACAAATATACAGTCCATAGACCTGTTATGGATTTCATTTAAGAGGCTCTACAATATTCTAGAACCTAATGTAATCAGAGGATCACTGAACAAAGAGGGCCCAGGTCAGAGGCATGTGGTACATCCTGAGTTTAGGAGGCATTATTTGGATGACAAAATCATCAGAGGACTTAGAAGAAACAATTAAACAGATCAGAAGACAACCAGGATAGAATAGTGTCACAAAAGCCCAGGGAAGACAGAGCATCCAGGAGAAAGGGGATAATCAACTATAACTGCTACAGGAAGGTACAAGAAGATGGGGATTAAGAAAAAAACAACAGATTTGGCAATTAAGGAGTTGTTATTAACTGTGGAGGGAGCTTTTTAAATGAGTGATGAGGTCAGAAATCAGAATTCAAAGGGCAAGGAAATGAGTAAGAGGAGAAAAAGTGAAAACAATGAATTCAAATAGTTTTTTCTAGGAGAAAGGGAAGAGAGATATAAGATAATAGCTTGAAAGTATGATAAAATCTAATAAAGCCTGACCTTTTTCAAGGATGAAGGAAATGGGCATACTTGTAAGTATCAGAGAAGAAACAGCAGATAGGAAGAGATTAAAGCTTAGGAAGGGGTGGTTGAAGATACAATCCAAGAGAGAAGGAAGGGGATGGGATCAAAAGCCTGTGTAAAGAGGGACTGCCTTAGAAAGGAAAAGGGTCACTTCTTTATTCAGACACTGAGTAAAGGAGGATAGAGTATGGAATGACATCAAGGATTTTTGAGACAGCGAGAAGGGGAGAACACACAGAGCATTGCTGTATTTGATCCAAATATAACCTCAAAAAGTCCACAGACTTCACAGGAATTACTCCCTTTATAATACACCCAGTATAGACTAATATAAAGAGGAAAAGAGATTGGAAGTCATGGAAACTTAGATTCTAGTTATAATCTTGATAAAGTCATATAATTCTCTCTGGTTCTTAGCTTCCTCATCTATAAAATAAGAGAATTACACCAAAAGGTCCCTAAGTTTCCTTCCAACTCTAAAATATTAAGATTCTAATCTAGCAGGAACCATTCCACTGTAGGTTCTTTTTGCCAACTAGCATACTATGAAACTTAAAGAAAAAAACTTAAATAATTTTGATTATCAGTGGTAGCTTTCAAAGTTCTCCCTTGGGAAATTCAGCTCCTGGTTAAAGCCACTGTGTTTTGTGAAACTGCTGATATCAACAGAATTTTTTTTTAATTGTGTTTTAAATATTTTCCTATTCTTTAGAATAATAATCATATTGTAAATATCATTATCCCAGATAAAGCATGCACTCTAAGAGCCAATCTTCTTACCCTATTTTAAGATGTTTCTTACTTATTTCATGCAGGGCAAACGAAATGAGGAAATACAAGCACTGCTTTCCAACACAGTATTAAACTGCTAAAGGACACTGAAAGTACAGCTCTGTGTACAGCACCACCTGCTGGCAATTAATCAGTTCCAAGTTAATCGTACTGAATGTTACCTATCAATCCTTTTAAAATTGAATTCAATTGGAAGTAGGTATCTTTCACAACTCTAAGTAGGGGAAAACTTCTTAATTGAACCAGGGGTAAGGAGCATCACAGAAAATAAAACCGATAACTTTGATTATATAAAGTTGTTTTGCACAAATAAAACTGATGCAGTTAAAATTAGAAAAGAAACAGTAACCTGGGAGGGAAAGCTTTTTAGCAAATTTCTCTGAAAAAAGGCTATATACAAAATACGTAAGGAACTAATTCAAACATAAAAATACAAGAGTCTTCAATAGAAAATAGTCAAATGGGGTGGCTAGGTGGCACGGTGAATAGAGCACTGGCCCTGGAGTCAGGAGGACCTGAGTTCAAATCTGGCCTCAGACACTTAACATTTACTAACCGTGTGACCTTGGACAAGTCACTTAACCCCAACTGCCATGCCTTCCCTCCTCCAAAAAGCAAAAAAAAAGAAAAGAAAATAGTCAAAGGATATGAACACACAGTTCTCAAAAGAAGAAAAGTAAGATAATAATAACCATGAGAAAAATGCTCTAAAATCAATGGTGTCAAACTCAAATATAAATGAGGGAGACTAAACAGTAAATAGGGATCACTGTGAGCCACATATTGACGTAGAAAACCATAGTGTGTATGTTTTTATTTTTTCTTATTAATACATCAACATATTAAAATCAGATAGGGATGACATTTTAATTTGATGTGGTATTAATGGACCACTTGCACACAAGGGTGGCATACTTTGAAACCCCTCCTCTAAATCACAAATAATAAGAAATATGCAAATTCAAGTAACTCTGAGGTTTCATCTCATACCTATCAAATTGGCAAAGATGACCAAAAAAGAAAAATGACAATGGCCATTTTCTGGACCTTCAGAACAGAAACCAAATCATAAAAGACATGATCTTTTCACACCTGGTCCTCTCACTCTAACCCCTTCCTTTTCTTCTGATGGTATGCCCACTGCACCTAGTTTCAGCTCTAGTCATAATTCAGTTCACTTCTCTGCCAGTTCTACACTATGCTATGTCACAAGTGATAGAGATGGGAAAAAAAGGGTACAAAGAAGGTAGAGGAAGAAAAGAGAAAAGGAAAGAGAAAGGAAGAAATACCATTAAACATTTTAAAATATGCAAAGAAGGGAGAAAAATGGTTCAGAGGGAAACAGGTAAAAGGAACAGTTTTTGGAACTAATGTGTCAAATTTAGTATATGCTTTTTAACAAACAAAAACCAGCTATACACAGTAAGATTCGGTTCCAGGTATATAACAGCTTTTTTAAAATTCTTTTTATATGGAAATGTTCCAATTTTTTAGTGTTTCCTAGGTTCATCATGACAAAGAATAAGATTTTTTAAATTAAATATGTGAAAGCGAGTAAACATTTATTAAGTACCCACTATTTGCAAAGTACTCTGGTAAGCACATAAAAAACAGGACAGCTCTTACCTTGAAGAAACTCTAAAGTCTAATAGGTTAGAAAGGATGATACAAGGTAGCGTGTGGTAGATAAAAAAAGAGAAAGCTAAACAAGGTGCTTTAGGAAAGACTGAGAAGAGATAAATCACTTTCAGTTTGAAGGCCCAGGGAAGACTTCATGAAGCTGGATCTTGAAGGAAGAAAAGGATTTTAACTGAGAGAGATGAAGGAGGAATGTACTCCAGGAATGGAGAAAGGCAGTCTGGAATGATTCCACTATAGTAAGAAGGCACCCAGCGATTCTAGAAATAGTTCACAGTCTAGTTTGGCTGGAATGTCAAGTGAAGAAGGTAGTAATGTAAAATAAGACTGGATACGGCTTTAAATGCTAAGAGAATTTTATGTTACTTATAAACACCCAGGAGCCACTGAGCAGACTTTTTGGTGTTAATTTGGTTAATTTGGTGTTAATGGATGGCTTAGCAAGATTTTGGGGGTAGCTTCAAAAACGATGCTATGTCAGAGAGGAAAGAAACAGGAACAAGAAGCCAGTTACAAGGATATTACTACAGGCTAGGCAAGAGCTCAAGAGAACCTGAAACAAGGTGGTGACTATATCAAGAAGGGAAGGGAAAATGTCTAATGAATATTTTCTATTTAATGAGAGGCAGTGTATCATCATGGTTAGGGAATGGGGCTTGGAGTCAGGAAGGCATGGGTTCAAATTCTGTCCTACACTGGCTGTGAGACCCTGAGCTAGTTACTCTGTGCCTCAGTTTCCTCATGTACAAAATGAAAGGTTTAGCCCTAATGGCCTCTAATATCCCTTTCAGCTCTAAATCTATGACCCTTTGACCCTGTGAATAAAGGAATGAATGCTAAATGTAGCAGAACTGACAGAACTCAGTAACTGAATGGATGTGGGCAGTAAGGAAGAGGGAAGAGACAACTATGAGATTTCAAACCTGAGTGAGCTTCAAGAACGTAAAACAAGAAATACGAGAAAAGATCAGTTCAGTGAAGATTCTGTTGAGTTCAACTGCGGATTCATAGAGTATAAGGTGCTGGTGGGAAACCTACATAGCAGACAGTGAGACTAGAATTCAGGGAAGAGACTAGACATAGACATATAGAGGTGGGGATATTAGTCTCCTCATAGCACTATGCAGAAGTGATAAATCAATTCACGGAAATGGGCAAAACTGCCAAAGGAGTAGGAAAAAGGAAAAAAAAAAGCAGAGGACAGCTATTTGGAGGACATCCAGACTTACAGGTCAAGCAAGAAAACTGACTACTGGAAAGCCTGAGAAGAAGTAGCTGAACAGGTAAGAAGATCATAGGATCATACATCTAGAGGATGCCTAGTGAAACCCAAGGAGATTCAGGAGAAAACAGTGTCATGGAAACCACTGGAAAAGAAAGAAAGAGGAAACGACAAAGCACCCAATGCTGTGGAAAGGTTTTCAGAGTTAGACCTCTAAGCTTTCTCTGTCTTACCTATACTGTGTTATGGTCATGAGGAGAGAATGGCTGGACAGAAAAAACAACTGAGCAGAAAAGTCTCCTGAAAAAACAAAAAAAGCATGGCAGCAGAAGTCCAATATCTGTTGTTGTTTGTCCTTCCTTCTCAAAGAGGACCACGACATCAGGAAGAAGATGCCTTAACTTGCAAGTGGACTGGACTGAAGTGAGGCAGGGCTGTGCAAGCTCACCAGCCTCACTTTCTCCTCTGGAGCCATCTGGGCCCAGTGGCCAGATGTAGATCAGGACGACTGGCAAGGACCCAAAAACAAAATCTACATTTCAATCAACAAACACACGTTAAACACTGGCTACATACAAGGCACTTTGGTCAGCATACAAAGAGAAAAATGAAACAGTCCTTACTCTCAAGGAACTTAAATAGAAATAAACAGATAAGTATAATAATAGCTAACATTTCTATAGGGTTTTGCAAAGTTTTTTACATGTATTATGTCCTTTAAGCCTTATTAATAAACCTGTGAAGTAGGGGCTATTCTTATCCTTTACAGATGAAGATACTGTGGCTATGAGAAGTAAGTGACTCCTTGTGGGTATCACAGCTAGTAAATGTCTGAGACAGGATTCACATTCAGGACTTCCTAACTCTAAGTCCAGCCCTCCATCTAAGAGACCACCTCACTGCCTAAAGAGTGGAGAGGGAAAGGAGAGCTCTAAAGATATCAGAAGGAGACAATTCAAAGAGCTGGAGAAATTAAAGAGGATTACAAGGAGAAAGCAGTACCTGAATTGAGCCTGGAAGGAAATAAGAAAACTGAAAGGCACTAAAGGGAGGATGCATATTTCAGGTTTAGGAAGCAGGCTGCATATATTAGACCCCAGCAACCAGAGCAATCTCTGCTTCATTAGACAGCATCTCTCACAGACAGTCAGATGCCCATAGTGATTTCATGAGTAGCTTCACTCCCCACCCAACACTGAAAGTAGCACAGTGCAGGGGAAAGAAGGCTGGCTTTCCAGCCAGGACTGAGGCTCAGCTCTGCCACATACTCAGTTATGGGTCAGTCACTTCAATGTCTCCTCTTCTAAAAATTGAGGGGGCTGGTCCCTTCTAATTTTAAATCTATGGATCCCATGATCCTAGTCCAGGTTGAACAATATTTTCAGTAACATCAGCCAGTCAGGCAGGATGTCTTCTCTTTGGGAAGAAGTGGGAATACAGACAGAAAAAACTTGCACTTACCCATGGACTGAGAATTGAATGCAGCCACTATCTGTGGACTGGCCATGGCCTCAAGTCTGTTCTTCAACGCCTCAAGGTGCACGCATTTATCTGAGTAATCTGGTGTATCTACAAGCATGGTCAAACTGTTCTGCATACTGGTTAGTTTAGAAGAAATCACAGTCACATCCTTCAACAAAATCAGAAGACAGTGCATGGGATATTCATTAATAAAAACTTATGAATTTTCAAAAGTTATAAACTTCAAGCTATGTAACTACATTTAAATCAAAGAAGTGAGTATTATCTATAAAGTGTGTAAGCATTCTACAGAAATGATCTGCAACCTATATGACCCTGGGAAAGTCACTTAACCTCAACTGCCTCCAAACAAAAAAGAAAGAAAAAAAAAAAGAAATCATTCTGAGGGGTAAATGTGAATGTTTTAAAATCATACTAGATAGTACGTAATTTTATCAATATTTAACATTATCATTTATATCATTTGTTAAATATTGGCTACATACATGGCATTATGCTCAGTATACAAAGACAAAAATGAATATCACAGGTCATAAAGCAAAAACATAAAGTTATTCCAAACATCTCCTCTCTCAAGAATATACATACAGTCAAGAATTAAATCAGATATGCTGCTTATCGGTATTAAAATTAAGCCTCACCAACATTTATTGTGGAACAGGCAGTGATATGGGAAGACACTGAAAGCAGGATGACTCCAGCTTGCTCTCCCTACAAGCTTTTATTGGTGCTTCCTTAGGAAAACACTTCTATGCTTGCAGGTCCCAATGTCAGGACAGTAGGGAAAGTGGGGGAAGTAGAATTACTCCAGAGAGTTACAAATTTTCCCTTTTCTATGTTTCCACATACCTGCATAATCCACTAATTGAGGGTTATTAAGCTTTTGTAGTCACACCCTCTTCCATCTGATTTCCTCAGGTTTCTACCTCTTTAGTTAGGCTTTTCTCTACAATATTTCAAATAACCCCCCTATAAATGACCTACTTGTGTCTTAAATGTTTCTTCAATATCTGCACTCAAGGTGCTCCACTTATCTGCTTCCTGAAGAGATTCTGCAGCAAGCTGCATTCTGGATTTCACCTGGTCAATCTCCACCAGTACCTAAAACAGAAGAACAGAAAGTAAACTAAAAAAAATGACCTGGTATGCAAACTCTTATGGTCAGGGGCTATATCATATTTGTCCACTGTAGCACAGTAATAGTTAACTTGACTGACAACAGTAGGTACTCAGTAAATGCTTACTGCTTTGTAGCCTGCTGAACCAGGCCTTCTATTTTTTCTCCCTACACCATCTTTGTGTAGGTGAGAAGTGTACTCCATGAAGCTTGAGACAACATGGCAGTGTGAACAACAGCAAAAATAACACTGGATTCAACCTGAAGAGGACTTGATCCAAGTCTTGACCCTGAAACCCACTGGCTGGCTAACTGGAAGCAAAGCAATTTACTTTTCAAAGATTCAGTTTCCTCATCTCTAAAATGTGTATAATAATTCTTGTTACTGCCTACTTCACTCACAGGATTGTGAGGAAAGTGCTTTAGAAACCTGAAAGTACTTAATAAAATAGTGTGAGTTAGGATGTAGCAGTGTCATCAGTATCCTGGGAAAAAAACTAGATTTAGAGTCATAAGACCTGAGTTCAAATCTTGGCTCTTCTATCCATAAGACCTTGGGAAGCTTATTTGCCCTCTCTGGGCTTCGATTTTTTCATCTGTAGATTAGACCTTCTTTCCTTGAATCCAGAAGAGGCAGAACTAAGAACAAGGAGTACTAGAAAAAAGGCCAACTGGGGCTCTGTGTCAGAAAAAACTTCCTACCCATGAGAGCTGGGCAAAGGGGAGTGGACTACCTCAGAAGACAGTAGCTCCTCTTCTCCAGAAGTCTTCACGGAAAGGCCATGTGACCAATTGCCAGCAAAGTTACCAACAGTCTCCTTTTTCAGGTAGGAGTCTTTGAGATAATAGACATAAAGTATCTGGCAAATCCAAAGGGAATATATATAAACGGACGCCATTTCATGACTTCGACAAAATGTTCCCATGGACTCCTCGAGGATAAGATGGTAACAATCCCTCCTATTTACAGAGCTTTTTACAGGAGACAACATGTTTCCTCACAAGCCAATGAGGCAATTACCAGGTAGGGCAAATGTTATTGTCTCCATTTTCACAGAGGAAGCAAGCGAATGTCAGAACCAGGACTTAAATCTGGGTTTCTCTGACATAAGAGTTCAGTGTTTAACGGTTTTCTATTACGCCACACTGGAATGATAAGAAATCATATCTCCTGAGACTGAGTCAATCAACAGAAGGTTCTCTCTCTCTCTGATCTCCCTTTCTAGCTTCTAACAATCCTAATGGCCAAGAGTCAATAAAAGGTTTAATTAATAAGAGTTAATAATAGGCTAAGACCAATCTTTTTTCACATATGCCAAAGTTCAGCCAAAGTCAGAGTATTTCAAGAAATAAAAGCTTAAAGAGAAAAAGTACAATTTATCAGAATTACAATAAGGAAAATTCAGTTTAAAATAATGAAACTAATGAAAGAATTCTTTCTATCCAATAAACATGGTAAATTAATATGAAGAATCTTCCATTCTTCAAAGTAAAAAACTTGTATTTAGAATAAAATTTAGCAATATTTTGACCAACCTCCCAGAAAATGCAAGAATTTATTTTATAGTATCAATGGCCAAATATGGGGAAAAAAGGTCATCTAACACCTGCAAGATCATGTAAAGCTTTAAATGAAAGGAGAGTCTGCATTTATCCAAGAAGCAATAAAGAGCCATCAAACACTTGGTAAACAAGGGGGTGATACCACCCGATCTGTATTTTAGGAATATCTATTTGACAGCTCTGTAGAAAATGGCTCAGAGAGGGGAGAAAGTGGGGAAGGCAGACCAGGAATCTATAGTAATAGACTAGGCAAGAAGTGGCAAAGGCCTGAACAAGGACAGAGGCTAAATAAGGGAATGAATGAATGCATTTATTAAACACTTTTTGACTATCCTTCATTTTTGAAGAGGACCAATGACATCACAAGGTGATGTCTTAAGTGTGAATTGGATTTAAGTGAGGCAGAGTTGCACAAAGTCGTCAGCCTCAATCTCTCTTCCAGCACCATCTAAGTCCAGTTTCAGGACAAAAGTCAAGATGACTGTTAATGGTCTAGGATGTAGTGAATGACCTTGGTGTCTTTGTTGTCTAACCAACCTTTAAGCACTCTATAGCACCTGCTTCAGCCACCTTCATGGCCACTGGAACAAATTGCTCTCATCAGTTCATTCCACTGGGGAAAGTCTTCACATTGCCCTAACTTAACAACAGGTTTAAGACCCGTTGGTTACTCTCAATCTGGTTTAGCCCATCTGCCAAGACGGTTTTATCAGGGTGTGAGGGTATATTTAGGGTGTAACCCTAAATGCATGTGCATTGCTACAGCTTCTTGGAGCCACAGGTGAGAGCTGAGTGTCTGGCTAGACACCAAAGGAGGATAAGCAGCCTTGAAAAGGGCTAACCAAGCCCTTACACAAGAGGTGCTAGTCCTCCCTGTACACCTCATGCACCCCTATTAAATGCTTACTACGTGCTAAGGAATGGTGATACAAAGAGAAAATCATTGACAGTCCCTCCCCGCAAGGAACTCAAATTCTAATGGGGGGAAACAACACATAATAAAAGTTTTGGATGCAAGTCAAAAGGAAAAGTCCCTTCTTCTTGAGGGTACAGGGTAAAGCAGATGGTAATCCATCTTTTTTAATGTCATTCCATTGAAAAATTCTATCTATATGTGATAGTGAACTACCTTACAAGGGCAAGGCCTGTGGTGGCAAGAATGTTTTCTTCTGCGTCTTCAGTAGCTGCTGCTGCTTAGGAATTAGGGCCTCAGCATCTGCAGGAGTTGTTTCCCAGGATTATGGCAGTGAGGGCTGGGCTGGAAACAGGATCAGCATTCTGTAAGGCAGTGTTGCTCCTGGAGCTCTTGGGTTTATCTTCCCAACAGTGGCAATTTGTCATCAGATGGTGGTGGTGGTGGTGGTGGTGGTGGTGGTGGTAAAAGTAAGCCTCATCTTCACAATAACTGAGCCCCTCAACGAAGGCTATGAGACCCAGGCTGGAAGCAGAGATTGTGATCTGTGGGGAAAGGGAATTCCTCAAGGTCCTGGGATGATTCCATTGAGGTCTATGGAGAGATGGTGGTCAAGGCAGTAGTGGTTTGATTCATCTGGGATATGCTACATCCTATCTCTGCTTCAGTGACACAAGAGATGCTATAGAAATAGAATTGGCAAGCCTTAGCAACTGATGGGGGAGTCAAGGACGATTCCAAGACCTGACTGATGGTGGTACCATCCACAAAAAAATATATGAGTTCTACATTATACATTCTGAATTGAAGATGCCTGTAGAACCTGGATCCAGGTGGTGGTCTAGCAAGCAGTTTATAAGGCAGCACTGAAGTTCAGGAGAGAAGGATGAGGGTTGGATATAAAGATTTGACAATCATCTACATAAAGATGATAAGTGAACACATTGGAGCAGATAAGATCACTTAAAACCTAGAGAAGAGAAGAGAGCTCAGGACAGATATTTATGGTGACAACACTTACGTGGACCAGAGAAAAAGTGTAGTCAGACAGTTAGTGGAGAACAAGAAAGAGTAGTGCTATAGAAGCAAAGGGAAGAGAGACTATCCAGAAGAAGAGGGAGGCCAATGGTGTTAAAAAGCTTCAGAGAAAATAGAATAAGGAATGAGAAAAGGTCATCAGAGTTGGTCATTAAGAGACCAGGGGTAATCTTGGAGAAAGCAGTTTCACTTCAGTAGTGGGGCTGGAAGGCAGAATTCAAGAGACTAAGAAGAAAGTGAGAGGTGAGAAAATAGAAACAATGACCGTAGAAAACCCTTTTCTAAGAGTTTGGCTGCAAAAGGGAGAAGAGCAACAGGACAACAGTGTTTCAGGAATGTCAGGGTTAAATAAATTTTTTAAGGGTGGAGGAGACTTGGACATATATTTAAGTAGTAGAGAAGAACCAAATAGATAAGCAGACTGAAGTTGAGAGAAAGAGAGAGGATGTTCAAGAGGGTAACACTTGGATGAGACAGGTAGTGAGAGTAGAACAGAATCACAAGGGTAAGGCTTAACTTTGGTAAGAATAGGCACCCACTTTAGACTGCAGAAGGATGAAGAGGGTTTTTAATGTAAGGAGTAGGGAAGGCGTAAGGCAGAATTCTAACCCAAATTTCCAGATTGTGAGTTCAGCACTCTTCCCGCCATCTTATTGTGCTATGCCTAGAATGCTTTGTTATGTCTGATATAAGGGAATGGATGGCCTTACAGTGACTCCAATGTATCAAAACACCAGAATTCATTAGCACCATTGACAAATACATCCTTTTTCCAAAGTTGGAAGAACTCATCTATTGCACTGAAGAGAAATGTCAACTATCTCTGTCTATTCATAGTATTTTAGGTTGTTCAAGAGGAAACAGAGTAGAAAGAAAATCAGCCTGGGATTCAAGAGAGATTGATTCTAGTCCTACCTCTGCCAAATGTGTGACCCTGGGTAAGTGAGCTCACCTATCTGGGCTCTGGTTTCTTCATTAGTAAGATAAAGGAGTCACTCCTACATTTAATTATTTCTATGAGTCTATGTATACCTGCATTGACTGAGCTGTGTCCTGTTCGAATTTTTTAATATCTTCTTTGACAAGAATCATTTGTTCCTTTAGGAAAGATGCTTCCTGTTTAAGGGCTTCCACATCTCGGAGAACTTTGGGCATATTCTGGAGAGCCTGGTGACTGGTTTCTGTAGAAAGAAACAAAGAAGCAATGTAGAAGTAGATGAAAACTGGCCACCACAAGGGAATAAAATTCAAGTACCCTAAAAACAAATACGAATCTTTACTAAAACATTCCAAAATGAGATAGAATATTTGCTAATCAAGTTAAAATGTTTTATTATTTCCAATAGCCATTCAGGTAAAATAATTAATTAATTAAAACAATTAGCTAATATCAAGAGTTTATGGTCGTAAAACTTAGCTGCTCTGATCAATACAATGATCTAAGACAATTTCAAAAGACTCATGATGAAAAAGTACTATTGATGTCCAAAGGGAGAACTGATGGACTCTGAGTGCAAATTGAACTTTATTTTTCTTGCTTTTTTTTTTACCATAAGGCTAATATGGAAATGTCTTACATGATTCCACATATGTAATTGATGATATACTGCTTGCGTTCTCAGTGGGTCAGGAGATGAGCAGAAAAGAGATAATTTGGAACTAAAAAAAATTTTTTTTAATGCTTCAAATAAATAAATAATAATTTTAAAAAAATTTAGATGGTGAACAAGGGCAAATGAAACTGAGAAAAAATAACTTTCTTCTATTCATACTTCATAGTGCTTCAGCTTTTTTTTTATTCTGAAAGGTTGCGAACATATTCAGAAGCAGGTCTACTACAAAAATGGATCCCGTTTAAAATACTTGGAACTGCAATGGTCGAGACCGAGAGTTCTAAGCTTTTCTGTCAGACTGGTGAAGACTATAGACCATTCTCACAATAAAGTTTTTAAATGCATAAAATAAAATATATAGAATTGCAAAGGAAAATAAACTTACTGAAATATTGCTATCAAAATATTTTTTAAAACACATTCATTAATCCCTGTTTAAGAACCCCTGATCTAGACTAAACAGTTTCCAATATGTATATATTCACTTGTTTATGAATTTTTTATGTCTACTACTGCACTAATAATTATGTACATTATGAAGTACAAAAAAGAATCATTATAACAGGCTACGATGAAAAAAAATATGACACTAGATCAATAGGAAGCCACTAAAGCTTACTGAATAAAGGAATGACATTGTTATATGTGTGCATCATTTATATTATCAACTGCTGCCCTCTGAGGTATCCCTGCTCTAGCCATAAGATACCAGGATGAGAGGTGCAGAGGGTTGCAGCAGTTAGGAATTTTCCAATGGCATCTGTGCCGCTGCTGCTGGTGATGCCCAGGCAACACTTACACTGGACTCCTGTGCAGAAATGGAGGGGTCCCCCGCAGAGGAGAGACCCTAATATTGTGGAGTGAAGGAACAAAGTTGAGGAATATTGGAAGATAAGGAAAGGTGCAAGTACATAAGAGATAAGCTCAATGTTTGGCTGCATTTCCCACTCTTTGATTCACTTGTCAGACCCTAGCCTAGCCCTTAATTTAGAGAACATTACTAGTACTACTACTACTAACCAAGTGAGAATATCCCCAGTATCCAACCCATTGCTGTCATCATTTCTACTTCCAAAATCTCTCTTGCACCTGCTTCCTCTGTTCTCACCCAGCTACCATCCATCCCAGTTCTCAAGCTCTCATTACTTCTCATTTGAACAATGAAAGAGTCTCCTACCTGGTCTCCTTGTTTCAGTCTCTCCTCTCTCCAATCCATTACACAGCTGTCAAACTGATTTGTAGTAGTACTGACATTTAGTTATGTCTAGTCCAGAGGTATCAAATACTACCACCATGTGGCCAAAACACTTACATGTCACATGAATCAGATAAAATTGTAGTTATCTAATTTTAATGTGTTGATGCATTAATAAAAAAATAAGTAATAAATATGTGGCTTTTTGCCACACAGAGATCCTTATGTACAGTTTAGTGGTTCCCTTTTTGAAGATTGCAGGCCCTAAATGACTCTCAGAGTACAATCCAGACCAGATTAAAGATAATTGAGAAACATTTAACAAAATAAATAAAGATACAAGGAGACATTTTTATTGTTGTTCAGTCTCAATCAAACTCTTCAGTGATCCCATTTGGAGTTTCTTGGCAAATATAATACAGTGGTTACAATGAAACATAGATAATGTTACTTTGTTGTTTTCTAAGTCATATGCAGCCTCAGGTGCCATTTTACAACTTGTTCTAGACAACCTATTAAAATGGGCTAAAATGACTAAAAAAACTTATAAAGGAAATATCTTTTATCTTTTCTTTTGTATAAATATGCCTCATTTAAGAGCCTTCCTTACTCAGTTCTATGTTAACTCATTTTCCAATACTTCTAAAGAGGGAAATAAATTAATTTGCAAACATTTTTTATGAACCTAATATGTTTCAGGGACTATGCTGAGAATGCAAAGAAAAAGTGAAAACAATACCTGCCTTCAAAAAGTATACATTCCAACATATATTTATACATTATGTACATGTGTGTGTATATATATATATGTGTATATATATATATATATATATATATATATATATATATACACACACTCTCATAGGTATATCCATGGTACATACAAAGGAGATACACGACAACCTTAGAGGGATGTACTAGCAGCTATAGAACCAATATATATGTGTTTTTTATGCACTGAAAAAGTAACACTGATTATAAGCCAAACTCAGGTTTTATAAAATCCAAATTGGAGCGGAAAATGAAACGTATATTTGGGCTAATACAGAATTATTGCCTTTATCTGGGGGCAACAGAAGAACTAGAAGGTTAATGGAGAACTGCATTTATAAAGCACATAATGATTACAAAGTCCGCTGTAAATGTTATTTCATTTGATCTTTATAGGCACACAGTGAACCTTGAGTTCAGTAAAATATGTGACAGGTTTCCAGTGATATTCTTGGAAGGTAAAATCAATAACCTATACTTACAAAGATCTTCATGATTTATAAAGCATCTTCCTCACAAAACCTCCATGAGAGATATCATAGATAAGGAAATTGAGGCTCAGTGGGGCTGACTTGCTCAGTTACAAAGCTGGTCAACAGCAGACTTCTGACTCAGATCTAGTTCTTCTGAGGCTAATCAATGATACTCAAATAAAAGGCGATTGGGACCTCAGATCTTAGATTCTATCAAAATGCCTACAACTTAAGAACCATCAATATTGTTACAGCAAATAACGTATCTAAATGACCAGGCAGAGAATCCTCACATAGGGATAAATTCTTCCCATCACTAGAAGTCTCCACAGAAAAATTAGTAGGGGGCGGCTAGGTGGCGCAGTGAATAGAGCACCAGCCATGGAGTCAGGAGGACCCAAGTTCAAATCCAGCCTCAGACACTTAACACTTACTAGCTGTGTGACCTTGGGCAAGTCACTTAACCCCAATTGCCCTGCATTCCCCCTTCCAAAAAAAAAAAAAAGACAACATTTAAAAAGAAGAAGAATGAGTATAACACCACAAAGAGCTACTTAGCATCAAATTCATTTCTTACATCTGTGCCAACTTAATGGAATATATGGAAAAACAAGTTAACATCAAAACATTCTCTCACCTCTGACACTCCTTCCAACGAAGCATAAATCCACAAGCCTATCTGGATGCCTAATTCACTCCACCATCATCATCTGCTAGTTAGAAATGGCACATTATTCACTAAGTATAAACTAACAGTGAAAATAGTCAACTATGGTATGAATACTTACAAATCCAAAGTCATCCATTTCACTTTCAGATAGCTCTATTCATAAAAAAATCTTCCTTGATTTCAAATCTAAATTTGTCCCTTTGAAGCAAGTACCTCTCACTCCTAATGCTGCTTTCCGGTGCTAAAGAGTACAAGTCTCATCTCTCTTCCAAGTCTTTCAAGGACTTGAAGAAAGGTATAAAACCCTTTACCCCGAGTCTTCTCTTCTCCAGGATAAACATCACCAATTCCTTCACCAGTCTTTCTATGGGATAAGTTTGAGATCCTTCACCATCCTGGTTGCCCCCTTTTTAAGATTCTCCATCTTATCAATGTCCTTTCTAAAATGTGGTATGCAAAACTGAACATAATATTCCAGATGTGTTGATAGTATAGTTAGTTAGACAGATTCAGTATTAAATGAATGACCAAACCCAGACAGTAGGCATTAATGGATCTATGTTAATCTACAGGAAGGTTTCTAGTAGAGTACTTCAAATATACCCTTAGTCCTGTGATAGTAAATAATTTGTCAGTGACTTTGATACATGAATAAGAGGCATATTTTTCATTTATGCAGATGTCACAAAAATGGCAGGGAAAGCTAACACGAGATGACAGATACGTAGAATAACAGGCCAAATATAATATAGAATCTATCAGACATAAATGTAAAGTCTTACTACTGGGTAAAAAACATCAACTTTCAAAAAAAAAGCATCAACTTTGCAAATGGGGGGGAAGGTTTCACTAGAGGATAATTCATGAGACAAAGATCTATGGGTCTTTAAAAATGGTAAACACCCCCCAAAGCTAATACAAATTTTTAGCTACATTAAGAAAGGCATCATGTCCAGAATTGGAGAAGTGAGAGCTCTGCTTAACCTCCTTGGTTAGACCACATCTAGAATACCATGGTCACTTCTAGGTGCTACATTTTAGAAAATACATTGACAAGCCATAGAGTATTGAGGTATGGTGACCAGAATGGAGGATGGACTTAAAACCTTATCAAATAAGGATCAGCTGGGATAATTAGCCTAGAGAAGGGAAGATTTAAGAATGATATAACTGTCTTCAAATATTTAGAGGGATATCACATGGAAGAGGAATTGGACCTGTTATGATTGGACCCAGAAGGAAGAACTAGGAACGATGAACAGAAGTTTCTGAGAATCAGATTAAGGAAAATGTTACTAACAATCAAAGTTATTTATGGGATGAAACTCTCTAGTAAAATCTGACCCCAGCTAGACAACTTCAAGAAGTCCCTGAAGGGAGATATTTCAGCAGACAAATTTAAAATAATTAACAGTTAACATTTATATTATGGTTACTATACACCAGGCACTTTACAATTATTATCTAATTTGATCCTCACAACAAGCCTGGGAGATAAATGCTATACTTATCTCCATTTAGCAGATGAGGAAACTGAGGCAAAAAGAAGTTAGGTAACTTGTCCAGGGACTCACAGCTAGTGAGTGTCTGAGGCAAGATTTTAACTCAGGTTTTCCAGAGTCCAGGCCCAACATTCTAGCCACTTCACCATGCAACAGTCTAGAAGAAGTCTAAATGGACTTCGAGCTCAATGAATTAAAAGTCTGATCTGGCAGCTGATAAAGCTAATTCGATCTTGGACTAACATTAACAATTTTAGCTTCTGGGAATAAGGAGAGATTAGGTCTGAAACAAGGCAGCTAGGTGGTACAGTAGATAGAGGGCCAGCCTGAAGTCAGGAAGAGTCGTCTTCCTGAGTTCAAATCTAGCCTCAGACACTTAATAGCTATGTGATCCTAGGCAAGTCACTTAACCCTGTTTGCTTCAGTTTCCCCATCTATAAAATGAACTAGAAAAGAAACTGGCAAACCACTCCAGTCTCTTTGCCAATGTGTGAGATGAAAGAGTTCAGAGTCTGAATCTAAGGTCAGAAAAGGTCTTTGTTCTTTCTCATGAGAAAGGACTCTACCCCTGCAGGGAGAGAACGACAAGTAGAAGACAGTCCACGGTTATATAATATTCCAATGCAGAAACCCAACCCCCCTCAACTGGCCTTCACTCTTATTGGTAGGGGGGCTGTTCCACAACCTAAGCACGGGAATTTCTCTGAGACAAAGGACCAGGAGACATGTGGGTGTCCAATGAAAGCAGTCTTAACCTTATCTGGCATATCTTCTGATGAGTTGGCTCTGGGGGGAGGGTCTCCATTGTTCTAAGCCCCAGATTGCTTGAAGGTCAGGTGACCTGACCTTAGGCCTAGTGAATACTGAAGCCATTCTAGATTTGATTTTTCAGAATGGGGAAACTTCACTATAAAATTCACATCAAGAAAACCCCAGATAAGGTCACAAGGAGTGAGACAAGATGGAAAAATGACTGAATAGCAGTAAAGTTGTGAAACATTGAGCCCTCGTCAGACCACATTTCTGAGTTTCAGTTTCTTCAGCTGTAAAATGGAAATAATATATGTAAGGACCTATTTCACAGGGTTGTTATGGGAATTCTAATGAGATGATGGCAAAAGTTCCCTACAAATATCAACTATTATTATTACAATTCTTAATAGGATAAGAACAGGAACTGGACCTATCCATCCCCATTGATTTCTCTATCCATGCAGTCACTCAGGAAGAATGTCACTAATTTCTCTGTCTTGGACCCCAGGCATATATATCTCCATCTGGGTTCAGAAGGCCACCCATCACTCAGTTTCTGGGCTTCTGTCTTGGTGCCCAATGATTTCCCCAGGTAGTCAGCCCTAAGACGGGACCCTGCCATTCACATCTTGGCTCCCAGTGACTTCCTTAGCCAGGTCATTTAGGAAGGATCTTAAACAGTCCTTAAACTATTCACCTGCTTCCCTTCAAAAGACTTCTCCCTGATATTCTTCGTGGATTCATTCACCAGTGGTTAGTATATTCCCAGTTCTCTGTACTCTCCCTACATCATTAATTCTGAACACTCTGCTGCCAATATACAAACCTCATGGCTCATCCCCAACTACCTGAATGAACCCTTACTCGCTCACCCTCAACTGTACCTACCCAATATCCTGCTCCAGATCTGCCAACTTCTAGCTACTATGCCTTCTGGAGTGGCTGCTCTCAAAATATTAAACTGCTCTTTCATCTTAAGTATTTTCCTTTCATCATCCCTCTATTTTCTGGCACTCACTAAGAACCGGTTCCCTCCTGATGCCACTGCTTCCTTCGCTATCCCTGCTAGTACTGGTTATGCTTTCTCTCAAGTCACTGAGGAACCACTGGCTAAGGCAGGGAAATGAGTATACTCTTTGCCCCACGGTACTTTTTCTAGACTCTCCCTCTACTGCTATCACTACTCCAAAAACCCCTCCCCCTTTGAGGTTCATGCAATCCAAATTTATCATCCAATCCAAATCACTTATCTACTATAATCCATCAACATCCAAAACGTTTTCCTCTTTAATGGGTCCAGCAACTGCCTCACAGCCTTTCACTCCACAACTCCTGCCTTATGCTAGGTGACTTCAATGTAAATATTGATACTTCCTCAAATAACATAAGCTCTCCAACTCCTCAGTCTATTAAATTCCCATCACCTTCATTTCCACTCCACTTCAATTGAACACAGAGAGGGTCCTATTCTTGATTTTACCATCACCCAAAGTGTTTCATTTCTAGGTTCAAAAACTCCAAAAATCTTTTGTCTGATAATATTTTATTTGAAGGACAGAGTGAGGCTGACAACTTTGCACAGCTCTACCTCATCTGAATCCAATTCATATACAAGACATCATCCTCATGACAGCATTGGTCCTCTTCAAGAATGAAAGACAAACAACATTTTATTATTTATCAGGCAGCTAGGTGGTGCAGTAGACAGAGTATAAGACTTGGAGTCAGTAAATCCAAAGGTCAAATCCTGCCTTAGATTGTCCCTAGTTCTGTGACCCTGGGCAAGTCACTTAACCCCTCTGTTAAATGAGATCTCTGTGCCTCAGTGTGAAATGGGTATGACAATAGCACCTACCTTAAAAGGTTGTTATGAATAACAAATGTATTATCACATGTAAAGGGCTTTATGAACCTTAAAGTTCCACATAAATGTTAGCTATTAGCCAATACTGTTCCACATTTCCCCTTAATCCTATTTTTTGTCCTTACTATGAACTCCTTTTCCTCCACTATTCAGTTCTTTCATAAGCTGTCAACACTACATTATCCCTCCTTCCCTACTACCTCTTCCTTCTACATGACCTCTTACTAAATTAATTCAATTCTACCCTACGCTTTCAAATACGCTTGAATCCCTTGCCTTATGGTCCTACTGCCAATCACACTCGCCAATAACCAATTCTAGATTACTCTCCTGATCTGCCTCCTTTACTACTGTTCAAGGGCTGCTAAACAGAGTTAGAGAAAATCACTAAACCATGCCAAGTTCACCATTAATTGAAGTTATCTAATCTCAACTGGGCCTTCAGTGCAAGTAAAGCAATCATTCTATTCCTCTCTCAATAATTCCCTATCCCACTTTCCCTAGCAACTGTTCCAAATTTTCCCTTCTCTCCTCAAACATCCCATAGCACACCCTCCCTCCAGCCTCTGTGCTCAAGATTCCACCTCATACTTCACTAAAGAAATTTAGGCCATTCATGAGAATTCCCTCTTCTCTCCTCCTCCTCATTTATATCACTTAGACATCCTTCCCCCCTCCATTTCTTCCATCACTCCTATCTCACATGAAGAAGTAGCCCTTCTCCTTTCCAAGGAAAATCCTTCTACATGTACCCTTAATTCCATCTCCTCCCATCTCCTTCAACAGAATTTCACCACTATCATTTCTGCTCTTTCTGTCAATCTCTCCTTAACCCTTTTAGATGGATCCTTCCTGCTGCCAACAAACACACACAGTTCTACCCCATCCTTAAAAATCCTCACTCAATCTGACTGTCCCCAATTGCTATCATCCTATAGCTCTCTTCCCCTACTTAGCTAAACTCTATGAAAAAAGTCACCTACACTTAGTGCCTCCTCTTTCTTTCCTCTCACTCTTCTTGACCCTCTCCAATCTGACTTAAAACCTCATCATTCAACTGAAACTACTCTTTCCAAAGTTACCGATGATCTCTTAATTGCCAAATCAGATGTCTTTTCTCAGGTCTCACTCATTTTGACTTCTCCGTCACATTTTTTACACTGTTGATCAATTTCTCCTCCTAAATACACTCTTCTCTAGGATTTTATGACACTGCTCTCTCCAGGCTCCCCTCCTTACCTAGCTTACCTTCTTCTCAGTCTCCTTTGATAGATCTTCATCTACATCATAACAAATAATCATGGGTATACTCTAAGGTTCTGTACTAGATTCTCTTCTCTTTTCCTTCTATACACTTCACTTGGTGTCCCATACACTTCACATCATATACTATGTCCCATGGGTTCAATTATCATCTATGCAGATGATTCCCAAGTCTATACATCTGACCCAAATCTCTCTTGAGCTCCAACAATTATATTCTGAATATCTAGAACTAGACTTCCTAAGGACAACTCAAACTCAATATGGCCAAGACAGAATTCATCATCTGTTCCTCTAAATCTTCTCTCTTTTGAACATCCCTAGTACTTTGAAGGATTATCACTGTCTTCCCAGATACTCAAGCTCATCACCTTGGGATCAACCTTACCTTATTACTCTTACTAACTGCAATATGTCCAAAATCTATTAGATGCTAACTTATTATCCACTGACAAAAACTGTCATTTTTACCTTCTCAACTATCTCATACTTCCCCTTTTATTTACCTACCCACCAAGGTTAGGTCAGGTCTTTGTACCTTTAGCTACTACTGAAATAACCTTCTAACTGGCCTCCCTACCTCATTTTTCTCCCCCCCTCCAATCCTTTCTCCACTCAGCTATCAGAGTAAATTTCCTAAAGCTTCATTTCTTGCCCCTACTTAAACTCCAGTGAATCTTCCTCCTCTTGTCATTTAAAGCTCTTTACAACCTGGCCCATTTCTTACCTTTAAAATACTTACATTTTACTCACTTCTATGCACTGTATAACCAGCCAACAACAACCGATTAGCTGACACTCCATTTTCCCAACTCTGTTCTTTTGCATTGGTGGATCCCCATGGCTGAAATGCTCTCTCTCTTCATTTCTGGCTTCCTTCACAATTCAACTCATACCCCAACCTCTGCATGAGATCTTTCCCAGTCTCCCCAGCTGTTAGTATCTATCGCTCTAAGATGTCATTCTATCTACTCTGCCTACATTTTATATAATACCTAACTACTTTAACATTTGTCTCTCCCATTAGAATCTGGGATTCTTGATGTGCAGGATATTTTTGCCCTTTTTTTCGTATCTCCAGGACTTAGCTTAATGCCTGGCATATAATTAGTGCTTAATAAATGTTGGATGAGTGACTGACAGCAAGGAAATTCCTTCTATCAAAGTATATCGGCACCCTCTCTGAAATTTTCAGTTTTAAAGAGTTGCCTCATGAACTGAAAGATTAGGTCATTTATCCAAGGTCACATAATCAGCATATGTCAGAGATGGGACTTGAACCCATGTCTTCCTGGTTTTAAGGTCAGCTCTCCATCTATTCTGCTATATTACCACTCCAGTCTTAATAAGTGTCTTTAATAAAAGAAATGAAGGGTACCTGCAAATCTCTGATACACAGCAAGAATGCCCAAGGATCTTTAAATAAAAGTGTAAATTTAGTGAGACTTCATGTGTGGTATTATTTTATATTCTCTTTATATTTCTTCTGTATACATGTATACATATATATGTATACACATACACACATATAAAAAAACCTACTGTTTTGTTGTTCAGTCATGCCCAACTCTTTGTGACCCCATTTTGGGGTTTTTCTTGACAAAGATGCTGTAGGGGTTTGCCATTTCCTTCTCTAGCTCATTTTACAAATGGGAAAGTGAGGCAAATAGGATTAAGTGAGTAACCCAAGGTCACACAGCTAGTAAATGAATGAGACCAAATCTGAACTCCTGAAGATGAGTGTTCCTGATTCTAAGCCCAGTGCTCAATCTACCATGCCACCACATATATATGTATATATTGTATTATATATGTGTGTATATAGATACATATATACATATATGTGTGTATGTATGTATACTTCTTGTTTTCCCAATAGGAAGGTAAATTCCTTGTGAGTAAGGATTGTTTTGTGCTTCATATCTGTATCCTCAGCACCTACCACAGTGCCTGGGAAAGGGATCAGGAAATGTGAAATTTGAGTTTATCCTTCAGCAAAACAATGATCTTCCCCATGTTGCAAAGGAACATTGTAATGGAATCAAAAATCAAAATTTGAAGTTCTACTTCAGACATACTGTTCCGACACCCATGATTTGACTATATAAGGAGGCAATGAATAGCAAAACTAAAGTTCTAGGAAAGGGATGGAGGATCTGTGGTCTTGAGGCTGCATACGGCCCTCTAGGTCCTCAAGTGCAGCCCTTTGACTGAATTCAAACATCAGAGAACAAATCCCCTTAATAAAAAGATTTGTTCTGTAAAACTTGGGCTCAAAGGGCTGCACCTGAGGAATCTAGAGGGCCACATGTGGCCTCAAGGCCACAGGTTCCCCACCCCTGTTCTAGGATGATTCTGATATTCAAAATATCAACACTGGCTACACTCTATACCAAAATACAAAATCTCAATCTCTTTCTCTGAAAAACCTGCAGCATTTGTTACTTTTCTGCCCTCTTTTTTTTCAGTCTTTGTTAGGAGGGATGGCTTGCTGGGGAAGGAAGAAAGAATTAGGGTGAGAGTAAAACAAAAACATATCTATAGAAGTAAAAACAAAAAAAAATCGTGCATCGTGTTTCCACACTAAACTATTTTAAAAATATGTTTCAGTTTGCCTTCTTTATGATCTCAAGCATAGACTGAGGTAGATGTCCTTTCAAATACTACCTCTGACACTACCAATAAGACCTCTGGCAAGTTATTTGATCTTTCTAAGATGCAGCTGATTTTGAGACTTATTACCTGGGGTTTTTCCTAACAGTTCCTGAATGTTCTGACGTGTTCACTCACTATGCCTTAGTTCTTTTTTTTTTTTTAATTTTATTATAGTTTGCATCATTCATTTCCACAAGATTTTGAGTTACATATTTTCTCCCCCTCTTTCCCCCACCCACCGCCCCAAAACAGCCATCCCAGTGTGTCCCCCCTCCCCCAGTCTACTCTCTCCTATGTCACTTCTTGGTAGGGCAGGATGGATCTCCCAACCACAGTGCCTGTGTACCTCAAGTTCCAGTTGGGTGTAGTCAATAATAATAATAATAATTGCATATACAGATAGAAAGATAGATACACATTCATAACATTTGATTATGGAACTCCAGATTCCAGGTTCTTTCTCCTC
>CM053590.1:125319361-125367514 GCA_028646515.1 Pseudochirops corinnae
AATAATAATAATAATTGCATATACAGATAGAAAGATAGATACACATTCATAACATTTGATTATGGAACTCCAGATTCCAGGTTCTTTCTCCTCCTCCCTCACCGCCCATGCCCACTGGAAAGACAAGCAATCAAATACAGTAAGCCTTAGTTCTTACAAAGGGGCAGCTAGGTGACAGAAGACAGGGCACTGGGCTGGGAAATAAGGAATACAGATTTTCCTGAATTCAAATCCCCTAAGACATCTATTAGCTGTTTGACCCTGGGCAAGTCACTTAACCCTGTTTACCTCAGTTTCCTCATCTATAAAATGAGCTGGAGAAGGAAATGGTAAAACACTGCAGTATCTTTGCCAAGAAAAATCCAATTGGGGTCAAAAAGAGTAGGACAGCCCTAAAACGACTTAATAAAAATTTTTTTACAAACACATCCTGGCCTCCTTGCTGTTTCTAGAACATGACACTCCTCCTGATTCCAGCCATTTTCAGTGGTTGTCCTAGAAGAATGCTCTCTCTCCTTATCTCTCCTCCATGCTTCCTTTTAGAATCTCATCTAAAGTCCTAACTTCTTCAGGAAGCATTTCTTGACCCCTGCTTAACAACTAGTGCCTTACTTGTGTTGAATATCTCCAATTTAATCTGTACATACGTTGTATGCACGTAGTGATTTGCATGTTGTCTACCGCATTAGACTGAGCTCCTTGGGAGCAGGGGATGTTTTTTATCTTTCTTTGCATCGCCAGGCTGGTACACATAGGGTGCTTAATAAACAGTTGACGTCACACATACAGAGACCGAAAAATTAACGTTACTTGTTTTTTTTTAATCATCCACACCTCCCGGACTGAACAACGCCATTAGACGTCACCCCAGGCTCTGATCCTGGTCCCCAGCAGCTGTCACTTAACCCCTCCCTCCCCCAAGAAAAGGGCCGGGCGCTCACCCTCCACGGCGTTGTTGACTTCCTGGATGAAGAGCTGCAGCTTCATCACCAACGTGGCGGCGTGTCCATCCACCTTCCCCGGGGCCTCCTTGGGGACTGTCTTGAAGGCCCCATTGATCCATTCCTTCACCTCGAAGTCATCCGCCAGAAACCTGGAGAAATCCATCGCCTTCTCCCCGGGCCAAAAGGCCCCGAGTGCCGGGTACGCCAGGCTCACCGTTATCCCCCGCTCCTATCTCGGACTGTGGGCCCGAGTCTCGGGCGCTCGTCACCGTCCCCGAGGGCGACAGTGACCACCGACGGGGACTGCGGCCCAAGCAGGGAGCGAGACTGCACTGACTGGGCGTCCACGTGCTCCCGGAAACTGGGCCTCCTCGGAGGTGGGTCTTCCCCTCACCTGTGCCGCCGGAGAGTCTTGGGTACTTCGCTAGCCTACAGAGCCGCAGGCTCTCCCCCAAACTCTGGAAGAGGAGCTTACCCCGGGCACCTACAAAGAGCGCTATGGCGAGAGGTAATCTTACCGGAAGTGGCTGGCAGTTACCATAGCAACGAGCGATCTCTTCCCTCCACGCACTCCTGCCCCGCCCCTCTCCACCCTGCAGCCTTTCTTTCTAGTCCTGAAACTGGGCTCTGCTCCTGCACTTAAGGATGGACCTGCACCTCAGCAGAGGACCCGGGGCTGCGGCCCTAACCAAGCCAAAAGCTACGGAGCCAACTGAAATCAGTCTCCTGAGCTGCGACTACGTCAGCGCAACTCCTACGGCCTCAACGCGGGGGCGGGGACGAGGTGGCGGGCCTGCGTGTAGCCGAGTGGGTGTGCACCTGTGTCAGTGTCTGTGTGCATGCGCGTGCGCAAAGCTGCAGTCTACGTATGTCCCGAAGTGGGCACCCTAATATTCCTCATCCAAACCGGTTGATTTTCGGATTTGCTGTTTTGTTCAATTCGTTTTATTATTATTATTATCTCCGGCCAAACTGACCTTCTCTATGTTCCTCACTCATATTACTTGATTTCCCATCTTTGTACCTTTGCCCAGGACAGTCAGTCTCCAATGCCTGGATTGTACACCTTCCTTACCTCCTTCAGTCTCCTTATTCCTTTAAGATGCAACTCAAACACCACCTGCATACACAACGCTTTTCTGATCCTCCTAACCTGCCAATGCCTTCCGTCCCAAACTACTGTGTATTCAACCACTTTGTCTCTTTGTGTATGTACATGTGTATATATATATATACACTCAACACATATATACTGATGATCATTTAAGATCATTTGAACTCGGATAAGGGCCCAAACCTGAACTAATCAACCAGATATGCTTTGCTTTGCTCTAAAAATGCCCTTCCCTGTGTCAGCAACTTTAAGACCTGATAAGGCTGACCCAGAGCATTCTTCAGATTTGTAACCAGTAAAGGACATTTCCTTGAATAGTGGGACTTCTCTTATCTTGGTATCCTAACAGGGGAAACAAATATCCTAATTTCAATTGTCACTTTGTCAGTTGTCTAGTCTTGCTGTAGTTACAACTTATTCAACTAAGAAACTTGCTTTCTTATGTTATGATTAAACAATATAGAGACCATAAATCTGAGGGACACAGACATCCTGAGTTGGGATTGTCCTAAAACATATAAAAAAACACCTATACTTTACTTGTTGACTGATCATTGATTGCTAGGGATACAAAGCAAACAGTCCCTTCCTCAAGGGAACCTAAATTCTGAGAGAGTATGCATATGTAAGAATAATACATACGTTATCTTTATATGTACACACACAAGGAAACACAAACATGAAAAAATTTCATGGGGCACTAACAACTGGGGGAATCAGGCTAACTTATAGTTTGATAGATGGTGGCTCTTCAGTTGACCTTGACAAGAATTCAGCTTTCTATGTGTGGGGGCCAACCCACTGTGTGAAAGCAAAAAAACCAGAACATCACATACCAGAAACAGCAAGGTAGTAGGTTAGGGTCAAGTAGAGAGGTGGAATAAAATATAATCTGCCTGGGAAAATAGGCTGAAGCCAGATCATGAACAACTTTAAATGCCAAAAAGAAAAGTTTAAATACTGGATGCTAAAAGGCAATAGGGGGCTACTGAAACTTCTTGAGCAAGCCATAATGATATGGTCAGACCCATGCTTATGGAATATTAACATAGTAGCTGTATAGAAATTGGAGAAGGGAAAGGCTGGATTCAGGGAAACCAAATGGGAGGCTAAAAGGAATAAGGGCCTGAACTTGGATTACTGTATCAGTAGGGAAAAGAAGAATGATGGGAGAAATACTGTAGAGGTATAATCAACAAGCAATATGGAAAACCAAGAGTTAAGAATAAAGGATGACTAGGGGCAGCTAGGTGACTCAGTAGATAGAGCACCAGCCCTGGAGTCAGGAGGACCAGAGTTCAAATCTGGCCTTAGACACTCATTAGCTATGTTACCCTGGGCAAGTGCCTTAACCTTGACTGCCTCCAAAAAAAAAAAATATATATATATATATAGGATGATTGAGGTGGAGAATCTAGTGACTAGAAGAATTATAGTACCTCTAGACAAAAATAGGGCAGCAGGGAAATGGGATGGACAGGCATATCCAGTGGGCTTTGATGTTATTTAATTGGAGCTTAGGGTAGAGATGAGGGCTGAATATGTAGATGTAGATATATGGATAGAGATAACCATTGACCCCATAGGAATTTATAAGACTACCAAGACAGAAGAGAGCTCAGGTCAAGGGCCCAGGATACACCCAAACAGAGATTGAGAAGAATTAGTCACACATGTAGGAGAATCACAAGAGCAGTGTCACAAAAACTACAAGAAAAGGCATGTTCAATACTAGTGTTGAATGGCTGAAACAAAAAAGAATAGGAAAGGCTATTGGTTTTAACAATAGAGATCACTAGTAACCTTGGAGACAGGTTTTGGTCAATTACTCAGGGCCAGAAAAGCTAAATTGAAAGACTGAGAAATAGAGGTCAGTTATAGGATGATAACTTGAATGAATGGTGCAGTAGATGAAGGGTTTTGTTGTTATCTTTTTAAGGATGAGAGAGATGGGGATGTTGTAGGCAGTAAGGAAGGGCACGGTGGATAAAGAGAAACTGAAAATAAGGAGAAAGGATGCTAAAAAGAAGCAGGCTCCCCCAGATGGGATCAAGGACATAAAGGGGCTGCCACCATTAGACCATCTCCTCCTCCTACAATGGATGGAATGGAGGATGATAATGAAGTGATCTGAAGGAGAATCAAGAGAGAACTCACAGGCGCCTCAATTTTTTTCACCTAAGCTCTAACTTCCTCCAGCAGCATGTAGGTAGGAACACAGAGAAGACATGAAAATCATTCAGGAGTGAGATTTGGAAAGAGATGAGCTGGAACAGGAAAAAGGGGCAAGGGATTCGAGGGTAGAGGAACCCTTAAGTTCAATGAGTTGAGGTGATTTTCTAAGCATCTGTATTCTTAAAATCCTGTCAACAAATATGATCTTTTCAAAGTGGTTAGAAATTACCTCCTTTCACAACAAAATTGGAGTACAGAATAATGCAATGTCTGACCCAGTTTTTTAGTTGGTTTTGCTTAACTGTTTTAGTTATTCAGAAAAATTCATGGTGCAATTAGAGAAGAGTTATATCTGAAAGTAATAGCATCATAAAATCAAGGCATCAAGAAATGGAAAAAGTGGTCAGAAGCATGTATCATATAGGGAAAGGTACACTGAATTTGATGTCTAATCTTGGCCCAGTTACTTACCTGTGTGACCTAGGACAAATCACTTCTCTCTAGATTTTTAAGACTAGAAAAGAAGATTTTTACTAGGCCTTTTAAGTGTACTGCATTCTGTTATTCCTGCATTTTAAGCCATGATTCAGAAATCAAAATCCATCTTCAAATATGATCTTAATCAGCTGTTCACTTTCCAAAGCTGACTTTTTTTTCTTAAGCCTTTGTCCCTAAACAGTAATAGTGATGAAAATAACACCTGTGTCCCTAAGGTCTCCAGTTTCTTGCCTCTAACTTCAAAATATCTAATGTTTTTGAGAATGAGATTACTTCTGGCAGTATCATCTATACCCACATCAGTCTCCTTATTCAACTATAAGTTAGTTTTTCAAAATACAAATTTTCTTTGACATGAGTATTTTACTTCATGCAGTAGATACGTTCTGGAAAACCCCATGTAACTTTTTTTTAAAATCACATCACCTCTTAAGTACACTATTTTAAATAAATTCTATGGTGAATTTTGGTAAAGAAATCGGTCACTATTATTACCCATTTTTCAGATAATGACCTCTCTACCTTACAAGGTTACCTGAAAGATCAAAAGTTATCATGTCTTCACATGATAACTTTTGTAAAATGTAAAGTATTTTGTAAAATATAAGGTGCATTACAAATGTAAGGTAATTAAGGCCCTTCACCAGATTACCCTAATCCAAAATCAGATCCTTTATTCCCTCTGTTCCACCCAAACAGATTTAGTTAATATCCTCTTCTAGACCAAATATACAGTACCTTCTAGTCTTGCCCAGACTCCAACTCTAATCCTGTTTTCCTTATAACTAATTCCATCCTTTAATCTGCCCTCCCTCTTATTTAACCTCTTTTATATTTTCTGGTTGAGTGAAATGCGTGTGTGTGTGTGTGTGTGTGTGTTCTTTTCTCCTCTGCCTAGTGCAGAAGAGACTGAGGTTTGGGTGTGGCCCATTCCCCACCACCTCCTCCTTGTTGCAGATTTCTATTTGTACATCCCAATTACTCAGTCTGATGCATTTTCTAAATCTTTGTGAAGAGACTGCCTTGGTAGAGCTAAGCTATACTTCTTCATGCTATTCTCTCAACTGCCTTCTTCTCATGTACTTAGTTGAATAAACCCTCCTCCTTCATTTAAAGAATTATTAAAATCTCTTCTCCATAATGGCTTCTGTTTCTCTAGAAGACATGATCTCCAAAAATGCATCCCCCACGCCCATCACCACTGCAGAAATACACAACTTGTTCCTGTTTTATTCATTCAATGTAAATGCTTTACATATTCAATCAAAACTTTTTATGTCTTTCTGCATCAATAAACCACCTAAAAAACAAGAACCAAATCTATCTTAATTGTGTTATATGATGCCTAGAATGGTATGCTCAAATAAGCAAGTAGAAAACAACTTTCAATGAGGATGAAAAGGGAGGTGGAGGTTCTAGGAAAAAGCTCTGAAAACATAAATGAGACATGGAACTACTTTCTTCTCCTTTACCTGAAGATTGTCCACCTAAGGCAGGTATAAGGCATAATGGTGGAAGATACTATGGGTAGAAGCTTACTACTATGTGTCCCTCTAATCTAGAGGCATGTGCAATGAGCATTCCATTTGGAACATTTCCTCAATCAATTGTAAGCAGTCTGTATACAAATGGAGAGGAGGATCCTCTTTAAAGATGTCAGTCAGGCAGAGGGTCTCCTAAGCAAAGAGGTCCCCAAGACCAATCAAATGTCTCCAAGGATTCTGAGAATGGAGCAGCTTAGGAGCCCCAACATATTTGAGGGATGACAAGGCACAAAAGTGAGAACAATGAGGCAACATTCATAAAAGATTCCACTTTGGAATGATTCCCTGAAACGTGGGCCTCTGCTGTAAGCTTTGGCTTATAAAATCCCAGTGACTGCAGGAAGTCCATCACCACACAGGCATCAGAGATGATGACACACTAGGTAATATCAAAGACTGGTCTCAGATGCATTTCACACATGGCTCATATGCCATCCAAACAGCAGTACCCACCCATATACTTCATTTCAAAACCCCTAGCCAGTTCTGGGCAAAAATGAGCAACAGAGATGGGCTAAGGCTTGATGGAAAATTCCAATAGAGTCCATCTTCAGGTTATGCTGTACTCCACTGAGCAAGGTCAGGAAAATCACTCACTTCTCCTTCTTCACTGAAGGGTTTCCCACCTTGAGTGAATGTCAACTTGTACCTCAGCCTGACAGGCTCCTGGGAAAAAGAAAGATCAAAACCGTAAAAATTTCCAAAGGATATAGAGTACCAAGTGGGGCCTGAAAGCTCACAAAGAGTCTGAGAGGGAAAAGATCAGCCCCTTTAAAGGGAAGATTTGACCCATAAAAAAGCAAAGAAAAAGGCTTTCAATCAACTCAAAGTCCAGGGAATGTTCTCGGCAGACATTTGTCCTACAGCACCTATTCCTTCATGAAAATTGGGACCAAAAGATGTAACATTTCTGGCCTTGGTAAAAGAGAACTCACAATCAAGTGTTTGAATAGCAACAGGTTAAACAATGGAAGCTGCTGCAACAGTTCAAGTGGCCCCAAAATATTCTCTGCTTAGTAGATGTATATGTAGGATTCCCAGAGACATGGGGGACAGGAATGCTCCACTGTCAGCAGAAGAGCTGGACTTCTCCAGCCTAGTTCACAAGCAAAGTGGATAGTGAGTGCTGTGCCTGGAGTCAGGGAGGTCTGGGTTCAAATCCCACCTCAGACACTCAATAGCTTTGTGACCCGGAGTAAGTCACTTAAACTCCATCTCCATTTCCTTGACTCTAAAATAAGAACCATAATAGCGCCTACATCACAGGGTTGTTTGAGGATCAACGGAGACAATATCTGTAGAGCACTTAGCACAGTGCCTGGGGCACACAAGTGTTTGACGACATATTTCCTTCCCTGCCTCCACTTCCCATGTCCCAATTATACAAACCGCAACAAGGTATGGATTTATGAAGAAAGCTGACTTTATCTAGGACATTCAACAGGTAAAAATACCAACAAGGACTCCACACACAGAGAAGGTAACAAACCACTCTCCTCCAGCCTGCACATACAGCCAAACAGCACCCGCCTGAGGCACCAGCACTTACTTTATGTGGATTTGCAAGCAGCAGAACTTGAGAGATCACAGCGGGTGGCTGCAGTGGACTAAAGGCAGGGAGCTTAGAACTGGAGGCTGGTTGGAGTTTCACTCTCATTGCCTGCCAGATTAAAAAAAAAGTGATAATGACACCCCAACTTAGATAAAGATCCAGTCTCCCAGGTTTGTGCTAAAGAGCTTATGTACCAACAAGGCATCAGTGTGCCCATCTTCCCACAGTAGCTCCAAAGCTGACTCTTGCCTTCTTTGTTTTGGCAATACTACTCTCTCTTGGTTTTCCTCCAACCTGCCTCATTGCTCCTCAGTCTTCTTTTTTTCTTGCCAAATCTTTATCCAGGTCATGTCTGCTAACCATTGGTATCTCTTCTCATCTCCCTCTTTACTCTATTTCTTTGTGATCCCATGGGCTCCCATAGATTCAATCACAATCTCTATGCTGATGATTCTCTAATCTATTTATCCACTCGTAACCTCTTGGCTGACTTCCAGTCTCTACTCTCCAACTGCCTATCGGATAGCTCCCACTGGATGTCCTGGAGACATTTTTAAACTCAACATATCCAAAACTGAACTCATTAGTTTTCCCTACAATCTTTACCCTCTTCCTAATTTTTCTTCTACTGTCAAGGATACCACCATCCTCCCTGTCACCCAGACTCACAACCAGGGTGCTGATTGTTACGTGTTCAGCAAACACTATTAAATCAACAACTGATTTATTATTTTGTTGATTAGACACAGTAGTCCTAAGAAAAGGATGGAGAAAATGTTAATAATGAAGATTAAACCACCAGCACAGTGTGTGTCGTCCTCAAGTCCTTACTTTCTCATCCTTCATATCCGATTTGTTACCAAACCCTAAAAATTTTACCTTGGAAATATCTTCTATATGCCCCCTTTCTCCTCTAACACACTCTCTCCTCCACCATGGTGGAGGCCCTAATCACCTCACGTCCAGACAATTACAGCGGCCTGCTAGTTGGTATTTCTACCCTGAGTCTCTTCCCACCACAGTTCATCCTCCATTTATCTGCCAAAGGGATCTTAATAAATAAAGCACAGGTCTCACCATGTCACCCCACTCCCTGACCCCATTCAGTCAACTCTAGTGGTACCCTATCACACCTACAGGTTCAAATATAAAATCCTCTGTCATTCAAAGTCCTTCATAACCTCACCTCTCCTACATTCCAGTCTTCTTACGTCTTATATCTCTGATCCCTAACCTAGTCTGATCTAGTGAAACTGGTCTCCTTGTTGCTCCTCCCGAACAAGACAGTCTATGTCTCCCAACTCCAGGCATTTTAATGGGCCATCCTGTCATACATGAAATGCTCTGCCTCCTGGCTTTTTTCCAGTCCCTACTAAAATGCTGACTTCTACCAGAAGTTTTTAACAGTCACCTGAAGACTTACATGAACTAATGCTGAGTGAAGTGAGCAGAATCAGGAAAACTCTGTATACAAGTAACAACAATATTGTGCAACGATCCAACTATGACAGATTTAGCTCTTCTTCAAGACAATTCCAAAAGACATGCTAGAACATGCTATCCACGTCCAAAAGAATGGAAAAAGAACTAGGGAGTCTGAATGCAGATCAAAGCATAATATTTTCACTTTTTAAAAATTTTTTCTTTATCTTGGTTTTTCTCCTCTTTGTTCTGATTCTTCTTTCACAACATGATTAATATGGAGATATGTTTAACATAATTGTACATATACACATTTAATAAATGTTTAATGACCGATTGTCACTATAATATAAAGCCTATTAAGATATATTCCTCCTTCATTCCTTTTTCCATTATTTTCCTTGACCTTTGGTTCTACTGTTTTGCCTATTTTCTTAAAGTATCACTTTGGGAGGTAGAATGGTTTATTATTCAATTTGTAAGTTAAATTCAGCAGAATTATCATTTTTATTGTGTAGGCACAGCCCAGTCATAAAAGCACTGGTCTCTCCAGTTATTTAAGTTTTTCTTTATTTTTTAAAACATTTTTATTTAAAGTTTTGAATTCCACATTCTATCCTTCCTTCCTTCCCTTCTCTACTCCCTGAGGTGGTAAGCAATCAGATATAGGTTATACATACGCAATTACATATAACATTCCCATATTAGTCATTTTGTACGAAAAGACTCGAATAAAAGAAAAAGAATGAAAGAAAAAAAGTGAAAAATAGCCTGCTTCAGTCTGTATTCAAACAGTATCAGTTCTTTCTCTGCAGGCAGACAGTATGCTTCATCATTAGTCCTTTGGGATTGTCTTGCACAATTGTACTGCTGAGAATAGCTAAGCCATTTACAACACTTCATCAAACAATATTGCTGGTACTGTGTACGATATTCTCTTGCTTCTGTTCACTTCACTATTGGTTCATGTAAGTCTTTCCAGGTTTTTCTGAAATCATTCTGCTTGTCATTTCTCAAAGCACAATACTATTCCATTACAATTATATACCACAGCTTGTTTAGCTATTCCCCGATTGATGGGCATCCCTTCAATTTCCAATTCTTAGCCACCACAAAAAGAGCTGCTATAAATATTTTTGTAGAAATAGATCCTTTTCCCTTTTTTTGGATGTCTTTGGGATACAGACCTAGCAGTGGTATTGCTGGATCAAAGGGTATGCAGTTTTATAGTCCTTTGGGTACAGCTCCAAATTGCTGTCCAGAATGGTTGGATCAGTACACAGCTCTATCAACAGTGCATTAGTGTTCCAGTTTTCCCACATCCCCACCAACATACGACACTTTCCTTTTCTGTCATATTATCCAATCTGATAAGCATGAGGTCCTATCTCAGAACTGAATTTCTCTAATCCACAGTGATTTAGAGCACTTCTTCATATGACTATGGATATCTTCAATTTCTTTGTCTGAAAACTGTCTGTTTATATCCTTTGACCATTTATCAATTGAGGAATGACTTGCACTTTTATAAATTTGACTCAGTTTTCTATATATTTGAGAAATGAAGCCTTTATCAGGGATATTTCTTGCAAAGTTTTCCCTAGTTTTCTGCTTTCCTTATAATTTTGGTTGCACTGGTTTGTTTATGCAAAAACTTTTTTCATTTTATATAATCAAAATTATCTATTTTACATTTTGTAATGTTCTCTCATTTTGTTTGGTCCTAAAGTATTCCCTTACCTATAAATCTGACAAAGTGGTAGCTTTGTTTCTTTATTGCCCATTCTAATTCCTTTAATTCCTTTTTCTTCTTATTGCTATAGCTAACATTTCTAGTACAATATTCAATAACAGGGGTGATAATGGGGATACTTGCTTCACTCCAGATTGTGCTGGGAAAGCTTCTAGTTTATCCCCATCATAGATAATGCTTGCTGAGGGTTTTAGATAAATAAAATTTATCATTTTAAGGTAGGTAAGCTCCATTTATTCCTATGCTTTCTGGTGTTTTTAATAGGAATGGGTGCTATACTTTGTCAAAGGTTTTTTCTGTATCTATTGAGATAATCATATGATTTCTGTTGACCTTTTTATTAATATGGTCAATTATGCAGATAGTTTTCCCAATACTGAACCAGCCCTGCATCCCTGGGATAAATCCCATCTGGCCACATGATTCTTGTGATATATTGCTGTAATCTCTTTACTAGTATTTTATTTAAAATTTTTGCATCAAAGTTCACTGGGGAAATTGGTCTATAATTTTCTTTCTCTGTTTTGGCTCTTCCTAGTTTAGGTATCAGCATGTTCGTGTCATAAAAGGAATTTGGTATGACTCCTTTGCTTATTTTTCCAAATAGTTTATATAGAATTGGGACTAATTGTTCATTAAATGTTTGGTAGAATTCATTTATGAATCCAACTGGTCCTGGGGATTTTGATTACGTAGTTCACTGATGGATTGTTCAATTTCTTTTTCTAAGATTGGGCCTGGGATTAGGAAGATTCTTCCTGAGTTCAAATTTGGCCTCAAGACATTTACTAGCTATATGACCCTGGGTTAGTCACTTAATCTTGTTTGCCTCAGTTTCCTCATCTGTCAAATGAGGTGGAGAGAGAAATGGCAAACCACTCCAGTATCTTTGCCAAGAAAACCCTAAATGGGGCCACAGAGTCAGACATGACTGAAAAATGACTGAACAACAACAAAACACCTATATTTTAAAGAATCCTATTCACATTTTAGATTTTTAAAAATATTATTTTGCCTCCCTAATGCTAAATCATCTTTGTGTTCCTGCAACAAATCCAATTAAATCATGATGAATAATAGTTTTGATAAATTGCTGTAATCTTTCTGTCAGAATTTTATTTTAAATTGTTGAAAAGATATTCACTATGAAATTAGTCTATTTCTCTCTTTGCTTTTTCATTTCCCAATTTAGGCATTAGGACTATATTTTTCTCATAAACAGGCTTTGATAGAGTGCTTTTAATTTTAAGAGTTAATTTGTGAAATATAGATATTATTATTTGAAAGTCTGATACAATTTTAAATTCATCTGAACTAAAGTCCAGCCTAAGTCCCATTTTTGGGAGTTCCTTTAAAGCTAGATCAATTTCATTTTCTGAGACTAGATTATTTAAGATCCCATTCATTCTGGACAGCAATTTGGAAATGTGCAAAAATAGTGACTAAAATGTCCATACCCTTGAACTCACAAAGTCCACTGCCAGCAATCTCAAGGAGATAAATAACAAAGAGAAAGGCTCCACAGACATCAAAATATTCTTGGCACCACTTTTTGGGGTTAACAACAGACTGGAAACAAGGTAGATATGCACTGATTAGGGAATGACTAAACAAACTGTCATAAATGAAATGGAGTATTATTGGGCATAAGAAATGATGAATACAAAAAGCATGAAGACTATACGAACTTATACAAAGTGAAAAAGGCAGAACCAAAAAAACAATATATACAGTGACAAATGATAAATGGAAAGATGATAAACCAATCAAAAGTAAATGCAACAAAATTATAATGAACAAGTTTGACCCCAAAGACAGATGACATGATACCTCCTTTCACTTCTCTGCAGAAGTAGAGGTTCATATGTAAGTAAATAAAGTCAGATTTATTATATTGGTTAGTCTTGCTGAACTTTTTATTACTTTCTCTTTTTCATTCCTTGTTACAAAGAATGGCTCTCTCAAAGGGATTTGGGAAAGGATACAGTGGCTAACGTAGTTTTTGAAAAATATCTAAGTACCAATAAAAATAAAGAGCCCATCTAGCTAACAACATGAGATACATCCCTTCAAGAAACAGCCCGCACAGAAACAGATATACGGTCTTTTCATTGGGCCTCTAGTTCCAAATAGATTTCTTTCTTGCTAAAGCCCACCAAATGTCTATTACTGCTTCAGAAAAAGGATTCACGGAGTTGAAGTATCCATCCAGGAAAAAAAAAGTTTCTACCAAATACTCACCTTTGGCACAGCCACCTGAAACACAATGTCCCAGACAGGTTGTGGCGCTGTACTCAGCATAGAGAGCAAAAGTACCTGGACCTCTGGGAAACCTGGGGCCCCAGCCTGGGAAAAATGGAGCAAGACTTTGAAACCATTTCGATCATACATGGTGATGGGAGGCAGGTCACCTGGTGGAGAAGAACCCAGTCAGGAAGATTAGCAACTACAAATTCTCTAGTACCTTAATACTCAAAGAGAAATGATGAATTGATTGTAAGAGGTCCTGGCCTCAAGAACTGTTCCCTAAACTGGAGGATAAAGGGCTCTATGTCTATTGTTTCCACCTTCACTCCCCAAACACTTCCTATATCATCCCCTTTATAGAATAGGAAAAATTTACTCCTTCCCTGAAGGGACTTGAAAGGAAAAGGTTAGACAGGGAAGGGTCCATGTTTGTGTCATTTCCCTTCCTAGGCTATGAGGGTCATTGAGACTTATTATTATATTTAATCTTTATGTCTACCCGAACACTGAGATCTCATCTACTCTTATGGCTTCAGTTTTCAGAACTACGAGAATGACTTTCAAATATTTATTTATAGGCTATAGCATTTCACCAGTGCCTCAATGATACATCTGTAAAAGCCTACAGAATATCTCCAAAGAAATTTCCTATTGGTCCATCATAGTATCTGAGATTGACCTTTTCTTCACCTCCAAACCAGATCTCCTTTCCAACTTGTCTATTTAGCAATCTGGCATACTACCCTTATCCCAATTCCGGCCCCACTCCACACTCCCATTCAATAAACTTTGCAGTCACTTTTTTCTCTTTTTCCTTTGCTCCACATATCTACACTGTTACCAAATCCTACAAATTCTGCCTCTAAAATATTTCCCACATCCAGCCCCCTCCTTTCTATTCCCACTGCCTTCACCTTACAGACTACTGCAAAAGTCTTCTAACTGGTCTCCTTATCTCTAGTTTTTCCCTTTTCCAATCAATTCTAAATACTGCTACCAAACCATTCTTTCTAAAATGACTGTTATTATATGCCATGACCCTATTTAGGAATCCAGAATGGCTCCCTACCTCATCATGATTCAAATCCATTAATCCTTCCTCTGTACCTGTCACTCATCTCCATGTAGTCTCTTACACCAATCTCCTCACAGCCCACTCCTCCTCCATGCTCACTCCCGCCTCTCTGCCCTTTACTTATGTTGTGTTCCCTTCTTGGAAATTTCTTTCTCCTTCCCCCCAACCTACTGTGAATTTTATCATTCTTCAAGCTGCTGATCAACTCCCAATTCCTTCATGAAATCCTCCCAACCACTCTGGGCAACACTGTCTTCTTTCTTTGAACTTTCTCCTATTACCTTGCACAGGCTCAGCACATAGCATGCACCCAATTAACTGAGTTACTGACTCTACAGCTACTTCCTTTATCCTCCACCTCTGACTCAACATTTTTTGGCCCATATTCCTAATTAAAGGCAAGGTGTCTCACTGTCTATTTATAGAATTGGTAAAGAAATAGACTGTACTTACTGGGTTTAATTGATTCTAGTGGAACAAAAACCTGAGCTAGAGATTTATTCAGGGATGTTAATGGAGGAGGAGTGTCTCCTGGTCTTGTCTCCCAAGACTGTTCCAGGAAGGAATTGGGACCCGCTGGCGAATCCTTGGGGGGCGTTTTCTGATGAAGGAAATTTCTGGAGAAAAATTTAAAAATAAAGAGGTTAGAAAGAAAAGGTCCTCTTCTATGGGACTCTCTCTAGAGGAAAAACACACACACACACACACACACACACACACACACACACACAAGTCTATTTTCAAGCTCTCAGATGTTCCTGAGGGGGCTGAGGAACAAGGAAGCCAACAGAGAAGAGCTGGTCAAGTAGGAGTTCCCTAGGTTTCATTACATTGTGACTACATAGAATTACTGTGAAGATTAAACCATTCTTTCCAGAAATAATCTATACAAAGTGCTTTATACACCCTGAAGTGCTTTAAAAATGCAAGTTGCCAACATCATCAATCAACAAGGATTCATTAAGCACCTACTACGTGCCAGCTGAAGAAGGAAATGGCAAACCACTTCAGTTCTTTGCCAAGAAAACCCCCAATGCGGTGATGGAAGAGTCAACTACAACCGAAAGGGATAAATAACATGTGACAGGGACTGTGGTAGGTGTAGGAAGTACAAAGACAACAGCAAACAGTCCTATTCTCAAGGTCCTTACAGACTAATGCGGGTGACAGTACACACATAAATAAACATATACAGATTATATACTAAACGAATAGAAGTTAATTTGGGGAGAAAGGGAACTAATACCTAGCAGAAATTAAGGAAGGTTTCATGCAGAAGGAGGAACCTCAGCTTAATTCTGAAGGCATCCAGGGATCCTAAAAAGCATAGGTGAGGAAGGAAAGCACTTCAATCAGTACAAAAGTATGGACGGGGAAAGAACATAGTGTGTAAAGAAAACAGGCTTGTATGGCTGGACTGTAGAGTGAGTGGAAGGGAATAATATGGAAAAAAGAATAGGAAAGTAGGAAAGGGGCAAGCCACAAAGAACAAACACCAGATAACACTGGGAATGGAGTGATATGGTCAGACCTGTACTTAAGGAAGATCATCTAGGTGCCTTTGTGGAGGACAGATTGAAGAAGGTTGAGATTTTAGGCAGGAATATCAACCAGAACTCTATTGAAATAGTCCAAGGGAGAAGTGAAGAGGGCCTGAATTAAAAGAGTGGCTGTCTGAATGTTCAGAATGAGCCATATGCAAGAGATGTGGTGTAGAAATGAAATGTCTGGCCAACTGACAGATTTGTGGAGTAAAGGGGGAACTAAGAATGCCACCTCCTTCAGGGAGGCATCCTAGTCAACCATGTTCAAAAAGGATTAAGTTCTGTTTTGGATGTTAAAAGTTTCAGGAGCCTACAGGATTTCCAGTTGGAAATATCCAAGAGGTAGTTGTTACAGCAGGACTGTTGGTCAGGAGAGAGAAGGGCTGGATATTTATTAATTAGCTCCTAAAAACCCTTTTAATGCTCTGACAGACATTGCAGATTGTCCAATCAGGCAGATGCTCAGATAAAGCTCTTAAGATTCACTACAACCAACAGAAAGAATCACAGAATTGGACAAAAGTGAATTCTTTCCACAATACCCACCAAATGGTCATCTAACTTCTGCTCATTATTCCACCAGTGTTAGATACTTATATGGACAGAGTCATAAAAACAACATAAGACAATTTCAAGTTGAAGTTTGCCACAAGTGTTAAATACTAGAGAAAGTCCCAAAAGGAAGAGGACTGTGAAAAAGCCACTGGATTTCACTAGAAGGTAGTCAACTTACATCATCACTAGGGATACTTTATCTCATTAGGCATTCCATTATATTTTTGGACCACTGTAATTGTTTAAAAGTTCTTTAATGTTAAATTAACCATGTAAAATAATGCTCCAAATTGCTAATAGAAGAAAAGCAAATCAAAAAACAACTCAGGTTTCACCTGACACCCAGAAAATTGGCAGCAACAAGTCAGAAATTGATAAATGTTTGAGAGGTTCTGAAAAAAATGGTACACCAATCCACTGTGGTAGAATTGTGAATATGTACAAGCATTCTGGAAAGCATCTAGAATTAAACAAATAAACTGCTAAGCCTCCATAAACTTTATGCCAGAGACTGCTGCTAGGCATATATCCCAAGGAAGTCACTGACCCAAAAAAAGGGCTCCATACATATCAGCATAGTTTAGCAGCACTTTTTGTGGTTGCAAAGAATCAATCAATAAGCATTTATTAAACATCTACTATGTGCCAGCCTAAGGACTGAACTAAGCACTACTGATACAAAAAGAGGAAAAAGTCCTCCAGGAGCTTACAGTCAAAAGGGAACTAGAAGCAAAGTGAAGATATCCATCAGCTGGGGAACAACTAAACAAATTACGGCACGTGAACATACTGAAATATTATTATGCCTTGAGAAACCATAAGCATGAGCAATACAGAGAATCAAAGAAAGATTCAACATGAACTGATGCAAAGTGATGTAAGAATTTTTTTATGGGGAAAAGGGATGAGAGAGAGACAATGTGCTAACAATAGGGTTACCCCTCCCCAAAAAAAGAATCACCGAAATATTTTTTAATGCTCAGAAGAGAATAGAAGGAATCACAGATAAGCAAGAAAGTTATACGGCAGACTTACTTAACATACTTAATAAAGACAGGTGGGTGGCAGAGGGGGTATCTAGGTGACACAGTAAATAAGAGTGCCAGGCCTGGAGTCAGGAAGGCTCACCTTCCTGAGTTAAAATTTGGTCTCAGACACCTACTGTGTGACCCTGGGCAAGTCACTTAACCTTATTTGTTTCAGTTCCCTCATCTGTAAAATGAGCTAGAGAAGGAAACAGCAAACCACTCTGGTATCTGCCAAAGACAATCCCAAATGGGCTCATGAAGAGTCAGACACAACTGAAACAATGACTGAATAACAAACAACAAAGGTAATGCAGTGGACGGAACACAGTGGTCAGGAAGACCTGAGTTCAAATTCAGCCTCAGACACGTACTAGCTGTGTGACCCTGGGCAAGTCACTTCATCCCTGTTTGTCTCAGTGTCTTCATCTGTAAAATGGAATAATAACAGCACCTACTTCCCAAGGTTGTTGTGAGATCAAGAGATAATCATTGTAAAGCGCTTAGCAATTACAGTGCCTGACACATAGTTAAATGCCATACAGATGTTAGCCATTATTATTCTACACTTAAAAGCATGCTTTCTGAAATAAAATCAATAGTTTCATGTACTACTCTCTTTTTCTATTCTACTACGTAAAGCACTGAATTGTTCATTTTAGCTGGTGTTCATCATAACCAGAATAAAAAATAATAAATAAATGGGGGCGATGGGGAGGCAAGGCAAGACGGAAACAAAGTAAGCAGGGCCAAGAAAACCACATATACCACAACGACAAAAATGTAAATGGAAAGAAAAATGACCACAAAACAGTCAAAATGATGCTGCACACTTGGTTCCAAAGCAGAGTTCAATGAGAAGATACCTCAATAATCTGCTACTTTTACAGAGGCTGAGGCCCACAGGGGCGGAACATTACATGTAATTTCAGATTTTTTTCAATGAGTTAACCAGTTTCACTTTTTCCTCCTTCTCTTTTTGTTTCTTTAAGGGAAATTTAGACAATGTGAAAACTAAAGGTGTCAGTAAAAATTTATTTGAAAAATAGGAAACCAAAGTCTACCTATTTATAACCTGTACCAGTCATCCTTATCCTCCTTTTCAAAAGTCAGCCCTCAAATATTTCACACTCCTTCCCCTTCCCAATTCTCTTCTTCAGGTCTGTTCTTTATGTCCTGATTTTGAGTCCTGTCACCATACTGGCTGCTTCACCTTGTGTCATCATCACTCTTTAAACATTTAATACACCATTCCAAATATAGTCCCGCAAGAAAAGGGCAGAATGGGATAGTTACTCCCTGAGTCTAGACATCAGTTTTCAATTAATGCATTCTAAGATCAAATGAATTTTTTTGGCAGCCATGTCAAACTGCTGACTCATAATGAACTTGGCAATGAACCTCAGCATTTTCCAAAATGCTGTTAAATTATGCCTTATATATTCCTATTAAATTGCATTTTGTTTAGTTGAGTCTATCAGCCTTGCTCCATGGATTTATTATTCATCACTGCACTGAATTACAAGTGCTAATGGTTTTGGACTCCATTCTTTGAAATACAGAATCTGACACATTTGGAAGTAGAAAAAGGCATGAGAAAATCCTCAAGAAGACAGCTCTAAGAATCCTAGACACTCTGAACACAAAGATGTATCATAGTAAGACATCCTTATTTTTACCATAAGACACACCCAATGAAAACCATTTTTCCTCCTCCTCTTTCTCATACAACCTGAAGTTTGAGCCTATCTTCTCTCAGTAAGTCCCAGAAAGCCTCATAAAAACATTTTTGCAGGGGTACTTTAGGGTAAAGAGACAGGGAGAGGAGGGGGACAGCACCAGGGGCAGCCTGGGAGGGATGAGGGAAGATGTAAAATGCTCAGGGTGAGGTGTCAATGCTAAGATTTTTCCAGAATGAGGGGTCTTAATTTTGCTTAGGGGCCTGTTCTCTGGGTTTGAGTTTTTTGTCTGTTTCCCCAGCCCAGGCAACTATGAGTATGGACAACAAGAAACAATGACAGACTCTCTATTCCAAGATTTCATTACCACCCAGACTTTGTTATACTTACAAGGTGCTTGATAGGTCAGGGATTAGAGAACTCTGGGCAGTAGACAAGCCGGATAATCGTTTCTTCTCCTTAGAGCTGCCTTGGGAGCCATTTGTCTGGTCAGCCCTGGCAGGTAAGGGCTTTTTGGCCACTGTACTGGAGGAGAAATTTTCATTCTCCAGGTAACCATTCTCTGGGGCAACCTGTCAGAGGAGGAGTAAGAAAACAAGCATTTCCCCAAAACCAAGGCCAGGAGTATGCATACCAAACAACAAAGAGGGAGATGTGTTTGAAGAGAGACTGGCCATTAGCTCCATTCAGCCAAACAGACAACAGGCAAATGCCCCAAAGCAACTATAGTTCTGAACTCACTAAATATGCCCCCTAAGGAAACACACACACACACACTGTCCCTCTCTCTCTCTCTCTCTCTCTCTCTAAGAGATACATCAGTCATCAGAAACTAGGGTCCATGCTTCCTAATCATTGCCTAAAGCAGAGAGGAATGGTGGGGTACAGTAATTCTTAGAGGTGTAAACCAGAGAAAGGCAGGAATAAGATCCATCATATGGCACCAGTCTTCCAGAATCTTAGCTGAGCAATATAGCCTGAAAAGGCAAAACTAAACTAAACTAAAATTGTCACGATGGTCATTTCCACGTCATTATCTCTACCATGACTGCTCCTATGAAAGTGAGTTTTAGAATACCCATCCTCCCTTCATGTCTCTGGGAAAGGCTTCCTCACCTGAAGAACATCAAAGTCTGAGGATGTCTTGCATGTGACTGTGGCATCACTGAGACCTGAAGATAACAAGCAGAGTATGTATGACACAAAGCAATTATTAAATCAGAGAATACTCCTATCTCCACCATCCCTGGTAGTAGTCAGTCATCCAATATCCTCACCCTCCTTCCCCTTCCACAAAAGGCAAACTATAGTTCTTTTGAATAGCTAATTTCTAAACTCCAAGTAAAAGCCCACACTCTCACATCTCCACCAAAAGCACCAATACTCTTTACGAAAGGGAAACCCATTCAACACTGTCAAAGGGAAATCCATACAACACTGCCTAAGTTATGAAGGCTTCCTTAGGCCACTCACCCACCTAAAGTAGCCAGCTCCTTCTCTAGAAGACAAGATGATGTGAGCTCATACTGCTCAGAAGTGACCCCACATCCAGAGTCCAGTTCAGAAAAGTCAATCAGGGAGTAGGTTTTGATGCTGCCTTCCTTATCCTTTAAGGCTAGAGAAGAGGACAGTTAGCTTCTGACAGTCGGGCACCACCATCTAAACACAGCCAAATCTGGACATCCCCTCATAAAGAATTATCCGTTTTCTCCCTCAATTCACATGGGCGCTGGAAAAAACCTAGCTGCCTAGGACTGCCCTTCCAGCATCACCTCCATCTTATTTTTTGCCTAAGTTAGAAAGTGGTTTTTGTATGGTTTCATTGCTGTTATTGTTATTGGGGAAGAAATGGGTGGTGGTGGCAGATATTAGCACTTAGAGACAAAATATCACATGGAGAAAGATCCAAGAGCTGCAGTCCCTCATTGGAGTGGTCTATCTTCCCACTCACCCAAAACCTGGTAATTAGCCCCAAGAAAAATTGTACTCTCATAGAAGGAAGTCAGCAGACTAGGACTGTTCGAGTTCACACAAAAGTCTGAGCTATATGAAAGAAATAAGTGGCAGGGAGGGTGCTCCCTTTCAGGTCAAAGTTATAAATGCTGCCTCAGACTTCCAAGAGAACACAGCTCCCAGTGCCTGACAACTCATGAGTGTTTTTCTTAAAGAAATTCTGCAAAGTGGAAAGCATCCAGAATATGAAAAGTGTGCTACCTCGGGAGACAGGCAACTCTCCCTGTGTGCTGCTGGTGACTGTGCTGGGCACCATGTTCCCAGCATTGACTTGGCCCTCTACCACCTGCTTATACAAGAGAACACCCTGAGTGAGTATGTCATTGGCCTGGAGAATCTCCGCTGCAAAAAAGAAGAGGGAAAACAAATCACTTGGGCTAGTCCACCAACAGTCCCCCAATTCTAGGCTTACTTTAGCTAGTCCTTAGAAAAACTTCACTGACCACCAAAACCTCTGCCCAACAGAACCTAACTACTTCCCCTTCTACTCTCTCCCTCAACCCAAAGAGTAGAACTGACTCTACCCTCTCAAAAGAACTTGTGACTCAGATTAGAGAATAACCAACAGGACCTTCTCAATAAGTTTCTGCCCTTTGGTTTATAGCTGACCAAAATCAGCCAGAATGCCAGACAAGCAGCTTGAAGGAGGCACAGAAAAGAAGCTAGAAACATTGGCACACAGACCAGCAACACATTATCATGGAGACCTGAACATATCTCACATAAAATAGACACCTTCCTCCTCACCAAGCAACTCGTAGAGTTGGAATGCCAACCTCAGAGTCACAGCTTCATTCAGAGACAGTAAAAAGAGGTTTTTCCCATTAAAACAGAATCAAATATCCCTTGCCAATCTTTACCCTGCTGGGTCCTTCAGTCTTTCTTCAGGTTTTCTGTCCTGCTCTTTAGTCTCTAGCTTTTTCTGCTTCTCTTTCAAAAACTTTCAGACCACATGCTAACCTCCACTGAAATATACCTTAAAGCTTCAAGTCAGGTACCCAAACCCCAGTCACCACTATCTCTTATGCTATAGGACCAAAACTCATGTTTGTCTCAACCCCCAGTATGGGACCACATCTGTAGTCCATGTTCCTAACCTTCCAGGGCACTGCTTCAATTAAAACAAAACAAAACCCCTCTGTTACCTAGGGCCTCATCATCATCCACAGTGTCACTGGCAAGCCGGAACAGAGTGGGCCTCAGCTTTTCACACTTCTCATACAGGCCCTGGGGATGACAAACAGACCAAATACCTTAGAGAACTCTCTGTTAATGGCTGTAGGAGAGCAGCAGACAGCATCACAGCTCTGAGCATGAACCCCTTCCAATGCCCAGTGACAGCCTGGATTCTGGAGCTGACAATTCAAACTACACAGAGATGGAAAAGATTCTCTTGCCTGTAACCATTACCCAACACCAACCCCCTCAAGCTCTCATCCCTTAGGATCAATTAGCTGTATATTTCAAAACCAAAACCAGTTATTAGAATCAGAGGAAACAAGCATCTCGACTCTTGCAAAATTGAAGTCCCAAACAGGAACCACCTTGCCCCTTGCACCCTGCATACCACTTTGTTTTGCAACTCTCTAAAGCACTTATCACATAACACTGTACATACAGTTATCTGTGTTTATATTCTATTGCTTACTAGACTGTAAGCAGGGATTGACTCTCATCTAAACTTTGCATATTCTCTCCACAAACCATAAAACCATCGAAACTAAATGTTGTGGAATTATCATAAAGAGCATACTTGGCCCCAAAGAGATAAGAGAAGGCATCTCCTTCAACTACACTACAGAGGCTGGGGAACATGAAAGTGGAACACTGCATAAAACGGTGGTGTCAAATTCAAATAGAAATGGATTCTCTGTGAGCTGTATAATGTTTCATTATCTATGTTCTATTTTTATTTATTTTGTTAAAGATTTTCTAATTACATTTTAATCTGGGTCACACCACACTACAGAGTGGAGCTCATATTTTGACATCTCTGGCATTAATCAACAGATGTTTCTTGATGTCCTGATTGGTTTTAATTTTTTTTCCTCTTCCACTTTTTTTTTTTTGGAGGGGGGAAGGCAAGATAATTTTGGTTAAGTGACTTATCCAAGGCCACACAGCTAGTAAGTTTCAAGTGTCTGGGGCTGAATTTGAACTCAAGTCCTCCTGACTCCAAGGCCGGTGCTCTATTCACTGTGCCACCTAGCTGCTCCCTCTTTTTCTTTGAAAATAAAAAAGTTTCATTATATAGGATAGCTAATTAGGAATTCCAAGAGAAAACACATTCCAGGTTAGGGATGCAGCCTTGTTCAAAGGCACTGGAGACAGAATATTGCTTTCAGGAAATAGTAAGGTTAGTTTGGCTGGACCAAAGATTTTATAAAGAGAAGTAAAGTATAATAAGGCTGGAAAAGCAAACTGGAGTTATGATGGGTTTTAAATGTTAAATGCTTGTTTCAACTTTAAACAAAGGCACTTGCATTTGATCCTAGAGGTAATCAGTAAGAAATCACTGGTATTTCATTAATGTAGACCCGTGTACTTTTGGCAGCTGAGTGGAGGATGGACTGAAAAGAAGAAACACCTGAGATAGGGAAGCCAATTAGGAATCTATTACAATATTCCAGGACAAACCTCGAGAAACCTGGAGACATGAGTGAGGGACCTTAATGCAGCAGTAAGAGCACTTGACTGAAAACTCAGGAAAACTTGGATTCCATGCTCTGACACTCTTGCTATGGGAAATTATAAGGTGTCAGCTTTTCTAGACTTTCTAGACAGTTTTCTCAGCTACAAAATGAGAGTTTGGGACTAAAAGGTCTAAAGACCTTCCCAGTTCTCACATTCTATGAGTCTAATAGAATAATCTGAGACCACTCAGCTCTCTGCACAAGTCTATCCCTAAGAAAAGTCAAATTAGGCCTCACAGTTGCCCTCTCCAAACTTTTCACAACTGATAATACGGAACTGACTTGTAAGAAAGTGGTATCCCATGGAAAGACTCAGCCTTTCAGAGATTTAGGAGACATCTCCTTCAACTGAAACCAAGCCTGAGAAACCATATATCCTGAAACCAAGCCTGAGAAACAAGTGCCCCACTCTTCCCACAGGGCATGACATGGCAATGAGAATATTGGGTTGCAATGGTTCCCAAACTACAGACATGAACCTTAGCCTTTTAGCTACGTCAGTTCATGGCATTTACTGTGTAGCTTTGGTCCCAAATGGGGGAGGACGGGCAATAACTCAACACTGGGTTTACTTTGGGATGATTGCTTTATGTGATACTGAAAAGGGCAAAGGCAAATTATATATCAAAACACACTTCCTCCCTTACACACACCCTTTAATAAGACGAAAGGAGGAAGGAAAAAGCCATCAGACTTTCTTCACTGGAATACGAGCTGAGGGCTTCCCCGTACACATGCTAAAAACACTCCTAGTAGACCTCCTGAAACTAGGGAGCCACATTAAAGAGCAAGGTTATCTGGGTGAATTTGGTGACTGGAAGTCATCCTAGACAAAAGATTCCTAACTCTATGTGTGTGTGTGTGTGTGTGTGTGTGCACATCTGCGTGTGACAAACTCATTTGTCCATCTGGGGAAGCCTATGAGCCTATGTTTTTAAACGCATAAAATAAAATACATAGGGTTCCAAATGAAATCAATTATAATAAATCCAGTTATCAATTTTTGTATAAGTTCATGGACCCCAGAGTAAAAACCCTTACTCTAAACAGAACCGATTTCTCTAAAAAGTTACCCCCACCTCCCTCACTCCCAACTTGCTTAGCCTAATCTAGTACCTGGAGGGCCAACTGCCTCCTCCTAGAAACAAGCTACACAAATTACTCTAACCCTAACCAACGCCCTCATTTAGTGTCTGTAACAAATTCAAATGTTCACTAGCCCCAGTTTCTGGGGTTACCCAGATTTAGGATTACCTGCAGGCTCTTCAGGTCCAGTTGCTCTGGACCCTTTGGCCCCTGACAGTTGCTCAGCATCTCCTTCATCAGTTTTACATTGCTGTGGACTTCCTGGATGGTGCTGATCCTCTTGGACACTTTCTCAGATTTCTCTTGTTCCTTCCAAAGAAATTGAAGAAGAAAGGAAGTGAGTGAGCAGAACATTCTTAGCACTCTCTACATTAAAGGTTCCATCCCTTGTTATTCTTTTTCTGAGCACTGACTGTTCTGTTGCTACTTTAGAGAGATGAGGATGCTAAGTTAAGAGTAACCCACTTGACAGGTTTCCCCCCCCCTTCCCAATCCAATCTTCCTCCTTTTCCTAGAGAAAGGTTACACAAATTACTTTCATCCAAAATTTTCATATTAGATCTGCAGCAAATGTATACTGGTCTTAGATACCAGTATAAACCTATAAGAAGCCACCTAGGGTGAGATGGGGCTGGGAATTAAGGTAAAGGAAAAGGGTCTATGTTCATTCTTTTGAGTAATCTGTCCATCCATACCCCTATACTCATAGCCACCATCCCCTTCTATCCAAGGACCAAACACTGACAGAGGGAGTAAGAGAAGCCAGCCTAGCCATCTTAACATACCAAGGATGTCTCAAATCCAAAGGAAACAAAATACTATTAAAAACTCCAAGTTCTGGACTCTAGAAACTGATTTCCAACCCTGGCCCTATTCCCCCCAAAAGAAGTGAGAAATCTGCTGCTACCCACCTCCTTGATGAGGGTCTTGATTAGTCTGTTGGCTGCCTGTAAATCTTCAGGGTGGTTACTTTTGAGAAGCCTGGTCAGGAGCTGGGGAAGAAATTCCATGAGGATGTGACATAAGACCATAATTGGCCCCCTCTCCCATCTTTTTCTTCCTGTTCTACCCCAATAACCCCACAATGGTTATCTTCTGGGATACCAGACAAAACCAGGGCAGCTCATGGCACAGTGGAATGCTGTGGCTTACTATCGCTGTAGGTCCTGATTCAAGGTTGGGGGAAGGATGACTGCTAGAAAAGTGGAAAAGGAAGAGAATACGACAACAATTCTGCAGATGCCATGGGGGCTGCTCTGAGGATTGACAGACTGGCACTGACATTGCTTGAAAGCCAGGCTCCAGAGGATGTCTAAGAAACAAACCACTGTGTCATTTCCCTCTGTTGTTCCGCTAGGGGAGACATAGAAGTAAGGGGCTGTGCATCCCACCAGGTGAGGTCAGTCAGCTAAGGATGATGAAGGGCAGAGACATCCCTATGCTTCAGTGAAACAAGGCCCTAGGTCTGACCTTTGAGAGCCCCTGAATCTGGTTATTCCCATTCATATCAATGCTGGCTGATAAGAGGGTAATTCTGGGAGGCTCTCGGTAAGGTAAGAATTGATCCAGTCAGACATTGCTTAAAATAAAATCAACAGGCTGATATTTAGGTGGCCCATCCCTCAAGCTGGATTTAAACACACACACACACACACACACACACACACACACACACACACACACACACCACTCTTCTTTTGTCCCTTCCATCAAAAATGTCCTTGATGTGTTCCTTCTAATCTGAATAAAAATACTGAAGTACACAATACTATTTACCTTAATAATTCCTGAACTACCTAGCTCCCTGCACAGCATTATTCCCCTCCTCCTCCTAAATGGTCTAGAGATGACTCATCTGCTATAGAGGTTTCCCAGGAGCCCCAGTGTGCAGGCTGATACACACACAGAGCTCTACTCAAGCTCCCTTTATGCAAAGCTCTTTCGAAATCACTACATTATCTCCAGAAGCCAGCCCCCTTCCTATCTCTTGCATGAGTTCACAGGGGCTTAATGACCACTGAGTTGGATGGTTGAGGATCTTAAAGAAGGCCACAGGGGCCTGTAGCCATAGCCCATAGACAATCTATGAAAAAAACCTTTATGTGTGTTACCTGTCAGTCAGTCCATGGAGAAGAAAGGTTAACCCTCCAGGGCAAGGAAAGGTATAGGGAAAGGGTATTAATTACCTTTGATTTTTCTTCATCAGCATCAAAGATGGAGCTCTTGGGCCTGGGAGAAGGTGGGGGTAAGATTTTGTCCACTGGTAATTTGGGGTCTTGCTTAATGATTCCTGAAACATGCAACACCTAGATTTCAAATGCTGCCTCTACCCAGCCCTCATGGGGGTCTTGGCTCAGACTGAATCCAAGAATCTTATAGTGAAAGAGACCTCCCTCTGGGAAGAATCTGAAATTCCTAGTCCCTGGTGTCCTGTAAGGGACAGATAAGTACATTTTCTAGGTAGGACACACCCAGAACAGGGAGAAGCATGCAGTTCTAAACTGTCTTTGAGTGAAATCCTATGTATCAGTATGAAGGAAGGGGCCTGGGTGCTTCAGAAGAGTCAGTGACTCTTCAGAGATACAACAAGGTTAACTGAATAGTCAGGATGAAGCCTCGCCCTGAGCCCAGCTAGCATTGCACTGCACACACCCAAAGTCACATTGGTCTTCTTAGGGCAAATATGTCACATCCTATATATAAACACCCCTGAATCCAACAATCAGTGAATGGTTCCTGACTAATCTCCCAAAATCTGTATCAGGAGGGAGACAGAGAAGGGAAAGCCAAGTTCTTAACTTAAACTCAAAACAAATGAGGATGTAACATAAGCTAGACCTTGTTTCTTCAGCATATGATAAGCATCTCGTATTTTGATATCCTCTGGAAACCAAACTGTCCAACTGAACATTATTTCAATAATTCTTGATTTGACTTTCTCTGTGGTCCAGGATCCAAGATACTGAAAGCAAAAAGCAGAAAGATGGAATTTTATACCATTAAGAGAACTGAGAGATAGTCTAGTCCAAAACCTTTAGTAAAATAAAACCAACAAAATTTAAGTAATATAGTCAACCTCAGATCCCTGGGAGCCCCAGAACTGTTTCCCCCCTGCCCTCCAAGTCTCTTGGCTATCGAATCCAATACTACACAATACTACCAGGTAAATGCTAAGCAGTAGAAACTAAGTTTCAGATATAAGTCCTAAAGTTGAACTACATTTACTGACTATTTACTGTACAGGTAGGACTCTAGGCTCAGGGGCTTCACTGCCTCAGGATGGGTTCATTCTCTAAACCCAACCTCACTTAATCAGAGTTATACACTCCACTGATTGAAAAGGATGCCCATTAAGATAGTAGGAAAATTAAGGCAGAAGCCAAAAGGGAAGAAGATGAATAGTCAAAATATGGGCAATAGACTAGGTGGGAAGACACTGACAAGGCTGAAGTTGAAACCTAAGTCTGCATCTGTCACCCAGATCATAGCATCCATCCAAGATAAAGAACTCCTCTCCTCCAAGTACCTCTTTGTGGGGGAGAAGGTCACACACAGCAGGAATTATAATCACAATTCATTACTTCCAAAGATTTCCCCTACACAGTCAGATCACAACTCTCCCATGCTTCAGTTGATGATCTAATGAGTTGCCTTGGCCAAAGGTGCCCCTTTGGTGATGGGCCTCTCCAAATTTAGCTAACTTGATCCTCAGACAATAGGCATACAGTCCATCATCCAGGCTGCTTAGGGCCTTTACATTTTTGTAGGACCTGCTAAAATTTATATTCCACTAATACAGCCTTTAAAAACTCAGGGTCACCTCCACGGCACAATACCTTGTTGGAGGGGAACTTTAGTGTTAAAAAGGGATAAACTGGAAGATGAAGCAAATAGAGGTCAGCTGCTTGTCCATTTTTTTATGTAATAATAATAGCAACTCTTGCTGGTAAAGGGCCTTATACTCTCCTCAAAGCATTTCCACATACAAATCATCATAGGCGAGGTGTCAGGATTTGTCTTCCAGCCTCAGCCTCTCTTCAGGGAAGGGAACGTAATCCTGAGCATCCTATCCTTCCAGAAAGCAAACAGATGAGGTGTCCCTGGGAAGTACTCACTTTTGGAGAAAGTACTTTGATCAGCTCATTCAGAAAACGGAACTTGGCCACCTCTCCATGGAATTTCTTTCCACAATAGTTCATGCATACCTCCAGCACCTAGGAAAACCCAAGCAGCTCTCAGCACAAGAAGAATGCACATCTCCTGGGTTCCTACCCATGGAGCCACAGATGGGCAGCTGCAGGTAGGACAGCATCTGTTGGTCGTCTAATTCAAATTACCCTCCTTCAGGAAGCCCCATGAGAAACAGCTATGGAAGTCAAGAAGGAAAGTAGGTTGTTTCTCCAGGTGCAAGAATTTCCCAGGAATCTTATTGAACTTAGCCCCATTAGAAGGAAAGGAACAGAACCAATGCAGCCCAATTCTAATCTAGAAAGGGTTCCCCATCTAGTCTCTGCCTTGGCCATACCCAATATCCAACAAGACCTCTGGGGCTCAACTTTCAAGTCATGAAAATAGTGTCATTTTTAATAATAGTGCCATTTCCAGGCTGATGTCTTAAAAAATAAAAATGCGATGCTCATATTGGTATCACTATGATGGCTGGGTTTTGCGTCATTTTATTAAAGCTTCAGTGTTTGTGCTTGTGTTCTAGGGCAATCCTACGGGAAGCATAACATTTTAAACTGAACAAATAAAATCCGTTTCCATGGCAGCACTTCAAGCAAAGGAGATCAGAAGTGGAATGGCTTGTTTTGTCTGTGGAATCCTGCAGAGCTCAGGTCTTTCAAAACAGGGAAACCAAACCAAACACTGTGAACACAATCTTTATAATTTCTTCTGGGATAAGGGACTAACATTTTTATAAAAACTTGAGGCTTCTAACAGCCTTTTACAAGACCCCAAAGCAGCAATTCTTCCCCAACCAAACCTGCCCCTCTTCGGAATTTCCCAGTTACTGTCAAGGGGACAAATCACAACCCACTCAGGTTTGTACCCTTGGTGTGATCTTCTATTCTTCTCTCTCACCTACCCAATATACCCAATCTGCTGCCAAATCTTGTCATTTCTTTCTCTACAAGAGTTCTGACATACATCTCTCTCCTTTTCACTTATACAGCAGTAACGCTAGTTAAGGACCTTTTCACTTTTCTCAGACTACGGCAAAAGTCTTCAAATTTGTCTCCCTGCCTCCTGACTCTCCCCACTTGAATCAATCTTCCACTCAGCTATCAAACTGATCTTCCTTAAACAGCTCTTACCATGCCACTCTACTATTCAATAAACTCCAGTGGCTCCCTATTACCTGATTACAAGAGCAAATATAAATTCGTCTGGCTGACTCTTAGAGCTCTTTATAACCTGGCCCCTTCCTATTTTTCCAGTCTTCTTATATTTTGCTCCCCTTCATGTAACTCTACAGACCAGCTACGACAGCCTATTTGTAAGCCCTCCAATAGAACACTCTATCCCCCGTTTCTGTGACTCTGCACTGCCTGACCCCCTCACCTACAATGCTCTTCGCCCTCATCTCAATCTCTAAGCTTCTGGCTTTTTTTAAGCTGCAACTCAAATCTCACCTTCTATAGACCTTTCTTAGTGCTAGTGCCAAGCCACCTAAGGTTACCTTCCATCTACTCTGTATTTATCTTGCATGTTCTGATTTACATATGGTGACTCTCCTCCCCTTTATACCTTGAACACAAGAGAAAGAATTGTCTTTTGCCTTCCTTTATATTCCCAGTGCTCAGCACAGTGCCCGGCACTTTTCAAATGGATTGCTGTTTGGTAGACTGACTCTGTTCTAAACATTAACATTTCATAACTGAGTTGTATACAACTGTGAATCGGTGATCATATAATCACAGCTTTATTTAGACTTAGAGTTATATTATATTATTATTGTTGGCACTGACTTTAATGGCCATGTCAGATCATGTCTTATATGTACACACACACACACACACACACAATTTACATATAGATGAGATTAATGGACCATGAAGTGAACTAAACCAAATGATTTCTAAATGACTAACTACTAAATCAAATAATTTCCCCATCAACTCCAGGATACTGTGGGAGGTTTTCAAACACTTGAGTACTGTTATTATCATGACTTCTCCAAACCTTTCTTTTCTTCTGTTGGTCCAAGTCCCTCTTAAAGCGTGACAACCAAAACTGGACACAGTACTTGACAGATATCAAACTTATATATCACATTAAAATTTGCAAAGAACTTTTACTTATACATATTATCTTACCCAGGCCTTAAAACAAGTATCTGAGACATGTACCACATCTATTATTGACCCCATTTTGCAGACAAAGAAAAGTCGAGTGACTTGCCCAAGGTCACATGACTATTGTCAGAGGCAGGGCTCAAACTCAGGCCTTTCCAACTCCAACTCCAGTATCTAACCACTATGTTATGCCATCTTTCAACTATCATTTCCCACGATATAGACAGCATGCTTGTAGTAATCTAGAACAATTAATGTATTTCCTCTTCCTACCTCTTCCTACTCCCAAGTGAAAATGCATTGGTGTTTTTAACATCTATCACATTACTGGCTTCTAAGTGTATGGTCAACTAATGCCTCTAAAACTATTTCAAATGAACTGCCATTTACCCAGGTCTCTCTCACCATGTAACTATGCAATTCATTCTTTTTTAACTGAAACACAGGACTTGATATTGTTATTATACTCCATCTTATTGGTTTCAGTCCATCATTTCAGCCTGTTGAGATTCACCAGGACTTTGTTCCTATCTTTGTGACTTTGGGCAAGTCAATTTCTCTGGGCCTTGAGCTCTTCATTTATTGATGAAATTCATACTACACAGTCTCCAAGGTCTTTTTTGACTTTAAACCTGTGATTATCACTATGTGTCCCAGCTTGGTATCATCTGAAAGTTAGATAAGCATATCATCTGTGTCTTCAAGGCACTAGTCAATCAGTCAACTGAAAACATCTATTATGTGCCAGGCACTGTTCTAAGCTCTCAGGATACAAAAAAGGTTAAAAAAAAAACAATAATAACAAAACAGGCACTTCTCTCAAGGAACTCACAGAGTAATGGGGGAAACAATATGCAAGCAACTAGGTACAATCAAGATATATATATAGGAGAAACTGGAGATAATCTGCAGAGGGAAGGCATTGGCATTAAGGGGGATCAAGAGAGGAAGAGGAAAAGGGAGGGAAGGGGGAGGGAGGGAGAGAGAGAGAGAGAGAGACAGAGGGAGGGAGGGAAAGAGGGGAAGAGGAGAGGGAGGGACGGAGAGAGAGAGAGAAAGAGAGAAGAGAGAGAGAGAGAGAGATAGGGAGAGTGTTCCAGGCAGGAGCAACAGTTATAGAAAATGTCGTAAGTTGAAAGATGAAATATCTTGTGCAAAGAAGGGCAAAGAAGCCAGTGTCACTAGATGACAGAGTACATGGAAAGGACCAAAATGTAAGAAGACTGGAAAGGTAGAATGGGTCCAGGTTACAGCAGGGTTTAAAAACCAAAAAGGAGCATTTTGTATTTAACTGAAAATGACAGGGAGCCACTGGAGTTGACTGAATGGGGAGGAATGTGTATGTGACATGCCCAGATTTACCCTTTCAAAAGATCAATCTGACAACTCAGTGGAGAAATGAACCTGAGTGGAGAGAGACTCGAGGCAAGGAGACCAACCAGCAAGTTACTGCAACAGTCGAAGAGTGAGGTGATGAGGACCAGCACCAGAATGGTAGCCATATGAGAAGAGAGATGGTGACATACAGAAGAAATGTTAGGAAGGTAGGACCGACAGGACTTGGCAACTGACAAGATATATGGGGGAAGGGTGAGAGGGAGGAGTCAAGATTTAGATAGATTCAGAGCCTGGGTGACTAGGAGGGTGATGGTGCCCTTAATAGTAATGGGGAAGTCAGGAAGAGGGAAAGGCCTGGGAGGAAAGATAAGGAGTTCAGCTGTGGACGTACTGAGTTTAAATGTCTGTACTGAGTTTAAATGTGTAGGAGACATCTGGTTTGAGACGTCCAATTGGAGCTGGATATATAAGGCAGGCAGGGTATGTAAGAGACAGAGATGTGAGACTGAGGGTCAGCAGAGAAGTTAAGAACGGACAAATAAATCTGAGAATCATCTACATAAAGATGACAGCTGAATTCATGGGAGCTGATCATCTAGTGACCTGGATCCAGGAAAGAGTTATTTATGACTGTGACTGTCTATGTCTTTACAGCAGATAAAAGCATGGCTGGCACTTGGTTTAGTGAGTAAAGATGAGCAAGGTGTCTTTTTGTATGTCTGTTTTCTTTTGTGGATGGAATCCCTCAGAAGTATGTCCCTCTCAGTACTGGGATATGTGGTATGTAATAGGGTTTTTCCTTACCCAAGGCTTTGCTGCCCCTCCCTAAGAATAGCTAGCCCAGGGAATCTCCAGATCCTCTCTCTCCCTCCCTCCCTCCCTCCACCTCTCTCTCTCTCTCTCTCTCTCTCTCTCTCTCTCTCTCTCTCTTTCTCTCCCCCCGCCCTTCCTTCCTTCCCAGAATTCTTGATTGGCCAGATCTTCCTTTCTCTCTTCCTAGCCCTGTCTCTTTGCCTTGCATGACTGATAGGGCAAGCACGAAGGCACCTACTGAAAGCCAGGACGGGTTAAGTAGAATCTTCCCCTCCTCCATCTAGTGTGAAAGCATCTGGTCCTGTTCTTTAAAGAGCTAGGCCTGAGAATGTGAAGCCTTAGGCTTGGATCTCCCCTCCCTCTCCCCTCACCCCACATCCTGCTTTCCCTTTCCCCCCAAAGCCTGGAAGTCTGAATAGCTCCCTTTAGGAAAGTCAAAGGGGAGCTCATCAGCCACCAGACAGAGTCTCTAGTGTCCTTTTCTCCAATGCTGAGGGGGGAGGGGAAAGGCCTTGCAGGGAGAACCAGGCTCCAACTCACTGTTAAGGCATGAAGAGCTTCCCGCTCCTGTGGGGACTGGATCTTGTGGGCCAGCAGCCAAGGTGCATGGGATGGGCTGAGGAAATAGAAACAAGACAAGACTAGGCATGGGCTGAGAAGTTCCCTTTAGACAGAGGGAGAAAAGGGGAGGGGGCGTGGCTTGTTATACATGAATCTTCTGATCCTGCAGCTGACCTAGGAACCCCAGAGAAGCTGGCCAGAAGCGCAGCACAGCGGTCATCATGCACTTCCTCCCCCTCATCCCCACCACCAGTAGTAAAAAAAAAGATCTAAATTGTTCTAGGCAGTTCTGATGAGGTTGTGAGAATGTCGTTACATTCTACATGCAGCACTGGATTTGTGGATTTCTGGATTTCCCTGAACACAGTGCATCACATAACTGCCTCTATCAAAAGGAGCAAGAAAGAGATGACTCCAGCAAGACCGGGACACATTAGCAGCACAGTGCTTCTATGCTGGGTTCTGTTTGCATACCAAAGAAGGAACCAACTGTTGGAGTTGGATATGCAAGGCAGGCATGGAAAAGGCTGAGTCAGTCTGAAAAGGAGAGCTTCCTCTTCCAGTGTCATGAGCATATAATGTGACCAAGAAAGAGACAGAGGTGGGAAACCCAGCAGGAAGCACTCCAGTCACAGCATAAGCCTCCACAGGAGGGTGGGGTCCAAGAAGATCATCAGGAATTCCTACTAACTTTTTATTTTACAAAACAAGGGGGGGAGGGGCCTGAACCTGTGGCATTCTCAGAGAATCCAATTTCCTTTCCCTGCCTCCATCCTTTTAAAAAAAATGCCACTATGGGCTCCAAGAGGGAGAGCCGGAAAGCAAAGTTCACTTTGTTCTTTTAAAGACATAATCCCTTATGAACACCAGCCTTAGCTCACCCCGATTGCCTTCTCATACCATGTTCATGAAGGTTCCCATCCCATCTCTTCTCTTTGCCCTTCACAACCCCTTCCCCTTGTCTCTGCCCCTCATCTCACAGCAAGGACCCCAAAAACAACCTAACAAAATATTTGCCCCTTTAAGTTTTAGGGTCCTCAATGTCTGAAGCATTAAATATTTCTGTGTGTCTATCACCACGTCCATACAAGATTACAAGAACTAGTGAGGCAAGAATGTACGAGATTAATCTTACCCATCAGGGTCAGTATTCACCCGGTCACAGAAACACTGGATACATGACCAGTTCTCCTCAGGCATGCTTGGATCTGTGGCTTTATCTGCCAAGAAAGAAGAGTGGGAGAGGGAGAAGATAAGAAATAGAGAAAATAGGTGATGAACAGAGACTCAATGAGCTCTCATGTTCCCAAAGCAGCCCTTTGGCAAGTTATGAAAGGAGAGATAATCATTTGGCATGTGATACTGAGATTCACAGTGGAGCTACTCAAACATCGATGTGATACAAACTCAAGTTAAGCTAACTGTCTTGAAACCACTTTCATTTTTGGCAGCAAAGTAAGAGTCATAAGTATCTTTTTCCTTCACACTTCAGGTGGGTTTCCAGTCCTTAGTGTAAGATATGTACAGTCTCCATCTTCAATAAAACTGTATCATCTATTTTTCTGTTTATAAGCCATTTTCCCCATCAGATCTAATTCCATTTTTATTTTTTGTGAGCAAGATGTATGATACAAAGGACAGAGAGTAGGCCTCAAAGTCACTAAGACTTGGGTTCACATTTTACCAATGAAACATACTGACAGTGTAACTTCAGGCGAGTCACTTACTTAGACTTTTAATAGCCTTGGTCAGGGGTTCTCCAAGTGTGGTCTGGGGGTACCTGAGACCTTTTCAGGGGGTCCTTGACATCAAAACTGTTTTCATAACAGCATTGAGACATATTCATTTCAAATACACTAAATATCAACAGATACGATCTACATAAACAAAAGCTCTCTGGGGATTTTCAATAATTTAATATAAAGGGATCAGATGAAAAAGCTTGAGAACTAATGCCCTAAGGAACTTTCTAAGACACTAAGTTAAAAAACAATTGTTATCTGCAATGGTATAGGGAGCTCCTTATTCCAATGAAATCACAGATCTAATCCAACTTTTAAAAATAATTTTTATGTGTCTTTTGTTTGTAGAACATAGCCACTTCTGAAAGGATTGTCGCCTCCTCAAAATAGAACCCTCTGTCAAACCAGAACACCCTATACCAATGGCTCTTTAGGTGGAGGGAAGGATATTTTGGGACAGGAAGAAGATGTACAATTACAATAAAAAATATCACTAAAGATTTTTAACTGTTAGGCTCTGGATAGGGAAAAAAACACTCAACTCAGTGACCATGTATACCATATTTGGTCCTAGAGGTCCCTACCATCTCTCTTTGGGGTAGCAGGGTAGAGTATATTTCATTATCTGTAATCCAGGACAACGCCAATTTTGACAATTTGGAATGGAGTCCCAGATCTAGTCCCTAGCATATGTTTAACAGTAGCCAAGTTAACTCCAGTTTTCTTAGAAGTAAAATGTGGATTATTTTACTTCCACTACCTGTTTCAGAGACTAGTTATGAGGAAAGCATTTCATCAAGTGCTACATAAATGCAAACTAATATTTCAAAAAGGTGTCCTAGAAAATCACATTTGGGTATCTTGTGGTCACCTGGAAATGAATTTACATGCAAGTAAGTATGTTTGTGGGACTGAGCTGAACCTCCCCTGTCAAACCAGCTCTTCTTCCCAAATGCCCTACCAATAATCCTCCAGGAAATGACCAGGCCATCAGCAGGGCAAAGACAAAGTCCTAGGTTAAAATTTCTATTCCTCTATTTACTAAATATGACTTTGGAGAAATTACTTAACCTCTAAGGGACTCAGTTTCCTCATATGTAAAATGAAGGGGTGAACCAGATGACCTCAGATGGCCTTTCAAACCTTTTAAGTTTATAATCTTTGATTCCTCCCTCTTCATCCTTTCTATTAAGTCCGTCATAACCACTTGTAGTCACTTCTTCCCTCAAAATGTCTCCGTCACTTGGTTATTCACCTCTTTTACTCAACTCCCACTATAACTATCAAAGCAATCCCCAAGAGGATGCAGACCCCAGGAGAAAGCACAGTCACCTACCATATAACAACAAAATGAACATACAGACTATGCCGAAAGGGCTATACAATTGTGCATAACCTTTGATCCAGCAATACCATTTCTAGGTCTGTATCCCAAAGGGATCACAAAAAAAGGAAAAAGGAGCCACATGCACAAAAATATTTATAGCAGCTTTTTTTGTGGTGGTCAAGAATTGGAGATTGAGGGGATGCCCATCAATTGGGGAATGGCTGAACAAGTTGTGATATTGGAATGTAATGGAATACTACTGTGCTATAAGAAATGATGAACAGATGAACTTCAGAGAAACCTGGAAAGACTTATTTGAACTAATGCTGAGTAAAGTGAGCAGAAGGAAGAAACCATTGTATACAGTAAACAGCAACACTGTGCCATGATTAGCTTGGACAGACTGGACTCTTCTCAGCAATGTAATGACAAATTGTATACAAAGACAGTTCAAAGACTCATGATGGAAAATGCTATCCACATTCATAGAAAGAACTATGGAGTCTAAATACAGAACGAAATATACTATTTTCACCTTTTCAAAAAATTTTTCTGTCTCATGATTTTTCCCATTTGTTCTGATTCTTCTTTCACAGCATGACTAATGTGGCAATGTGTTTAATATGATTATCCAAGTATAACCTATGTCAGATTACTTGCTGTCTTCAGCAGGGTGACTAGAAGGAAGTAAAAAAAAATTTTGACCCCAAAATCTTATAAAAGTGAATACTGAAAAAACAAAAAATTTTTAAAGATTAAAAAAAAAAAAAATGAACATCCACACTATGAATTGTTCCAACCATTGTGGAAAGCAATTTGGAATCATAGCTAAGTAACCAAATATCTTTTGATTCCAATGCCAGACACATACACAAAGAGGTCAAAGATAAAAAAGAAAAGATGTCCCATATATAACCAAACATCCTCAGCAGCACTTTTTATGATCGCAGTAAGTTGGAAACAAGGTGAATGAATACCTGTTATTTGGTGCGTGACTAAATTGAGTGTGGTACACAAATGTAATTAAGTATGAATGCACATTCATAACAAACTATAAATATGAATACAGAGAAATATGGGAAGACATAGGAACTAATAACACAAAGTGAGATAAGCAGAACCAGTAACCTATTTACTCAACAACTATAAAGATGTAAATGGAAATACCAACAACAATGTAAATTGTTTAATTTTAAGGATCAAGGGGAAGCAAAATTAAAGAAACAATTCAACTCCCTTCTTTACAGGTGGGAAACATGGATGTGTATCTGCCAGACTTACTTAATAAATTCATTTTGCTGAACTGTTTCTTTACTTTTTGTTTTTTTGTTACAGGTTGGGAAGGTACAGGAAAAAGGGATATATTTGGAAAAGATATCAATTTTTCAAAAATCAAAATCTAGGGCAGTGTTAAAAAGAAAAAGAGAGGAGAAAAATGCTGTGAAATAAATATTTCATCATGGCTATGGCAGAACCTGCATTCAGTATAATGAGTATCTTCCTTGTCATCAGAACAGTCAAGTCTACCAAATATAGTGTTTTCCAGCACTGTCTAAGGGAAGGACAGAGAAAGAGGATTAAAAAAAAGTCTTTCTAATTCTCTTTTAAGATTTCAAAGACATTTAGAAAGTCTCTAAATGATAGGAGCTCTCCAGAATCTTATCGGCAACACATTTACAAACTTAGGGATTGCTTTGATAGTGGCAATGTCTCATCTTACTTCTGTAAGAGCTTAAAATTATTCATTTTAACACTTATTTGGTTAAGATCATCCATTGTGTTGATTCTAATTTACTTTCTTTTTTTAATTTTTAAAATTTGTTTTTAATTTTTGTTTTCAGTTCCAAATTTTCTCCCTCCTTCTACCCCCTCATTGAGAAGGCAAGTTAAAAATACAAAGTCATGAAAAACATATTTTTCACGTTTAATTAGTTTTCAAAGACTGGCATTTTCTCGCCTAGCCCAGAAATTCTTACGCCTATTTGGAGCTTGCAGCCACCTGTAATGTACCAACTATACCACCATGTACACCCAGTATGGAACCTATCTCTCCAGCCTTTTCTTCTCCCACTATTCTACTAGGTTCTCTCCTGCACAGGTCTCCTTTCCTCCACGCACACAATGCAAGCTCTCAATCACCTTCTGCCTGGACTATTACAGTTAATTGCCTTTTGGTTGGTCTCAGATATGTATACATATATATATATATGTATGTGTATGTGTATGTGTATATGTATATTATCTTTCTGGGCAGTTAGATGGCACAGTGGGATAGAATGATGGGCCTAAAGTCAGGAAGACTCACCTTCCTAAATTCAAATCTGGCCTCAGACACTTACGTGCTGTGTGACCCTGGGTAAGTCACTTCACCATGTTTGCTTCAATTTCCTCATCTGTCAACTGAACTTGAGAAGGAAATGGCAAACCACTCCAGTAACTCTGCCAAGTAAACCCCAAATGAGATCACAAAGAGTTAGAGGGGACTGAACAACAACAGAGTCAGAATGTTTTGGTTCAAATCCCAGTCCATCTACTTACTACCTATGTGACCTCGGGCAAATCACTTTATCTCCAGTTTCTTTATCTGTACAATGAGAGAATTGGATTAGACGATATCTTCTTTAATACTTTCAGCTCTAAATCTTAAAATCCTCTAGAGATCGGGAGACAGGGAGTTATTGAGTACCAGACTGACAAGGTTAGACTTGTTCTTTAGGAAAATCACATTAGCCCTCAATGTCCAAACAGTCTGTTCATTTCATCTATTGTTAATGAAAACAGCATTAAAAAGGATATGTAAAAGGGGAGAGGAGAAGCACACAGTAGCTGGAGAACAGAGAAGAATGCTAGATTTGAAATCTGAGTACTGAGGACTCAAATCCTCACTGTCACTTAATATCATCTGGGCAAGTCACTTCCATTCTTCTACTGGGCCTCAGTTTCTTCATCTGTAGAATAAAGTCTGGCAGTCAGTCAGTAAATTTATTTATTATTAAATAAGCCCTGAATATACAAAAAGGCAAAAAAAAAATTCCTTACAATTTAATGGGGGCAGACAAGGAGCAAATAAGTATCAACAACCTATATACAGGATAAATAGGAAATAAATAAGGGAAGAGAAGACACTGGAATTAAAAAGAGAAATTGTAAAAGGCTTCCTGTACAAGATGGGATTTTAGGACGTGCTTAAAGGAAGTCAGGTAAATCAGTAGATCAGTAATTCTCAACCTGTGGGTTGCGACCCCTTTGGGGTCGAAAGGGGTCACCTAAAACCATCAGAAAACACATATTTCCGATGGTCTTAGGAAGCAAGACCCCACTGCTCTGTCTCCAGGCAGTTCCGCCCATATGCAGATACACCCAAACATTAAAGGGCTGCAGCATTAGGAAGGTTGGGAACCACTGCAGTAGACTGAGAAGAGGAAGGGAAAGCACACCAGGCATGGGAGATAGCCACAGAAAATGCTAAGAGTTAGGAAGTCGAATGTCTTTTCCATAGAGTAGCCAAGAGGCAAAGGTCACTGGACAGAAGAATACCAGTCTGTTGGGGGCTGGAAAGGTAGAGTAGACTAGGTTATGAAAAATTCTGAATGTCAAACAAAAGCCACAGGAGTTTACTGAGAAGGGGAACTAGATTAAAGTATCATTAAGGTCCCTCCCAGCTCTAAAAACTAAGAACCTGTGATCTTGCCTGTAGTGGATTTAGCATAAGAGTGATATATCTGCTTGGTAAAAGCTTTGTAAAAGAAACAGAAAGGAAAAATAGTGTGGAACTTTGATGACACTGGCCCCAAAGGCCTAGGACCGAAAGCTAAAGGAAGCAGCACAGGAAGAGGTACTTCCGTTTTTTAAAATAAAAAAAAAAACCTTGAGAAATTCAGACCTGCAGATGACCGACCATACCAAGGTCCAAACGTTTCAGCAAAGAAAGAGAATCCAAACTGAAAACCAAAACCAGTCTGTCTGAGACATTTTTTTTAAAAAGAGACAGCTATGCCTCACATCAAGTGAAGTTTATTATTAGTCAAAATAGAGCCCCTTAAGTCTCCAGCTCCCTAGAGATTCTTTTATTTTGTTTCCTTTAGATACAATCAATTATTCCAGGGTGAAGCAAGCATTTAAATGGCTAAAAAGAGAATTTTGGAGGCCTAAATAGCAAATACCCCGAATAGCTGACTCCAGGGGTTGATCTGAATTTGTTCTTGACAGAAATAGACAGCTGAGTTTCTGGCCCCATCTTCCCTGGGCTTTGGGGTTCAAACCTCATCTTACTGTAGCCATCTACTGCTGCTGCTCCAGCAACCTTGGTCTCTCCCCTCTCCTACCCCCAAGTCCAATTAACTTATAACTTCTTTCCAGGAGGTGAGTTTTGGAAGCATGTGAGCCACATCAGACCTACTACCTCCATCATAGCCTAGTTTCAGTCACTCTCCCATGACAGTAGCGGAGATGGATTTGAGTGGTACACAGCAGCCACAGAATGTTATCTGATGCCAAGGGGTCCTGAGGCAAAGCTAAGGGGTCAGGCAGGACAGAGCTACTGCAGAACACAAGACGCCTCTCCCTAAAGGTTCTCTTAGGATTTATGGCACTGAAATGTTACCCTGACAGGTATACCAGATCTCTCAATTTGCCACCAAGACTCTTTCCTTGGTAGGCAGGCAGTGGTGGTCCAGGACTGCTGGAAAATTTAAACTCTCATTCCCAAGGATGTGTTCAAATGACAGGATTGTTAGTCTAGCAGGCAATCCTCCAGGCTTGTGTCTGGTGGTTATAAAGAAGGAGTTTGTGTCTCAGTGCCCAACAGAAAGGACCTGATCACATAGCTCCCACAAAAAAAGTCAAGCCATTTCACAATGGTTATTGAAGGCAAGGAAGCTAACTTGATACTGATTGTGCAGAATCCAAAGATAAATACTCTAGGGACAGGGAAGAGTCTCTCTGGAACATGGGAGTAGCCCACACAACTAACCAAAATACCGATGAATCCACCAAAACAAGAAGTATGCATTCAGTAAATGTATCATACCAATGTAAGATTTCAATATGAGGCTGAGAGAAAAGTTCACATACAAACAATCATCATTAAAAATGCAATATTCACTAAGTCAAGAAGACTCAAAATCCCATTTCACACATTTATTAGCTATGAATATCCCTGAGCTGATTTCAAGCCTCATCTATAAAATGAGAATAACATCTTTTAAGAACTGAACTCCACAGGACTATATTGAGCCTATATACATATATATGTATATCTTTATATATATTATATTAATATTAATTAATATATCAACATATATAATAATATATTAATATGTAATTAATATATTATACATATACACACACATATATATATATATACACACACACATACATGACACTTTACAAACCTTAATGCACCATATTAATGTCAATTATTAGTAGTATTATCACCATCACTACTCTCCATCTAGGACATGAGCTGTCAGCTTGTATGTGAGGATCTAGGTGGCAGAGTGGATAGAGTGTGAGGCCTGAAATCAGAAGACTCATTTTCCTGAGTTCAAATCTGGTCTCAGACACTTACTAGCTTGTGTGACCCTGGTCAAGTCACTTCACCCTGTTTTGTCTCAGTTTTCTCATCTGTCAATTGAGCTGGAGAAAGAAATGTATCTTTGCCAAGAAAACCCCCAAATGGGGTCACAGACTTAGACAGGACTGAACAAAGTACTGAAAGTACTGAATTTCATCCCCTAGGCTCAGGCAGTGTTACCAAGAAGGAGGGAGTATCACAAGGAGTAGGTGAGATTATGGGGTAAGAGGTACGAAATTCAAATAATAGGCACTTAATAAATGCTTATTGACTGCCTTGGGAATTGATGGAGATTAGACTACTTGTCCTTGATCCCAGGAGGCAAAATTAAGACTTAGAGGTGGAAGTCAGAGAGATGGAGACTGGTTTGGTTTAATATAAGGAAGAAATTACTTATAATTAGTGTTGCACCTACATGAAATGGACAGGGAAGGTCATGACCTCTCCAGTGCAGCCACAGTAGATATAAAGATGACTCAAGTCTAGCCTCTGACACTTAAGCAGCTAGCTCTCTGATTCTGGGCAAGGCGCTTAACCTGCCAATGCCAATGACCCAGGCAACTCTAAAACGAGAGGTTACAGGAACAGCTGCCATCTGCATGGATAATCTCCTCACTAGGAATTCTCTACATAGATGAAGCCACAGGTCCAAACCAAAAAAAAAATTCTTTATGATGAGGGTCAAAGGAAATGGCTTATATTGTAAGGTAATGAGTCAAAAGGCCAAAAGCTCTTTTTTTTTTTCCTGAGTCTTCCAATTTCACCAAAGCTGGACATGTAGCAGCCACTTAAGTGCCAGGTGCCACTACTGATTAACACTGGAGTTCTGACCAGCTCCATTTCCTACTTGGGCCAATTCATCCTTCCCAGCTGGTGGCCAATGGCTACCAGGTCTCACTATATTGGTACTGGACTTAATGAGGACACCTGATCAGCTTTAGCTCCAAGGCAGCTCAAGTGATCCATCCATCCCAATAGCAGGGATTACAGGTATGGGTCACGGTGACTGCTTAACAACCACTTTTAAAAAATGGTGTAGTCAGTTGGAGAAGGTGACCCTATAAAATCCTTTTCTAACTCTAGGATTCTATAGATATCCTAAATTACAAAATCTTGCCAGACGTTTCTTGCAGGTAACAATCAGGCCCAGATTCTGAGGCTGGAGTTCAGAGCTGGAAGGATTAAGAAGCCAGTAGCTGCTACTAAACAACACACCCATATCATCTCCAGTATCTGCATACAGCAGCTTCAATCTTCCCAGTCATGCCAAGCTAAAACTTCTGCCTGAGGGTGAAATTTGAAGGAAGGGGGTGGGAAGAGAGTAAAATGGGTTCCTTAGGGCAAAGACAGACAACTCAAGGTTACTTCAGGGTCACAGGATCAGCTAGTGCAACTTCTGAGTTCTGGAATATGGTGACTCTTACAGCCTAGCACTGAAAGAGAGAAAGCACACCCAAGGAAAAGGAGGGTTTAGCCTGAATTCCATCTGAGCTCAGCCTTTCATCACTCCTGGTTTGTTTTGTTTTAAAGGTAATAAGTAATACGCCTGAGAAGTATTCATCAGTCCTAAAACTCTGTTTAAGTGTAATCGCTATGGGAAAGAGGTGACATTTAACTTTCACAATGTAATAGAAAAGCATTAAAATATGTAGTTAAGAATCACGAAGCCAATATTCTAGTACTAGTTCTGCTACCAAACAGGTTTGTGACCTTGGACAAGGGGGTTAGCGGGGAGAGGACTGGGGAAGCGATGATTTGAACCATAACAGTATTCCTGAATCAGAATCGTCTTCAATGACCAATATGTACCTAAAAAAAAATTCCCTTTACACCCTAACTGAGGGCAAAGTTCCAAAAAGGCCTATTTTCCAGGTATCTGACTACCAGAAAGTTCAAGGGCCTACTTGCTACTTAGGTTTGAAGGTATCCTGACCTTCCCCTGGTCCACACGCTCTGCTTGATAGCTAGGACCTGAGCAGCCCCCAAACTATCCTTAATTCCACAGGCTCCGTGGCCTCTAAACCAAATATCCAGCAAGGGAAAATTCTAGACCCCATGGTTCCAGCCCTTCTCCTTTAGGATTTAAAAAGTGCCATCACAAAAGCCTCTGGGCCTCAGCTGGCCCACCTCAAGCAGCAGGAAGCGGTTTAGAAGAGGTGGGGGTAGGCTGAAAAGAATTTTCAAATTACAGAACGAATATCCGGAGTAGTTAAACATTACAGATGCAGATTATCTATCGATATCGAAGAGACAACCTTGGGATTTTGAGCTAGCTGCCCGGCATCCTCAGGGCTCTCCCTTCCTTTCGCTCCCGCACCCCATCTCAGCCCACCACGCCCCCGAATTGATATGCCAGGGTCAAAAAATCAAAACTAAATATAGACTCCGGGCAATTGAAGGAGAACCCTAGGAAGGCGGGAATGGGGCGCAAGGACGTCCTCTTAGGCCTGAGACCGCGACTTTCTAGCACCTGAGTGTCCTAGGGATCCCCGAAGCTGAGCAGAGTGGGGCGGGGCGGCGTCTCCCAGGCCAGAACCAGTAGCAACAAACAACAGAGAGAAAGAGACTCAGGGAGCGAGCTCGGGCTCGGCCGCCGTACGGCCCGGCCCGCCTGCTCTGCCGGGTCCGCCAAGCCGCGAGCCCAGAGCGGTGTGGCACAAGCCCCGTGCCTCAGACGCGCGGAGCAAGGTCCAGAGGCACAGCACTCCGCGCTCGCCGCGGGCAGTTGGGCTGAAGAGCGCGTCATTTCTGGAAGCACCCGGTCCCCGCGCAGTACTCACTGAGCCACAGCTCCAGCGCTGCCACCCCCTTGGGCTCCGGCGCTGCCTCGGCCGCCGCCATCTAGCTGCGCTCCCCGGCTTCGTCAGGTGTAGGCGCCGCTGTCCCAGTGCTTTAAGCAACTTGGTGACGCGGCAACCGCGGGGCGGGCAGCGCGTGACGGGTCCCAGCCCGGAACACGTGAACCTCCCCCCGGAGCCAGGAATCCCCTCCTCCTCCCTCTCACGATCTCCAGCCCAGGCCCCTTCGCGATGGGCCCCGAGGCCAGGGGCCAGCTCCCTCCCGCCAGCTTACAGATAGGCTTTCAGCAAAAATTCAGGGATCAGGGCTGAAGGCTTCCCCTTGGACCCCAGAGAGATCGGCGCGCTGGTACTGCCCCATGAGCCAAACTTGCCATCCACTGTCCCCCAGATTGCTTATCCATGGTGCTGCGAAGAATCTAAGGAATGGTATTGAGTGCACAGGAGGACAAAGTTAGGCCCACCCTGACTGCGGGGCTGGCTAGAAATACCCCTTTCAGTTTCAGCCCCAGGTCTGCTAGCGGAGTATCAGGCTAACTTAATAGCGACAAAGTCTAGGGCAAGAGTTCTTATGCACCAGAGAACCCATGAACTTGTATGGGGAAAAAAGTTAACAGCTTTATTTTCACTAACTTTTGGCTTCCTTTGTAATCCTTTGTTTTGTTTTATACATGTATGGGTTTTGTGAAAACCCATAGGCTTCAAAGGTTAAGATCCGGGCCTTAAGATCATATTTTCCCCCACACCTATCCCGCCAAAAGGGGCAACTGAAAAAACACCTGTGATTTCTCTCCTTTTGTTGGAAAGGTGGGGGTAAATGGGCTTGGAATGTTGCATAAACATACAGAATGTGTCTGGTAATTTTGCCTAACTTTTCTACCTTTTTTATAGAAGAGACATGGGAGGAAAGAAGACGGGAAAACGAGGGAATAATCATTCATAATGTTCCCTACACCATTTTAAGTGCCTTCCAAATAAAAATGATGATATACAAAAGACATCAGTAATATATACATATATATTATATACATCAGTAATATATACATATATATACACACACACACACACACACACACACACACACACACACACACACACACACACACACATTTTTTAAAAGATGGAGCCATGCCATCTTCTGGTGCTCATGGAACCTAGTTTTCTTTTAGACTCTATCCAAGGCTGGCTGCTTCTATTTCCTGACACCAGGCCAGGAGCTGTTAGGATAGTTTTTGATCTCCATAGTAAGGATCCCAAACCTTCCTTTAAAGATCACTCCATACTGTCTAGATCCTTTTTTATAGTTACCTATGACCTTCCTTGTCAGTCCCCTTCCTGCCTAATTAATTCGACCCTCAGATCAGTCTTCTGCATCCCAGTCCCACTTTGAAAATCCTGGCCTCCCAGTTCAACCTCCTTAACCTCTCATATTCCTCATTCCTGACTCTGGAGACATTCAAATCCATTAACCTTAATCCTCTTCTCCCAACACAAAATTCAATTTGCTCTAGATGCTAGGATTCCTAGTTACACCTCTGCTTCTAATACAGGCCTAGACTATTTTTGACATCTAAGTGAAGAGGTTACTCATAAAGAGAGTTAGGGTTCCTCCAGAGACCCCAAAAATACTTTTCGGTCCTGCCAAAAGAATTTGACTCAAGTCTTTCTCTCAGCCAAAAAAAAGCAAAGTTTATTGAAAGTTCGCCATATTGGGTAGACTCTTAAGGAGCCTAGGTATCTGTGATGCTTGTATTGTGCAAGCAGGACAGAGTAAGTCTGACACAGAGCAAGTCTGTCCTAGGTCATTCTATGGCACTCTCACATCACATGCAGGGAAGATGGGGTCTTATGTACAGAGGAATCTAGGGGTGCTCTAGAGGAGGAGCTTAGGGAGGGTCTTCAGGAGGAGGCAATGAGGTCAGGTTCCAGTAATGAGTTGGGGAGAGTCTTCAGGAGGAATTAATGAGGTCAATGCAAGGGTGGATTGATATTTTGATAGGCTAAAGGGTGGGAAGCAGGTGGACAATGGAGGGCTAGGCTAGTAACAGAGATTTGGGCCCAGCCACAATGAAAAACTTGTGGCCTCTGCAAATGCCTCATCAAGTGGGAAGACTTTATCAAACTTCAAGGGGTTTCCCAGAGCCTGTACCTCAAAGATTCAAGGAGAGCTCAAGGGGGATCCCAGAGCCTGTATCTCATCATAAGGACCAGCTTGGGTAAGTTTGGAGAGACTCCACTGAACACCAAGTAATGAATTTTTGGTTACAGTACTCATTAAGCCAGTTACTGATATGTGGGACAGTTGTAATCTGTATCAGGAACAGGAGTATATTCCCATCAATGAAATCAGAAATCTTTTGAAATAAATTTTTGTTATAAATGGGGCTACTCAGCTTTTACAGAACTAGTATCTTAGTTTTGAGCAATACAGGAGAAGTAAATATACTATAAATATACTCTATAAGAATCTGAGAACAGAAGAAAGGGCTACTAGAGTTGGAGAGTTACAAAGTGGTCCAAATTTAGTGCCTTCCACAATGTGAAACAGATAAAGAAAGCATTCATCTTCGGAAAAGGAGTTGGAGGCAGTATGACTTTTCCCTTAAGGTCAGGGTTCTTAACCTTTGAAGCCTGTGGGCTTTTCAGAAAAACATTTTTTTTGTCTTTTAATAATTTGTTTGTTTACTTTTAGTTTACAAGATTCAGTTCCACAATCCCTTGAGTTTCAAATTTTCTCCCCCTCCCTCTCCTCCTCCTCCTTCTCCCTCCCTCCCATGTAGG
>CM053590.1:125367614-125387851 GCA_028646515.1 Pseudochirops corinnae
CATCCCGAGTCTTCTGGAGTTGTCTTATAACCTTGCATTGCTGAGAAGAACCCAGTATATCAAAGTTGGTCGTGACTCATATGTTGTGTTTATAATTGGGTACAAATTTCTCCTGGTTCTGCTCTTCTCACTCAACATCAGTTTGTATAAGTCTCTCCAGGTAAATGTGAAGTCCGTCTGCTCCTCATTTCTTATAGCACAATGGTATTCCATTACATTCATATACCACAACTTGCTTAGCCATTTCCCAATTGATGGGCATCCCCTTAATTTCCAATTCTTTGCCACCACAAAAAGATCTGCTATAAATATTTTTGTACTTCTGTGATCTCTTTGGGATACAGCCCTAGAAGTGATATTGCTGGTTCAAAGAGTATGCAATTATTTATAGCCCTTTGGGCATAATTCCAGATTGTTCTTCAGAATGGTTGAATCAGTTCACAACTCCACCAACAGTGCATTAGTATTCCAATTTTCCCACATCCTCTCCAGCATTTATCATTTTCCTGTTTTGTCAACTTAGCAAATCTGACCAATGAGTTGTTTTGATTTGCATTTCTCTAATCAACAGTGATTTAGAGCATTTCAGAAAAAACATTTTTAAATACATAAAACAAAACACAGGCTCACAAAGGAGCCACCTCTAAATAAACCTCACTGAATACAACTTCTGGAATTTCCTCAACATTAAAAAGGACTATAGAGATTATCTAGTCCAAACTTTTAGATAAATAATGAAAATCCTATACAATATTCCCAATAAGTAGTCATCTAGTATTTGTTTAAACACCTCTGGGAATAAAGGACTCACTATTTTACAAAGAGAGTCTCCATTTTGAGATAGCTCTAATGGTTATTAAATTTTTCCATATATCTAACTACTTCCAGTCACTGTTGCTGGTCCTGTTCTCTGCGTTCAAGCAGATGAGTCCTAATCCTCTCCACTGTGGCATCCCTTCAAATTCTTGAAGACAGCCAATGTCCTGACCATATTGTTTCTTCTCCAGGATATTCAATCCAACCTATATTTATTAAGTGCCTACTATATGCTAGGAACTGTACCATGAGCTGAAGATACAAAGACAAAAAAATAAAACAAAATCCCTGCCCTCAAAGAGATTATACCTTAATGGTATGCACAACATAACAAAGGTAAACAAGTACAAGTTAATCTGAGGAAGGAGAGAACACCAACAACTGCAACTGGGAAAATCTTGGAGGAGGTGAGACCAGAGATTTAGTAAGGGAAAGATCTAAAAGGCAAAGTGAGGAAGGGGTGTTGTCCAGGGATGGGGGGGCTAGCCTTCGGGAAGACACTAAGATGGGACATGTTAAATTCAGCTAGTTTGGCTGAACTCACACTTGTATTTGTCCTTCATTCTCAAAGAGGATCATGACATCAGGAAGGTGATGCCATGACAAGCAAGTGAATTGGATTTAAGTGAGGCAGGACTGTACAAGATCACCAGCCTCACTTTCTCCTCCAAAGCCATCTGGGTCCAATGGCCAGATATTCATTGGGATGACTAGAGATGGCCCAGGATGCAATGGGAAACCCTGGCCTTTTTAAGCTAAGGTATTTTCAGGTTCTCACTTTGAGTGAGGTAACACCCATTCAGTGAATAGGACTCTTTAAGAAGTCAGTCAAGTCCCTTTAATCAAAAATTTTTTTAAATCAAACTGGGAGAGGAAGGCCCTCAGGCTTGTTGGCCAGAACTCAAGACTACGCAAGGGAAAGAAAAGGGAAATAAGTATAGAAAAACTAAGTTGGAGCCAATTGTATGAGACCTGACCAAGGAGACTTTTATCTTAGCAGCAATAAGGAACCACTTACAGGCACTTAAGTGCTGAAGCAGATAGAATGCCAGGCCTGAAGTCAGGAAGACTCATCTTCCTGAGTTCAAATTCAGTCTCAAATATTTATTAACCCTGGTCAAGTAAATTAACCCTGTTTGCCTCAGTTTCCTCATCTGTAAAATGAGCTGGAGAATGAAATGGCAAACCAGTCCAGTTTCTTTGCCAAAGAAACCCCAAATGGGTTCACAAAAAGTGGGACACACCTCGACGACAATAAAAAGAAATCACTGAAGACTTCAGGGGTAGGTGGGATAGGAGTGGTGACATGGTCAGAAGTGTGCTTTTAGAAACATCATTATTTTTGGCTACATTGTGAAGGATGGATTATTAACAATAGTAATAAATAGCATTTATATAGCATTTTAAGGTTTACAAAGCATTTTACGAATATTTCGTTTGGTTCTCACAACAACCTTGGGAGGGACTATTATTATTCACATTCCACAGTTGAGGAAACTGAGGCACTTAGGTGACCTGCCTGGGATCACTGTAATGGTAATGGAATTTAAAGATCCCCCTATATTGGTTTGGTTTTTGGGCTGAGTATTAAAACCCAGAGCTTGTGAATACCACTTGTGGGATGGACTTGTTGACGTGAAGAGAGAGGGCTGAACTGGGAGGAGCTGGTGCAGTGGATTTAGAGAGAGGCGCAAGCGGAGAGAAGCAAAATTTTTGGGGAGCAGCAATCATGGAGGCAGAGAGGAGAATTGCAGGGGACCAGAGTTGCTAGGAGAGAGAGAACTGCCAGTTGGACTGCTGAGGGCCAGTTGGAGCTGCCCAGAACTTTTGAGAGCTGCCACCCAGAGCTGCCGAGAACTGAGGAGGCATGACTGTGATGCTGGTATTTTGTCTGTCTGTTTTGATGTTGTTTTGCCAGATTCACCTGATGGTGAAGGACAGTGCTGTTGTTGCAGTGGTCCTGGAACCTTGATGTTGGTTCAGAAGCCCTGAAGGAGAATTTTCTTGTTGTATGTTTACAGAAATCCTGGAAAAGGGTCTTGCTGATGTTTTCTGGGGTCCTGAGACTGTTCTGTAGGCAGAGAGTGAATTGATGAGGACACTGGCGATGCATATTGTAGCTTTGTTAAGCTTTGTCTCCCCAGGAACAGAGATTGCAGAGAACTTGCCTTGGGTCAAGATGAAGAAAAGACCTCTCCTCGGATATTGAATACTGTTGGATATGATGTTGGATTTAGATATTGATAACCTTGTTGTGACTTAAGTGTAGATGGCCTTTGTGCTCTCTATTGCCCCTTTGACAAAGTGCTTGGGAGTAACTTATGATAATTGTAAATTTAGTTGTGATCCAACTAAATTAGGGATGGAGCAGTTTGATTTTTGTGCTCTGTGAACGACCAAATGAATGTACTTTGTTTATGATTGGAAACTAATCTCCATTTGAGAAGAGAGACTTTTGCCCTGGAAACTACAGATCCAAGTCTCATTTTCATCCCTCAAAAACTGGTAGAATGTCTAAAAAAGGATTTAACTACAGAACATTTAGACAATTAGCACAGGCAACACAGTTTCTATAAGGGGAAAACATGCCTAACTAATCTGTTGGAATTTTTCCTGGTGGGGGAAGGGGGAAGAGAGGCACAGGAATAAATCAGGAGATGGCTAATGAAAATCCAGTGGACATAACTCTCCTTTGATGACTCTTAAAAAAAAGTCTCTGATAAAGTTCCACACTAAAGATTAGTTGCTAGCTGAAATTACCATGGGGCCAGTTTTCTTAAGAGCAAAGTACTGGCATATAATCTGAAAAAAAAAAAGGGCAGGAGTCAGCAGAAAATTATATGGAGAACATAAAGTGGGGATCTCCTAAATATTAGATAGGCCCAATTTTAAACTTGTGAATGTCCAAGAGGAGGGAATGCATAGTGAACTATCCAAGTATGCAAATAAAATGCAGCTCTTACACAAGGCAGATGGAAAATAAATGGCAGGAATGTCTTGTGGGGCCTTAGGAGGGAACATAAAAACAGAAGATGAATTTCTGTGTGGACAACCACAGGACAAGGCAAAATGTTCTCAACTCACACAAATCAATTAAAAACTGAAAAAAGACATCTAGGAATCATCATAGGCTACATCCTAAAGACAATGGCCCATGTTGATGGTTGAGTCAAAGGCTTTGGGATTTTTGAGGTTGGCTTCATGGAGAACAACCAGTCATTCCCTCCCATGAGACAGGTACCTTAGTACCCCTCAGTAAGCAGAACTCTGGGTGGACCATGCTTTGGAATTGGAAATGGGCACTCCACTGCATCTAAATGACAGATGCTGGTTCCCATGAACTGGAGCAACAGCTCCTGCATGGCAGGAGGGTTGTTAGGAGCAAGGGTAAGATGGGTAGGAGCTAAAGACAGGGTTGACGACTCTAGGGCAGGAGTTCTTAACATTTTTTGGCATCATGAACACATCTGCCAGTCTGCTAAAATCTATGAACTCTGATTAATGCCTTTAAATTCCTAAAATAAATTGTAAACAATTATAAAGAAAACCAAATACATTGAAATAATCAAAATATTTTTTTAAAAAAAAGTTCACAGACTTGTGGGAACCAAAATGGTAGAGTAAGAAGTAAGTTGCTCTCCCTCTCCATTAGTGAACTCTAAAAATCCAGAAAATATCACCCCAGGAAAAACAGGAGAATAGCTGAGCCAGCAGAAAGACAGGGTGAAGCAGTCTTGTAGCCTGGGAAGCTTGGGGGATTAACAGGAAAGGTCTCTCTCCCTCTTGTAGAAGGTGAGCAGTACAGGACAGAAGGTGTCTCAGCAAGCCAATGGCAAACCCCACCTCAGCAAACCAGAGGGAGTTCCCAAGCCCCAGGGTGGTAGAGAAGGCAAGCACCAATTCCAGGACCCCCCAAGTGCCTTGGCATAGGCAGGGGAACAGGCAGACTCCATCTTGGAAAAGTACCACATGTGCTGGCAGGTAGGCATGCTCCAGCAGTCAAACCTTCCAGTGCCTCAAAGCAGCCTGGTTGAGCAGGCGTCCTCCAGGAGCCAGACTGCCCTTCCCCTCCCCCCCCACTCCATTCCAACCCTGAGGGCTTCAGTCTTGCTCACTCTAGCACAGCACTAAGTAAGCTATCAGACCCCAAGAGCCTCCACCTGCCAGCACCTGAGGCCCCTGCACCCAAAGCCAGGGTACCTGCCCCCCAAGACAAAAAAACTTGGATCTGTGCCCCCAGTGCTCCAGTAGGAGAGCTGAACTTTAAAAGCAAGGAAATAAGCAAACGCCATTAACATAAAGCAAAAACAGACAATGACCATAGATTCTTATTATGGGGACAGGGAAAATCAAGGCACAAATTCAGAAGAGGACAATACTTGTCAATATATCCACATCCAAAACCTCAGAGGGGAATATAAATTGGTCTCAAGCCCAAAAAGCCTTCTTTGCAGAGCTGAAGAAGGATTTTAAAAGTCAAATAACAGAAGTAGAAGAAAAATTGGGAAAAGAAATGAAAGGTACGCAAGAGAGAGTTAAGAGCCTGGAAAAAGAAGGACAAAAATTGAACATAGAAAACAAGTCCTTAAAAAATACAATTGGACAAATGGAAAAAAGTACACTGAAGAAAACAACTTCTTAAAAGCAAAATTGGCCAAATGGAAAAGGAGGCATAAAAACTCACTGAACAGAAGAACTCCTTAAAAAGTAAAATGGGTCAAATAGAAAAGGAGGTACAAAATCTAACTGAAGAAAACAACTGGTTAAAAATTAGAATTGGGCAAGTGGAAGCTAATCACTCTATGAGACATCAAGAATCAGTCAAACAAAATTTTCTGTTGAGCGCTGGTCTTTTCATCAGGAAGATTTGGAAGTCCCCTATTTCTTTTTCTTTTTTCTTTTTTTACCTTTGGAGCCTCTTTTAATTTTTTATTGGTTTTTTTTTAAATTAAATTGGTTTATTTACTTTTAGTTTACAGCACTTGGATACAGGATCTACAAATATCTTCCCATTAATCATTAGTCAGATTGTAAAGGATTATAACTGATGGAATGATCAGCGAGAAAGAGGAAACAAAACAAAACAAGAAAAAGAAACAGAGCAAGTAGTTTGTTTCAGTCTGCACTCAGACTCTGCATCTCCTTCTCTGGATGTGGATATCACCATGTTATTCAATAAGAGCAAATTGTTTACATTCCTACTTCGGACACTAACTCTTGAGAACTGTATTGTTATTATGCCATTTAAAAGGGGCATACATAGAGAACATGGGTATAAGTTAACTTTGATGTGATGATAAATAATCTAATTAAGTAGTGGAAAGGGATTGTACTGGGAGAAGAGGAAAACAGGAGGCAGAAAAAAGTACATTACATCACAGGAAGAGGCACAAAGACCTGTTACAGCAGAGGGAAAGAAGGGAGGGTGATGAGCACTGTGTGAACCTTATTCTCATCAGACTTGGCTCAAAGAGTATCAGGATAACCTAATTAGTTAGGTACAGAAATCTAACTTACCCTATAGGAAGTAAGAGGAGAAAAGGGAAAGGAAAGGGAGGGGGTAGATAAAAGGGAGGGAAGAAGTAAGAGAAAAGGGGAAGTAAAGGGAGGTGGCTGATAGGGAGGGTGGTGGTCAAAAGCAAAACTCTAGTGAGGAGGGAAAGGGAAAAAGTTAAGAGAAAAGCATGAATGGGGGGGAGGGGGAAATAGGATGGAGAGAAAAAACAGATAGTAATCATAACTGTGAATGTGAATGAGATGAACCCTGCCATAAAACAGAAGTGGGTAACAGAGTGGATTAAAAAACTATAATCCTCTAGCTCGTACAATGAATAGAGCACTGGCCCTGGAGTCAGGAGGACCTGAGTTCAAATCCAGCCTCAGACACTTAACACTTACTAGCCGTGTGCCTTGGGCAAGTCACTTAACCCCAACTGCCCTGCCTTCCCCCTCCAAAAATTAAAAAATAAAAAACTATAATTCTACAATATGTTGTTTACAAGAAACGCATTTGAAGCAGAGGGATACACAAAGTAAAGGTAAAAGACTGGAACAGAATATATTATATTTCAGCTGAAGTAAAAAAAAAAAAAGCAGGGGTAGAAATCCTGATCTCAGACAAAGCAAAAGCAAAAATATATCTAGTTAAAAGAGATAAGACAATGAAGTAATATAATTACTAAACATATATGCACCAAGTGGTATAGCATCCACATTCTTAGAGAAGTTAAGGGAGTTACAGGAAGAAATAGACAACAATAACAATAACAACAATATAATTATACTAGAAGGGCACCTCAACTTCCCCCTCTCAGAACTAGATAAATCTAACCACAAAATAAACAAGAAAGAAGTCAAGGAGATGAATAGAATTTTAGAAAAGTTAGACATAGTAGATTTCTGCAGAAAACTTAACAGAGATAGAAAAGAATATATCTTTTTTTCAGCAGTACATGGCACCTACACAAAAACTGACCACACATTAGGGCATAAAAACCTCACAATCCAACGCAGAATAGCAGAAATATGAAATGCATCCTTTTCAGATTATGATGCAATAAAAATTACGTGTAAAAAAGGGCCATGGAAAGATAGACTGAAAATTAATGGGAAACTAAATAATCCAATCCTACAGAACGAGTGGGTCAAACATCAAAGCATAGAAACAATCAATAACTTCATTCAAGACAATGACAATAATGAGACAACATACTAAAACTTATGAGATACAGTGAAAGTGATTCTTAGGGGAAATTTTTTCTCTAAATGGCTCCATGAATAAAATAAAGAAAGAGGAGATCAATGAATTGGGCATGCAACTAAAGAAGCTAGAAAAAGAACAAATTAAAAATCCTCAATTAAATATCAAATTAGAAATTCTGAAACTCAAAGGAGAGATTGATAAAACGGAAATTAAGAAAACTATTGAACTAGTAAATAGAACTAAGAGCTGGTTTTATGAAAAAAAAAAGAATAAAATTTTTTTAAAAATCAAATTACCAAATTAAAAATAAAAAGGATGAATTCACCACCAATGAAGATGAAATTAAAAGATTAGGAGCTATTTGGCCCAACTGTAGGTCAATAAATTTGACAATCTTAGTGAAAGGGACGAATATTTACAAAAACATAAATTGCCCAGATTAACAGAAGAAGAAATAAAATACTTAAATAACCCCATTTCAGAAAAAAGAAATTGAACAAGCCATCAATGAACTCCCTAAGAAAAAATCTGCAGGGCTAAATGGATTTACTAGGGAATTCTATCAAACTTTTAAAGAACAAATAATTCCAATACTGTATAAACTATCTGCGGAAAATAGGTGAAGAAGAAATCCTAACCAATTTTTTTTTTTATGATACAAAGATGGTGCTGACACCTAAACCAAGAAAGGGTCAAAACAGAGAAAGCAAATTATAGACCAATTTCCCTAATGAATATTTTAAATAAAGTATTAGCAAAGAGATTATAGCAACTTATCTTGAGGATCATACATTATGACCAGATGGGATTTATCCAAGGAATGTAGGGTTCATTCAGTATTAGGAAAACTATCAGCATAACTGACCATATCAACAACAAAACTAACAGAAATTATATGATTATCTCAACAGATGCAGGAAAAGCATTTGACAAAACACAATGCCCATTCCTATTAAAAACACCAGGAATAAAGTGGGTCTTCCTTAAAAAGATAGGTAGCATCTATCTAAAACCACCAGCAAGCATTATATGTAGTGGGGATGAGCTAGAAGCATTTCCAATAAGATGAGAGGTGAAACAAGAATGTCCATTATCACCACTGTCATTCAATATTGTACTAGAAATCTTAACTTTAGCAATAAGAGAAGAAAAAGAAATTGGAAGAATTAGAATAGGTAAAGGAGAAACAAAACTATCATTCTTTGCAGACAATAGGATGGTATACTTGGAGAATCCCAGAGAATCAAGTAAAAAGCTACTTGAAATAATAAACAACTTAAGGCAAAGTGGCAAGATATCAAATAAGCCCACATAAATCATCAGCATTTCTATATATTACTAACAACAGCAAGAGATAGGAAGAGAAATTACATTTAAAATTACATTTAAAATAAAGACATTATAATATAAATATAAATAAATATAAAAAATAAAAAAACAAACCCAAGAACTACAGGAACACAATTACAAAAACTTTTCACACAAATAAAGTCAGATCTAAATAACTGGAAAACTATCAATTACTCATGGGTAGGCAGAGTTAATATAATAAAAATGACAATTCTACCTAAATTAATTTACTTATTCAGTGCCATACCAATTAAACTACTGAAAATTATTCTATAGAGCTAGAAAAAATAATAACAAAATTCATCTGGAAGAATAAAAGTTCCAGAATATCAAGGGAATGAATGAAAAGAAAGGAAAGGGAAAGTGGCCTAGTTGTACCAGATCTTAAATTGTATTATAAAGCAGCAATCATCAAATTACTCGGTACTGGCTAAGAAAAAGAGTGGTAGATCAGCGGAACAGATAAGTACTCAAGACACAACAGTCAATCACCACAGTAATCTATTTTTTGATAAATCCAGACTCCAGCTTCAGGGATAAGAACTCACTATTTAACAAAATCTGCTGGGAAAATTGGAAAATAGTATGGTAGAAATTAGGAATAGACCAACATCTTACACCCTATAAGAAAATAAAGTCAAAATGCATACATGATTTAGATATAAATGCTGATAGTATAAGCAAACTAGACCAAGGAATAGTTTACCTGTCAGATCTACGGAGATGGGAAGAATTTATGCTAAACAAGAGACAGAGAACATTAAGAAACGCAAAATGAATGATTCTGATTACATTAAATTTAAAAGTTTTTGCAAAAACAAAGCCAATGCAACCTAGATTAGAAGGGAAGTAGAAAGCTGAGAAACCATTTTTGTAGCCAGTATCTTTGATAAAGACCACATTTCTAAAATTTATAGAGAACTGAGTCAAATTTGTAATACAAATCATCCCCTAATTGATAAATGTTCAAAGGATATGAACAGACAGTTTTCAGATGAAGAAATTAAAGCTATCTATGATCACATGAAAAAATGCTCTAAATCACTATTGATTAGAGAAATACAAATCAAAACAACTCTGAGGTACCACATTACACCTATCAGATTGGCTAACATGACAAACAGGAAAATGATAAATGTTGAAGACGATGTGAGAAAATTAGAACACTAATGCACTGTTGGTGGAATTGTGAACTGATGATCCAACCATTCTGGGGAGCAATTTGGAGTTATACCCAAAGGGCTATAAAAATGTGAATATACTTTGATCCAGCAATACCACTTCTAGGTTTTTAACCCAAAGAGATCATAAAAAAGGGAAAAGGAGCCACATACACAAAAATATTTATAGCAGCTCTTAGTGATGGCCAAGAACTGGAAATTGAGGGGATGCTCATCAATTGGGGAATGACTTTAGAAGCTGTGGTATATAAATGTAATGAAAATACTATTGTGCTATAAGAAATGATGAGCAGGCAGACTTCAGAAAAATCTAGGAAGACTTATATGAACTGAAGCTGAATGAAGTGAGCAGAACCAGAACACTGTATACAGTACAACCACTTTGTACAATGACTAATTTTCATAGACTTGGCTCATCTCAGCAATGCAAGGATCTAAGACAGCTCCAAAAGACCCATGATGGAAAATGCTGTCCAGATCCAGAGAAAGAACTATCAAATCTGAATGCAGATCGAAGCCTACTATTTGCTTTCTTTTTTTCTTTCATAGTCTCATTTCTTCTTTCTTGCAGTTCCTCCCATTGGTTCTAATATTTCTTTACAACATGACTAATGTGAAAATATGTTTAATATGAATGTATATGCAGAGCCTATACAAAATTGCATGCAGTCTTGGGGAGGAGGGAGGGCAAGAAAACTGAAAACTCAAAATCTTACAGAAGTATATGTTGAAAACTAAAAATAAGTAATTTTTTAAAAAAAGAATATTAACATCATCATGATAAAATAAAATTGTGATTCATTAAAAAAAAAAAAGTTCATACCCCAGATTCAGAACCGTTGCTCTAGGGTAAGCTATAGGAAAGCAGCTAAAGGAGGAAGATGGGAAATTATGAGGGACAGGATGGGACCTCCTCTTGGTATCATATCTTGGGGATAGATCTCGGCCCCAACTTGCCCTTTCTTTCCTTCTCCTTGCTCCATGAAGTGGCTTCCCTGCTATGCCTCCCCAATGCCACATAGTACCTACTGATTCCGATATACAACTTCTTGGCCCACTGTGACATCAAAGGTAGCCCCAGTTTTCCCTAGCTCCCCTATCTCTGAAGTAAGCACACAGCCCTTCTGGAACTTTCCAAGGGTTTTTATTGTTAGTTGTCATAAAGGAAGAGAGTATAAAAAGTCCCTTTCCTAACATTGCATAATTATAATAACTAAGCTTGGTCTGGAAAAGAACTGAGAAAGAAAACCTCCCTTTCTTCATGGAGGGAGTAAGGAAGCAGGAGTATGGATGTAAAATGTTACAACATATTGTCAAACATGATTAGTTTTATTGAACTACTTTTTTTCTCTTTAAAAAAATCTTGTTCAAAGAGATGGTTCACGGAGCATGAGTAAAGGGAGGGATATATTCAGAAATATATTCAGAAGTGAAAACAAAAGATATTGATAAAAATGATAATTTTTTAAACCTCCCTATTATGCTTCTTTTTTTTTTCCAAATTAGAAGATAAGAGTCACAAGTGATAAGGATAATCTTTGGGTAGATAAAGGACTTCAGAAAGAATAATTCCACTCCAAGGATTTGCAAAGTATTCCATCTCTGTCTGGAAAATACTCCCTGATGCTAGCAGAGTACACAGGCAATAAAGCAGAAAACACTGTCCTAACAGATCCCAGGGTCCTTTCAGTCCTGCCTACCTTAGACCTGTTGGAAAATCCTTCAAGATCCCACCTAGTTAAGCCTAGGCCATTTTATTCATTCTGGGGACTTACTAGACTTATTCACCTTTTACTACTCAAAATCCAAACCAGGGTTCAACGAAGGGCCATAAGACCAGATAGGTCAGAGCTCAGACGATTAAAACCTGAGTCCAGTCTGTGGGCCTACAGTGCCAGATGTTCAGATGGGAACTAGATTCAGGAACCAAGAACTAATCCTAAACCCCTGGTACATAACATGATACACAAGGAAATGGAAATATGGGTTCCAAAGGTAGCTCCTTTTCACAGCCAAGAAAGGAATGAGATGGCAGGAGAGGATCTTCCTAGATCAGTAACTGGTCAGAGGGTTAAGCTTGAGGGAACCATCAATACACAGTGCCTGTTGCCATGCCCACCCATGGGCAATCAGAAATGTAGTCCTCACATTAATACCACAGACTTCCTGGTTTCAGCCTTGATGTTCCAGTAGCAGATTCCAGGAAAGAGGGCCACAAGTTGTCCTTATCCGTCCATCCTGAGAATCTTCTCCCTAGCTTGAAAGCACTCTTTGCATCCGTTCCCGAACTTCCTTTGGTCCCAAGGACACCATCATCTCTGCAACAGTTGGGCCTCGCTGAAAATAAGAAGAAATCCTGAGATCAGATCCCTAAATGTTCAGAAGACATCTTCCACCTGCCATCACAGTTTAAGAGGAACCACTCTGTAGTTTGGTTAGTCTTTCTCAGGACTTAAAAAGTTTAAAAGATTAGGGAGAGTCCAGGGGAAGGATTCTGAGGAGAAGCCACGCAAGCTGACCTGCTGTCCACTGAGTGCCATGCGCAGAAGTTTCATCATTCTGACATACTCGACACTTTCTGTTTTCTCTGACAGTCTTTTCAGCTCTCGGTTCAGGACCTCCTGAGTGAGAGATATGCCAGGTGTTTCCAGCAACCTAAAAGAAGTTCAACTGATTCATTAGATCTCCCATAGACTTTGGAGGGATTCTCAGAAGGGTCCAAAGGAAGGAATGCAGAGTGGGTGGGAATTTCCCAGAAGGCTCTCACTCAACAACAATGCAGAATATGGTAACTATCAAGCTTTAAAGCCACTTTGAGAATAAACTTACTATGATATAATCTGATCTGTTTAAATACAGAACATTTTCTGGAAAAGACAATTTCCTGACAATTTTTAGCCTTCCAAGGGTAGGAAACAGGACTACAGGGTGACCAAAGAGAAGAAAAAGAATCCATTTCTATGCAGGCAAGTGGAAATAAAAAGGAACACTGCTGGGAAGGCAGAAAATTGCAAAGGCTTCAGAGCAGAGTGAGTCAATTAGATGACAAAATGATTAAGGGTTCTGGTGAATTATGTGAAGCAGAGATTAACTGAAAGTCAGCAAAGATGGCGAAGGTAATTCATCACCAGGCTTCATTTGAAGTACATCACAGGGTAACAGCTACCTTCCCATATCCCTCCTCCCTTTCATGGCTAAACAACTTTGAGAAGGCAATGCCTTTACTTCCTTTCTTCTCACTCTCTTCTTAACTATCTGCAGTCTGGCTTCCAACCTCATGATTCAACTGAAACCGATCTCTCCAGAGTTATCTGTGATCTCTTGACTAATCTAATGGCCTTTTCTCAATCTTCACCCTTTTCTATCTCTCTGTTGCCCTTAACACTGCTAATCACCCTCTTTTCTTTCATACTCTCTTCTCTCTAGGTTTTCACTCTCTCCTGGTTCTATTCCTACCTTCCCGGCTCCTCCTCAATCTCCTTTGTCAAACCTTCATCCACATCACAACGACTAACCATGAGTGTGCCCCAAGCCTCTGTCTTGGTCCTCTTCTCTTCTCCCTCTATGCTATTTTTGCTCAGGGATCTAACTGGCTTCCATGGATTCAACTATCATTTCTACACAGACCATTCTAAGACCTGCTCTAACTTCTCTCCCCATCTCTAAGTCTCACATCTCCAACTACCCATTGGTCATCTTTCTTTTTTTTTTTCTTCTTAGAGGGGAGAAGGTAGGGCAATTGGGGTTAAGTGACTTGCCCAAGGTCATCACATGGCTAGTAAGTGTTAAGTATCTGAGGCCGGATTTAAACTCAGGTCCTCCTGACTCCAGGGCCAGTGCTCTATTCACTGTACCACCTAGCCACCCTTTTTTTTGTTTTTTTTTACCCATTGATCATCTTAAACTGGATGTCCCATAGATATCTTAATTAAACCAACATATTCAAAACATAATTCATTATCTTTCCTCCTAAACCTCTTCCCTCATCCTAAACTCCCTATAACCGTTGAAAGTACCACCACGCTCCGTAGCTCACACCCTAGCTGTCAGCTCTTGACTCTTCACTCTCTCATCCCCCTCATACCCAATCAGCTGCCCAGAAAGTTGCCCCTCTCTGAACACTGCTACCTCCTTGGTGCAGGACCCCATCCCCTCACTCCTCAACTCCTTGGCCTCTCTGCCTCCAGTTTCTCCCTGCCCCAGCCCGTCATCCACTCAGCTACTAAATGGAGCTTCCTGAAACACAGATATAACCATGTTTGGGCCATCTCCAGTTGTCCTGATGAATATCTGGCCACCAGATCCAGATGGCTCTGGAGGTGAAAGTGAGGCTGGTAACTCTGCACAGCCCTCCCTCACTTACATCCAATTAAATTGCAAGTCATGGCATCATCTTCCAGAAGTCATGGTCCTCTTCAAGAAGACAAACCACACACACACACACACCCACCCACACATACACACAACCATGTCACTCCTCTATTCAATAAACTCCTGTGACTATTACCTCCAGAATCAAATGTAAGTCTCTCTGTCTTTTAAAATCACCTATATCCTCTCCCCTCTGGTCTTTTTGTACTTTACTCTCCTTTCTGCACCCTGTGATCTAGTGACACTGGCCTCCTCGTCATTCCGTGCATAACGTACTCCATCTCCTGAATCAATGCATTTTGACTGATGGCTCTTCCTCATCATTCCTCCTCCTGGCTCCCTTCAATTCTATCTGCTACAGGAAGTCTTCTTCCAGCCCCCCTTAAGGCTAGTACCTCCCTTCTGAGATCGCCTCGGATTTGCCACGTACACACTTCTTGCTTGTAGTCAGTGGTTTGTGCATTGCATTCTTTCCATGCCTCGTGCTGTAGCTCCAGGCACACAGTAAGTGCTCAATAAATGCTTGTTGACCTGATTTGAACACCTGACTACAAATCAAGAGCCTTAACCCTAATTCCTGTTCCTAAGTCATCAGTGTGTTAGCTGGATGACCACAGGCAAATCACTCCATTTTTCTGGGCCTCGGTTTTCCTATGTACAGAACAAGAGGACAGAGGAGGTGACCTCTCACATTCCTTCTGCCTCTTAATCTTGGATTCTATGAGCCTCATGATTCTCCTTAGGGCTTTAATTCAATTCAAGAAGTATTACTTATGCAACTTTTCCCATAGGCCAGGCCTAATCAATCTTAAAGCAATTTTCTCTCTCTTTTTCTCTTATCCCTCCTTCCCCCCTCCCCACTTCTCTCCAAAGACAAAAATAAAGTTGTCTTGACACTTCTCTAGGAGACATCTGACCATAAGTCAGTCACCAAAAGGGTTTGGAACATGCTAGATGAGGCTGGAAAATAGAGAGGGGACAGAAGGAACTTCTAGAGAGCTTCCTGGTTTTGAACAACTGTGTGTTCACTAAGTCTGGCCTGAGTAGAAGTCACAGAAAGCCTCTGAAATACAACCACATGATAGAGATCAGTGATCAGCACCACTTAGGAGTCAGCTGGCCTGGTCCCTAGTGAACACCCCTTTCACCTACCTTGAACAAGCCACTAACACTGAACTTTAATGCCTCCAACTGGGACACAAGAATTATTCTATTTACTAGGTGTGTCCCAGAGATATTCAGAGGTATCCTGGATAAGTTTAGTCTGGCCTGTGCCCTAAGCTCCTCAGGATAAATAAAGCTACTTTATTAACCTGTCCTTCTAAGTTTCACCATTTGCCTGATGTGCTGTTCCAAGTCCCAAACCTAAAGACAAGGAAGAATGAGTACCTGGAGGCTAAGGTGGGCACTCACCCCAGGACCAGCTTAGCAATCACATCCACTTCTCCTGAGATGGTCTGCAGCTGTGCTCGGGCCACAGCAGGGCGAGTCCATACATAGGAATATGCCGGTGAGACCAAGTCCTGCAAGCGACTAATGCGCCCCTATTAAGAAACAGATTGGAAAGAGGTGATTATAGAGCTATTGAAGGCGTTCCACAAGGAAATCTGGGCAGGGTGGGTAGGGAGGGGCACACAAAAAAGAAATGGCCCTGTGCTTCTTTGTATTGCCTTGGGGCATAATGAAGAGGAAAGGAAAGGACTATATCATCCATGGTGACACCCGATCTTACCCTACAAATGTACACCTGTACATACCTGTCCCAGCAAAAGGATCCTCTCTATGTAGTCCTCACTGAGGACATCCCTGTCCTCCAGTTGCTTTCCATACACCTCCTCGACCATGTCCTGAAGCTTCTTCACAAGCTGGAGCCTCTGTGCCTTGTTATTCAACAATCGAATCAAATGCAGTCTATAGGACAGAGTTATTGATGTGCTCCAGCAAGAGAAATGGGATGTAAGGGTAATGGGAAGGGAGGGGAGACAAGAGAAGATGGGGGCAAGGGAAGAAGCTTACTAGCATACAGGAAGTGTCCATGCTCCCACAGTAGGAGTGGAAAAGACTAAAGAATGCAAAAAAAAAAAAAATTTAATCTGAGGCACCAAATTATCCCTCCCTGTCCAAGATAGGAGAAAGGAGTTCCTTTTCTTTTTACAGATGGAAAAATAAGGACAACACAATAATGAGACATTTTCAAGTAAGTATAACTAGAATTTAGGGTTTCTGGTTGTCTTCTAGGATACAGTGAATCCCAGGTCCCAGCTACTACAGGTCAAGAACAAGGATTTTCATGACTCAAAATGACAGAAACATCCTGGAGATCAGGTTGAGCCCCACTATGAATGAGCAAAATTATAACAATCAGCTGGGAGCCCCGAGTCTCACTGGCAAGTGTATAATGGCTTTGTCAAATATCATCCTTGTTTCCTCCTCAAGACTATTTTCCCTCCACCCAGATTAGCTTCAGGACCCCACAACCACTTCATCATGCTTCACCTTCCCCTAGACTAGCTAGACTAGACCCACCCTTCTTGTGATTTAGCAACAATAACAAGAGAAGCAAGAAAGACCCAGGAAGAGAAGGCAAGCCCAGAGTCCCACTTCTTAACATTCAGGGACTGCTGTCCTTCTGAAAGCAGCCTGTTCTAATAGTCATGCAATAAAGAATACACAGCATCCTGCTGATACTTTTACTGTTATTACCATTTCATCTAAATAATTTAATAAACATCTATATTGTGCTTATACCCAGAGGTCTTCAGTTGCAAGGTACCATTTGAAAGATTTAATAAACAAAATTCAAAATAGGTAAATTATAGTGTTCATGAACTAGCTGGGAAAAAACCCAACAACAACAGAAGTAAGATTCTCAGGTCCTTAAGTAAATCTGATCAAATGAGATGTATTTGTCAATGTAGTCAATGTAGGAATGTATTTTTCTTGAATATGCATATTTGTTTTAAGGTTCTCCCCCATCCAATGGGCTAAGTGAAAAGGAGAGAAAACAAATGCTTGTTAATTGAAAATATATTTAAATTTTTTTTTTCTTTTTTGGGGGGGAAGGTAGGGCAATTAGGGTTAAGTGACTTGCCCAAGGTCACACAGCTAGTTTTGTGTTAAGTGTCTGAGGCTAGATTTGAACTTAGGGTACTCCTGAGTCCAGGTTTAAATTTTAAAATAAATAAATCTCATCATCCTGAGGTCTGATCCAAACAGAGTTAGCTAGCAATTAGAATAACAAAACTGATCTGGGACACAAAGGAGCTCTGCTATAAGGAAAAGTTGTCCTCTGTATGAAGTCCCCCAAACAGATCTAGTGTATAACACCAACCTGTTGAATTCAGGAAGTTTCTCCAGATCCAGCAAGGCTGAATGGGTGCTGATCCCAGTTAAGTCAAACTGTTCTATCAACTCTGGCAGTGTCCTTCCCATCTGGTTCCCTGCAAATCAGTCAGGCCTGTCAGAGTTGCACACTCCTCCTGAGCAGTAAGCCTCCTTTCCCCTTCTACATTGTGGGTTGATTCCCAAGACAAACTAGGCTGCTTCTCAATACCTATGGATGAGATTCATCCAGCTTTTCCTATTGGTTCCCATTCATAGCCCCAAGCCAAGGATTCAGGCTAGGCTCTTAGTAATTAAGGTTCTTTGCAGAGCAGTGCCAGGGGCCTCTCAAGACTCTTAGAAAGGTCCTGCTTCTCTGTCTCCCATCACCACAGTACCTGCAAACCCTGAGCCATAATTGGTGATGATGTCTAACAGAGTCTCTGGGAGAAAGCCAGCTGAAGCAAAGTGTTCCAGAAAGATGTCCCCTTGCCGCTTGGACAACTTGCTGCCATCCTTATTGAGAAGCAGAGGCAAATGGGCAAAGTGGGGTGGCTCCCAACCCAAGGCTCTGTATAAAAGGAGATGTTTGGCAGTAGAGACAAGCCACTCACTGCCTCGAAGAACATGGCTAATGCCCATATGATGGTCATCCACCACACAGGCCAGGTGATAGGTGGGGAAACCATCACTCTTCAGGATCACAGGGTCACCCTCAACACTGGCCACTTCATGCCGGTTCCAGCCATATACCAGGTCCTGGAAAGTCTCAGCTCCCTCCTCCAGACGGAAGCGGACAGTTGGCTTGGCATCCTCTGCCAATTTCCTGGCCACATTCTCAGGACTCAAGAGCCGGCACCGATTGTCATACCTATTGAAATTTTGCAGAAAATATTCTCAGTCCAGGAACCCATAAGCTCAAGACACCTTAGCTGGGCTTGAGCTGATCAACATCAGCTAGACTAACCTAGTATATATGTCCTAAGAAAATATATAGAAATGGGATCTAGAAACATAATATTGATACAATGACTATGATCACCGAAATGGGAAAAAAACCAGAAAACAATCAAAACAGTGTTGCAAAATTATAAAGAACATGCTTGGCCCGAAAGAGGAGAGATAGAAAGACATCCCACCACTGCCCCACATCCTCCATGCCTATCCCTCCTTTGTAAAGGTAGATTTACATAGGTATGTACCATCAGATTTTTTTTTTGATATGTTGAGTTGGTTTTACTAAATTTTTTTTCTTCCTCTTAAAAACAATTCTTTGTTATAAGCAATATCTCTCTGGGATGGGAAAGGAAGGAATGGAGATGATATAAAAACAAAGGATACCAATATAATAAAAATTCTATTTAAAAAGAACAGCAATAAAAATGTCACACTACAAGAGCTAACTGACAAAGTACTTCTGGGGTTAACCCTCAAGCACATGTGCTGTACCGGGGTGTCTGATGGTTCCTTAGGGCCTCTTTTTTCAGGAGCTCCAGGCGCTGTGGGGTACAGAAGCAATAGTAAGCAGCTCCAGTCCTCAGCAGGGCCTCAGTGGCTTGGGCATATAGCTCAAGGCGCTGAGACTGCTGGTAGGGTCCGACGGGGCCTCCACGCCGTGGGCTTTCGTCAGGAGGAATGCCTGCAGCACAGGGAGCAGGAAGTTAGCACTGGCCTATAAATGCTCAGACCCTCAGGAAGCCACCCAAAGGGCTGGGAATGAAAGCCCACTAGGGGAATCATAGGCAAAACACACCTCCCCAACTATATCCTGCCTCTCATTGATTCCAGAGAACAAATTCATGTCAACATCAACAAACATTCCCCAATATTGGCAGGATACTGGGAATAGAAAGAAATATAAGAAAACTTCCCTGCCTTCACAGGGCTGACCATGTAACTGAGAGACTGAACATGCCTGAAAAGAAAATAAAGCGCAGAACACACGGAGTCTCAAATGAGTAGTGAATAAAATGGAAATTCATATATGGTCAAATCTATTCTGTTTCACAACACTGATCTCTCTGATTCCTTCCTATTATAATCTTCTCACTGCACTGTCACTTCCATGACTAGAAAGTGAAGGCATTTCCCACAGCCAAGAGCACCAGAAGTCAATCGACTGGGGCAGTTCTTCCAAAAGGCTCTTCCCTTCACCTGCTCAATCTCTGTCCCTCTCTTTCCCCATCAGAAGAATACTCGGGAGAAGAAAGGAATAGTTTTGAAAACTTCTCTAGAACTCAGGGAATAAACGGCAAAGTCAGAGGTCTCTCCAGAGTGGAATACTTGGGAAGTCTTTCAAATCTTTCTTTCATTCCCTTTCTACAGAGAGGTATCTGCTATCCTCCTCCAGAATACCAATGTATCTAGTATCCTCCTCACTTCTTCCCCACAGTGACTGTAAAGTTACCTATCTTTTTTTTTTTAATTTTATTATAGTTTGCATTATTCATTTCCACAAGATTTTGATTTACATATTTTCTCCCCCTCTTTCCCCC